>OY754964.1:44908360-45508360 GCA_963576475.1 Molanna angustata | reverse complement strand
AAATATATATAAAACCATAAACATATTACATTTAAACACAAGAAAGTAAAAAGAATAAAAATATGTACATCAATGAAAATTAAACAAATCATAGATAAAACTTGTTACAACACTATGGGAGGGAAGGGAAAAAAGGAGGAGAAGGTATGTATGTCAAGATAGGATAGTATGGAGGTCAGTCCTTTTTTCTACCCAGAATATGAAAACAGCATGACGGTATGTATGTATGTTTGGAGATTTAAGTATCAAACTATTAAGTCTTCTTACATATTGTGTATAGGCGACTGCTATACAAATTGTATGAAGCGATGTCGTCACTAAATTCAATTTTTATAAAAATTGTTAAAAAAATTTGAGATTTACTTGAGGGTACAATATTAATATTTTTTATAGAAAATTAAATTATCTAGTTGGGGTGATTCGGCTTTTTTCGATATTTTTAAAATATATGGAAATATAGGCAGTTAAACTCATAAATTTATAATAAAAAAACAATTCTTCTTATAAAAAAAATGTTTGAGAACTTTGGAATTTTTTTGAAAAACTCATTTGAGATTTTGTATTTGTCAATGTTTATACCAATTTTCAGCGTTCTAGCTTTTATGGTTTCTGAGATATATGGAAAAATAAACCGAAAATTCAAAAGTTGATAACCCCTGACTGAAACAAAAATTCAAAATTCTGAGTAAAAAAGTTTTGTAGGCCTATAATTGTTTATATATTCTGAAATTTTGGGCTCTGTGAATTGAGCGGGTCAAAAGTTATAAGGGGGGACGGACACACAGACACACACATACACACCCTCACACACACACACACACACACACACACACACACACACACACACACACACACACACACACACACACACAAAACTCACATAAAATGTTCTACTCCGAATTCTGAGTAAATCCATGTATGGGGAACATATATGCTGCGAGGCCTCTAGTTGGTGTTATTAGCATGCAAAAAGTCCACTACTCCATACAAAATGTTCCTTCGTACACGCATCTTGGCTTAATAATGTCGATTTGAATACTCGTTTAGACTCCATCAGATTTTTAAGGGTAGGTAGTGCTTCTGAATTTTTCAAATTGTCAAATATTTCAAAGAGACCCCAAGTTCAGTAGGCTTACAATTTGATATTTTTATTTTCAAACTGTGAAAAAGCCGCAACATTTTCATAAGAAGGCATTGAAGAATTATCAAGTTATCATAATAAAATATTTATATCAAAAATAATTTAACAAACTAATAATTCTTTTATTATAATATTTTTTTTTATTTAGATGGGTCGATGGCAGAGCGGTTAGCGCGCTGGGCTTTTAATCCAGTGGTCGCGAGTTCGAATCCTACCTCGACCGATTTCGTTCACCATGCTTATTAAATTTACAATACATATACAAAATATAAAACAATCAAACTATATAGAAAAAGATGCACAGTAAGAAAAACATATTTCCCTTTACTAGAATGCAAGCACTCGTGTGTAAAGGAGAAATATGTAGGTAGGTACTTGTTTGACAAGGACATTTATAAAAAAAATACCTATTTCGTGTAATAGCTAATAATTTTTCATACTATAATATTTTTTTTATTTATTATTAATAATACAATGTGGAAGTTACAAATACAATAACTAGAGCTAGAAGTTAAGTGCGTGGGTACATAATATATGTGTGTATTGTAATTGATAGGATAAGATGAATACCTCACTAGGAAGTCCTGTGCAGAGGTGTTCATTTGAACAGTTGTATGACATAGATAGTACATAATGTAACATAGAGAATAAATTGATCGTTGTCTATGAAAAACGAATCGCACTAAATTATTACACTTTACACATATTAATGGGCCATATAAACCTAAACACCTCAATTTCAAATCAAATCCCTCAAATATGTTAAACAGTGTGTTTCTAGAAATAATAATATAAGTCTTTTCAACATTTCTCTAGTGAATGTTCGTCACACAATTTTAAAATTCAGCCTAAATTCCTATAAATAAATTATTAAAAATATCCTTTTTTACAGCATTTTTGTTAAATTACTCCATAACCATGTGTCGTAGAGAAATAAATCTTTTATAAGCTTAAAGAGTGCATAAAATCAAAGTGAATGACCGATAAAGTTTTTTCATTTCAACTAAGGTTTGTTCTTAAAATGCAAAAAATCAACAAATTTGGGGTTTCTGATAATTAAAATCACGTATAAACCTTTTTTAACGCACGCGATATTTACCCTTACTAACGCGTAGCTTCATAGTGCATTGGGCGGTTTTAATATATCATGTTTTCAGTCACTAAGTTTAGCGTTATATGTCCTCTTAAAACGATCAATCATATAGTTTGGGCTACACAGAAGCTACAAAGAAAACACAACATTTCACAGTAGGTAGGTACCAACCTACACCATAGTTTATACACACAAGAAATCACAATATCTAGCGGACTTTTTAAGAGTTGGACAGCATTTCAATAAATCATTGTCCGTCTTTTGGTGTTTACCTCCCTTAAAAAATGTCTATTATGCGATAAATTGTTATATTTTGATTGAAAAATGACGAACCAGCTTCGTTTTAAAAATATTGTTAAGATAGATCCGTTTTTATATTATGTTCATTTTCTTGTCAACAAAATTTCGTTACTTCACAAAAAAAGTGTACCTATTGTGTGTCTTCGCCAGTAAAAATGTAAAAAGACTTTTTTTTTCTTTTCTTAATTGTTTCCGTTTTTCTTGTCAGCAAAACATTTTGCGAAAAATATTGTCTCGAAAATTTATTCAATTTTTTCACGGTCCGTGTGGCATTTTTGTTGTAAATATAAAAACGATTAGGTTTGTTTTCCATCTCAAATTTATTGAGACAAAACAGGAGAAAGTAGCGACTGAGAGAGACAGTCCGAGCCAACTAGCGGGTGAATAATAACACAAACGAATGAAATGAATGTGGATTTGTAAACAATATGTCAAAAAGTGAATATTTTACCTACCTAATACGCAATTCTTCTTCTTCTGAGTAGCTTTCCTCATCACTGACGGTCATGATCCTCTCTTCTCTTCGCCATCATCACCTGGTGGACAGCACTCCTCTATCTCTCCCGACACTCCGCAGTTCGCAATGCACCTACCGCTTAACCGCTTTGATCTGGTCAGTCTATCTAGTCGGGGATCTTCCTCTACCTCTACTCCCCTCCACACTTCCGGTCATGACCAGCTTTTCCAAGCAGTCCTGACCACGTCTTGCGATGTGTCCAAAGAAACGGAGGATATGGCAAAGACAGACAGCCGACAATCTATCCTCAATCTCAAGTCCTGTAGAATGGAGATATTTGTTCGATGTGCTGTCCAGGGGATCCGGAGCATGCGACGCCAACACCACATCTCAAAGGCATCAATTTTTTGTCTCTCTCTTGCCTTTATTGTCCACTATTGCACTCAGTACAAAAATATTGGCTGGATCAATTCACGGACGAGACGAATTTTTGTGGCTGTGGTGATGCATCTATTTTTCCAAATTTTATCCAATTTGGCCATTGCACTTTTGGCCATGCCAATGCGCTTGCGTATCTCCATCTCACAACTTCCGTCTACAGACATCGTTGAGCCAAGATAAACAAAATCATCGACAACTTCGAGATCTTGTAGAGAATCTGTTCTCTCTAGCTGTCCATGACGGTCTATGATCATAATTTTTGTTTTCGATTTATTTATCTCAAGGCCCAAAATGCTGCTTTCTGCTTCCACTCGACGTAGTATCTCTGCCATTTCCTGCTCAGATTTGGCTATTTACGCAATTACTAATCATTCAATAAATCAAATATGGGGGGCAAGTCTGGTCCATACGGCGAAATCAAAACCCTCGTGATATAATTATCATATCAATCAAAACCCATACCATGGATATAATTATCATATGGAGTTCAATATAATAATTATATCTATGATAGAACTCCATATATCCATGATATGGGTAATAGTGAGGGTTTTGATTTCACCGGTTGGACCAGACTTGCCCCCCCTGGTCTTACTTACTAATTGCAATTTGTGTTTAAGCTGATACTTACCCAGTTTTTTGTATGGCCGAAACTGACTTAGCATCGGATTAAACTCGTATTTTAAATAGTAAGTAAGGCCCACGAGTATAGTCATCAAGAATCAAGTTCCATATTGTTTTAGTGATGAGCAAATACATAACCAAAACCAGGGTGGTCCTTTACCTTCAGTATTGATATTGGTCTAGCATACCCAGGTTTTCATAGTCTTGCAGGCCTTGCAAATTTAACAAAAAAAAATTACTATATACTAGGCATGCCTTTTAAGTTCTGTCGTTTACATATTAACCGGCAGCTTTGAATTTGGAACTGTTTGATATTCAAATTTGTTTGTTTTAAGAATCTCAAAACAATTGAAAGTATTAGGATTAATGCTATTGTTTAGTCATTGTGTCGTTTTGAATCTGTCAGGTCACGTACGGAAATGAATCTTACAAAGGAAAATGTCCGTGCAATAATTTTCTACAACTTTAAAAGAGGCCTAACACGGCTTCAGTGTTTTTAAGAGATAACATATGTGTTCCAAGATGAAGCTCCATCTCTGCGGACTGTCGAACGCTGGTACTTAGAATTTCAGCGTGGAAATACCAGTCTTTGTGACAAATCTCGTCAAGGACGTCCAAAATCCGCCTTCACTAAAGAAAACATCATTGCTGTGAGACAACTAATTCTCGAAGATCCTCATGTGACATATCGAGAGATAGAAGCGTTATTAGGCATCTCAGGAACAACCATTCAGAAGATATTGCATATGGCACTTGGTGTGAGAAAGCTAGTTTTCCGTTGGATCCCGCATTTGCTTTTCGACGATAATAAGGAGGCCCGCATCAGATGGTGTAAGAAAACTCTTCAAAGTTTCAACCGAGGAGAGTCAAATCACGTCTACGACATTATCAGTGGTTACGAATCTTGGATCTATGCCTACAATCCTGATTTCAAACAACAATCTACAGTCTGGGTCTTCCAAGATGAGCCAAAGCCGAATAAAGTTGTTCGCTCTCGAAGCACTCCAAAGAAGATGGTGGCCACGTTCACTGCGAAAACCGGTCATGTTGCGACAATTGCACTTGAAGATCATAGAACGGTTAATGCTGAGTGGTATACGACAGTTTGTTTACCACAAGTCATCGTCGAACTTCGGAAATCTAACCCAAAGCGACGCATCATCCTACACCATGATAATGCAAGCTCACACATTGCTCGTCAAACTATTCAGTATTTGAAACAGGAAAACGTAGAAATTCTTGACCATCCTCCATACAGTCCTGACCTAAGCCCTAACGATTTCTTTACATTTCCTAGAATTAAGAAAAATCTTCGCGGTCAAAGGTTCCAGTCCAGTGAAGAAGCAGTCTACGCCTTCAAGACAGCCATATTGAACACCCCTACTTTGGAGTGGAATAAATGTTTTAATAACTGGTTCGAGCGAATGGAAAAGTGTATTAAACTACGTGGTGAATACTTTGAAAAACAATAAAAGATACTATAAGATTATAGTAGTGTTATTTTCTTCAAACGACAAAACTTAAAAGGCATGCCTCGTATAATGAATAGCATTACCAGTTTGTGATTTTATTTATTTATATTCATTTATTTATCTTTATGTACATATGTAATATAAGCACACATAATGCGCACTAGCGGGCTTATTGCCATTTGGCATTTTCTTACAACTAACCAGATTACAAATTATGACAAAATTGTATCAACATCAACAAAAGAATGAAAGCAAAAAACAAAACAAAGAAAATATACATTACATCAAGATAAATTAAAAAAAAAACATCATAGCAAAAAATGATCGGGAAAGACAAGGAGAGGAAATAGGGATCAGGTATTTAGGGATAAATATTCCTTCTTTAGTTTTTTCTTGAATATATAAAGTGAGTTAGATGAAGCAATATCCGGACTTAGACTATTATACTTAGCCTTGCTAACTGTACTTCGAACGACGAACTAAAAAATTATGTGTTATAGACAGGGATTGGTAGTGTCGTACGTTCAGCAGATCAGAGTGCCATGATGGGATAAATAAGTGAATTTAAGTTTTAAAGGTACTGTAGCAGGTTTGGTTTAGAAAGAATATTGTATAATATATTACAATATTTTGATTTTTCTGTAGTACTCTTTAATATATTGTTTCATATCTGGTTGTTGAAAATGCCGCATGGCAATATTCCCTCAAACGTACAGTGTAGGTATATAAATATTTTAACCATAAGACCCCACCAAGAATCTCAGAATCATAACATCTCTGCCCCCCTGGACAACGTATCATTTAGCTCAAGAAAAAATAACTCAATGCATGGAAATGACAGTTGTCATGTGACTGGCAACTGTCACTTCCATACATTGAGTTATCTTTTCTTGTTTCTTTTCTTGAGCTAAATGACACGTTGTCTAGGGGGGCTAAGACCTAGGTATGTATCTAGGTACTATCTCTCAGATCGAATCAACTTCATCTAATTCATTTGAATGTGGGTATCTCAATTTGACGCCAATTCAGAAAATATAAAAATATTTTCAAAATAATTTAGATGTTGGCAGAACGGTTAGCGAGTTCGAGTCCTTCCACGACAGATTTCGTTGACCTATAAGCACAATCATATGCTTAATTTAGGGAATGTATGAGGATGTATGTATACGTTCTTGTTCCAAGGAAAATACGAAAGAGAATTTATGTGACAAGATAAAAAATCTATCGTGTCTTATTTGGTATATTTCTTAGAGTGGATATATAATATTTGTGTAGGTATATAATTATTTTTGTTATGTGTTATAATGGTTGCTTCATTAGTTGTTATATTATTGGAAGAACATGGATTCCAGGAATAAAATGAGAATATTTCAATTATATTATTATGCCAATTACCTACGTCAATACTTCATGCTATCCTTGAGAAGATGTATAATTTTCGTTACATTTTCGACAAATGATAATAATACACCAAATTACCTAATGAAGAAGATTTGAAAATAAATAATAACCAAGAAATTTTTTTTTTTAATGAATAAAATCTACCGAATTTTTTTTATTCATTTCTTTTTCATCTTCAAATATACATAGCTTTATACTTCTTATCAGTAATAGTTTGGTTAAAATACTTTGATTTCATAAAATTATTCAAAATGCGTCGTACTACAGCATTAGACTTCAATGAAACAACCAAAAGCTTTGAACAATTTTATGATATCAAGGTATTTTAATTATACTTTTACTTTAATCTTTGTTCGAGAAACACAGCCTTACAGTTCTTTAGTAAACATTTGATGTTTTTATCCTGGCATTCTGTATTTTCAAAGTTTGAAGAAAAAATATTGTATATGTATTAAATATAAATTTGCTCAGACCAAACCTTTATCTTGGGTAGCAGCATAGCGACGTCACAATATTTAGCTATTGTTTACCAATAATAATATTTTATATAAAATATACACATATCTACATGCCCAAAACTAAACGGAATGCTTGTGCTTTGTGCTTCAAGTATTCTTTTTACGGACCACCATTTTTTTCTGCCTCATAATTTATACTACTTATATAATACAGGATATATTATTTGATTGTTTCAGGATCTGCACCGAACTGGTTGTTCTTTATTTTGCGGTTCTGAAGGGAGAGAAAACCAAGCTGTACTCAAAAGAGTTTTGTTGGCTTATGCGAGGTAATTTAATACATTTAAGTTTATTTGAAAGCACGAAAAATCATTAAAAAACGTAATATGAACTGATCACTAGACGCGCTAATAATTTGATTTGTGATTATCAATAGACCAAACAATAGGAATTGATAATGAAATTGTATAATATGTCATTCAGTATTTTAATGTGTTCAAACATTATGACTATGTATTTAAATATCACCAATACAAATGCAAATATTCCTTCTGAACCAGTAAGACCACAAGTAAATTCCATACTATATTATTATTCAATATGTATACCCAAAGAAACACAAAAATTAAATAATACATGTGGAGATCATGGCAATCATATTCATGTATTAAGTGATACATAAAATGCTTAATATTTTTTGCAGATGGAATAAAGCTGTTGGATACTGCCAGGGTTTCAACATGTTAGCCGCACTTATATTGGAAGTCATGGATAGATCGGAAAGTGACTCATTAAAGGTAAAAGAAATATAGTTATTCTGTCTGCTTTAGATAGTTCAACGCTCCTTTTTTTAATTGGATTGGATTACAAATCGATGTATTAGATGTATATATAGGTGGGTATCTTAAAATCTAAATTTATTAAATCAAACTGTCGTTATAGGTATTATGATAGTAAAGTTCTTTCGCTTTCACTAAAAATTACATTGTATATTGACGATAATCAGTAATAGTTTTAGAAGTCCTAATACGACCTTAGTAATTCAATTGGTTCTGGTAAGAACCACATTGAAAATTCTGATTAGAACCACATTGAAAACCCTGAATCAATCGAAGGAATGCTATTTAGTCGCTAAAACAGACAAAAGAAACAGATAAAAAAAATACTGGTTGGTCATAAAATAAAAATAGATGGCCTATCTGATGGCGAACGGGATAGGTTAATTGGAAAAGGGGCACTTGGGAGGGAGAAAATGGTTACAAATTTTGCAACCATATCAATACTGGATAGGCTAACTGGAAAACTGACACTTGGATAAGAGAAAATAATTACAAATCTTGCAACCATTCCTATACTGGATAGGTCTACTAGAAAAGTGACACTTGGACGGAAGAAAATGGTTACAAATCTTGCAACCATATATATTAGTTACATGTTTGTCTGAGCCCACCAAGGGTTATTTGATTGTGGTTATTTGTATAATTTGTATCCTTTCAGGTGATGATATATCTTATAGAAGCAGTCCTTCCCGAAGGTTACTTCGCTAACAACCTGCGTGGACTGTCAGTGGACATGGCTGTCTTCAGAGATCTCCTACGACTGCGGCTACCTCGGTTATCAATACACTTGGATAAATTACAAAAAGGGGCGGCGGAGGGTAAATTTACCATGCATTGTTTTATCTTCAAATACTTCAAATTCATATACTTTTTTTACTAATATCGATATTCATTTCTGTTTTAGGAAGTGTTTATGAACCTCCCCTGACAAATGTCTTTACAATGCAATGGTTCCTCACCCTCTTCTGCAACTGTCTCCCACACGATACTGTCTTGAGAGTATGGGACCTAGCATTTCTTGAAGGAGATGCCGTTCTTCTCACCACTGCCCTGGCCATCTGGGACACGCTGCAAGAGTTAGTTACTTTTTGCCTTCTATGATTTTCAAATATGTAATCAAGTCTAACGGTTGTAGGAAAGAAAAAAACATACCTTCTCAATGTCTTTGAGTACCGTGAACTTTATGCTCTTAGTACAGAGTACGCCTAAATGCATAAATATCTCCATCTTCTAAGAAATTAAAATTTAAGAAAGACTATTGACAATTGACAAAAAAGGATTCTCAGATTTTTAGACGAATATAAAATGCCCAAAAATGAAGTAACTAATTATTGATTGTGAAGAAATATTTTTCAGGTATCAGAGATTTTCAAATTTGGAAATGCATCCAAACCACAGACCCAAACATAATATGTCGTTTTTATTGGTTTTAGGTGAATATTCCTTTTTAAGTAGGAATTCTTTGTCAATTTATTTTACAAAATTGAAGTATCACTAGCCCCATGGTTTGGTAGTTTTCGATTTTATTGCAAATCAACACCAATGATTCCGATACAATATTTCTCTGCCAAAATGATTACATGTATATATTGAAATATCATTGTTCCATGTAGTCGAATCCTGAAAGTAGAGACAGCTGACGAGTTCTACTCGGTGATGGGAGAACTAGCTCGAGAGACCCTGGAAGCTCCGCCAAGTCAAGGAGAGAAGTTACTTGCGGCTGCTGCCAGACTTGGACCTGTTCCCGAACTGCCAAAACTGAGAGACAAACATAGATATAATATTGCGCCATGGACTCAATCCGTATGTGTCTCTTAATACCTACTTCATCTTATTTATATATTTAAATTTACTATGAGGCACCGGCTTTTATAAATTATAATAAGGCTTCCACGCTATTCTATTATCATCGTATTTTGATGTCAGGTACGATCAGGGTAATCGAAAATAAAAGAGGCAAGAACACATTTTACATAGTTCAGCAATGAGGTTCAAGTACCCATTCTGAATGTTGCGTTTTTAGGTGAGACGAGATATGTGTGTGGGAATACACGTATGTGTCATGCTTCCTTTTGGAAATTAATGCACATTGTCTCTGGTTATCCCACATTGAGTGATATGCCGTTACAGTATGAATAAATGGATGAATATATATTTAACTCGAGGTTGAGGTGAAGCCTCGCCAAATCAGCGCTAAATGAATTGGCTCATAATAATATACGATCATATTTTTTGTCATCCTGGACAAACAATGTAACTTACAATAATATGTAAATGGCTCTACACAGTCTACGCGTATCATTGCTACAAAAGTCATCATTAAACCTGACTTAGCCATGAACCATATGTAACTATCCAGGGATATGGAATAATTACATATATGACTTTCAATCCAAAATTCTTTCAAGAAACATTGTTAATTTCTCTGCTTTCTACAAATACTTAAAAAAGTGGTAGAGAGAAAAAACAAATACAAAATATATTCCTATCTTGGTTGACATCCATCGCAAAGTCTTATTAAAATAGTTAGGTACTATCTTCTGACTTCTTAATACTTAATTTTCCTAAATACTTAATATTACTGCTATCAAAGGTAACTTCAATGGATTGAAATTTGAACTAACTGAAAACACAATTAACTTAATGTCGAGAACTTTTAATGATATCAAAAGTTTGATACCAATTAACATACTCAGGTGCGCTGTGCGAATCAATTATATTTCCTCACCAATAACTCCTCTTACTGTTAATAAATATTTGACGAACATTGAAATAAACAAGTTGATACTTTAATTAGGATATATAATTTTTTCAATCGTGTAGGTATTCATAAATTAACTACCCTGTTGTTTTTCTTTGAATATTGATGTTTTTTTTTTCAATTCCGGCATAATGTACATATAGAACGTAGGTGTTCAATAACGATCGGAGGATAAATTTATTAAGAAAATAAAAGGGTTGTTTATTAAATTTAAAATGGTTATAGGTCCAGTCAGCTGCCAAAAAAGGACTTAGACTGTTTTACTCTGAAGATGAAACTGATTCCAGCGACGATGGTGACAAATTGGCAATCACAACAGCTTATGGTTTACAAGTAAATATATCCTTCTAATGCCCCTTTTTTGACTTTAAATTGTCATTGAGAATTTATTCAGTTATCACTTTTTGCTATGCTGACTTGAAAAAAGTTGTAAATTTATATTTTTTTCAATTTATATCTGATTATGATATCTTGTCATAAATAATGATTATTACGTATATCTTGTCTACAGGGTAGTGCAGCAGGACGAGGCCGAAGTGCTCTTGTAGCTGCTGGTGTCTTTGGACATCCAGACAGGGAACGTTTGGCCTTAGATATATCAGCCCTAAAGCAGCAATATGAAAGACTTAGAGAACGCCAGCGCCAAGCCCACATCATTTTAGCTGCAGCTTGCGCCAGACAACCTCATGGTAAGAAAACTTCTAATATGTAACTATTTTTCATTTTAACTGAATTTTATGGTATTTTTCATCCAACGTGGTAATAAATATTGATTTTATTTGTATTTTTTGCAGTAAGCAGTGGTAGTGGACAAGGACCTATGTCCGTTAATCATCTTTTATTGGGAAAAAGTGCAATTGTAAACAATAGAGGTCGCCGATTAGGACCACCTCAAGGCGCTGTTCCTCCATCAAGGACAACTAAACAACACAAAAACCCATCTAAACCTCCCAGTAAATCCAAACCTGAAACATTAAACTGGAAAGATGAAAACACACGAAAAGTACTTAGTAGAAGAGAGTCGATAAAATGGAAAGATATTAAACAGCCATCTATTCAGGGAGACGATGAAGAAGTAGATGACACAGACGAAACAGGAAAAGAGATGTCTGAAACTGAAATTAATGAAATATTGCAATCATCAATGAGAAACAGAACAAAAAGTGAATCTTCGTCATATAGTGAAGGTTCCGAATCAAGTACTTCTACAAGTTTGTGCGATGAACCTAACAGAATGAGTGATTTTGATTCAGAACCTCCGAGTGTAAGTGAAAATGTGCAAGGATTTTCAGAAGATAAAACAGTTTTAATATCAAAATTATCTAGTGATGATACAGAAAATGATGAAATTCAAAGTACGATTGAAGCAACTGATGACGATAATAAAAACAACACTTGTGAATTTGTAGCATACGTTCAAGAATTTGAAGATCTCTTAGACAGAACTAATAACATAGACTATGACAGAGGATTGATTTGTGTTTTACCGGATAAGGATGAAAATAAAGATGAAAGTATTCCCGAGCTAAAAGAGGATAACTCAAGTATGGATAATAAACATATCTCGGTTGATGAAGAAATAAAAATCGAGATGGATAGTTGTAATACTAATGAGCAAAAAAATGTTTCATCTGATAAATCAAATACGCTTGAGAGCGAAATTGATCATGTTGAACTTCCCGAGGAAATTGTTGAATCTGATGAAAAATCATTCGTAGAAACTAATGCAGAATCAAAATCTCATAACGACAATGATCATTTTAATATATTTATTACTGCTGATCAAGAGCACTTGAATGAAAACCTTAAAGGTTTGACAAAAAGTTCTACAGATCTGGATAGCGAATTGGAATTCGAGAGAAAACATTTTAACGATGAATTGAAATCAAAGAATGACGAAACTTCAAAAAATGATGATATATGCAAAGTAGAAGAAAAAAATATTGATAGAAAAGATTTTATAACTACTAACGAAATATCAATCAAAGTAGATATAAAAACTCCAGAAATTTTTACTAAAGATGCAAAAAGCGATATCAAAATAAATGTTAATGTTAATGTTTCTGATAAGAGTGACATGAAGCCTGAGATAAAAGAACAAACTAATTTCTATGACTTTGTTGATTCAAATCGCGGTGAACAATTACGAAGCTATTTAAATGAATTTCGTAAAGCTGAATTCAATAATAAACAAGACATTTTTCAAAAAGTCGAGGACCGCATTGATAACTTTGCATCAATACACAATGTTTCAACTATCGATGATTTGTTGTTAAATGATGAAAATGAGGTTCAAGAAATAATAGATATAACAAAAAATATAGATAAAGAGGACACATTAAAAACCTTGTCCTCAACAGAATGTCATTCAACAAGTTGTGATAGATCGATTAGCAGTTCACTTAGTTCTATAAGTCCTATATTGAGATCAAATACTGGGTATATGGAAGATAGAACAACTTTTCGAAGTTATAAAAGCCCCTGTAGAGCAGATTCGGATATAGCCAGTGAGTTTAGTGAAGACGAAAAACCAATAATACTTAAAATTGACAAATACTTTGAACACAGTCCGGAATTTTTCGGAGGAAGAAAATCCGGAACATACGTGAGTTCTGACGAAGAAGATGATAAGTATGCAAATAAAAAAAGAAACAATCCAAGTTGTCCATCTAGACGCTCTAAAAACTCATCTCCTAACATAAATGAAAGACACAGAACAGATTTGAATCTAGGTGAACAAAAGTTTAAAAATCACCTGGAGGAATCTCGCGAAAAAACCTTATATGAAAACAAACTAACTCTTAAAAAAGAAGATTTGTTCAATAAAGAGGATTTTCATAAATCTCATAAATTAGAGTATGAGTACGGAAACGAACATTTTCAAATACACAAGCCAATAAAAACTTTTTTGCCTTTGAAATCTCCGGATGCAACTAGGCACAAGCGAATTGCAAGTCTCGATAGCCCACTTGCAATCAAACATATAGTCAAACAAGATACCACCACATCTAGTGAGTATGATGGTTTCGTTGTTTCTCCTAATTCTTTAACAATGAAAAGTACTGAAAATGTACGATGTAGCGTTCTAGAAAAAACAAAAAGTGAAGAACTTCCTCGAAATCAAAATAAATCATTTTCAGTTCTAGACGACGAAATTGAAGCAATTCAAACTGGCGGCAGAAGAAATAGTGAAAAAGCATTGAAGATTATACAAGAGAATTCAAAAATTCTTCATAACATTCTCATTAGCCAAGTCAATAAAAATAGCGTAAGAGACTGTGTAAAAGAAGAACCTCGAGAAGAATCAATCGATGAAATGTGTGATGAGTTGGACAAAAAAATTGCGTTTTATAGCAACAAAAACACGAAGTATCTTTCTTCTCCGCGAGCTTCTAGTTTTGATGATCATTTATTAAAAACACAATCATCTACAATCGAACATATTCCAAATATTGATTTAAATTTTTTTCCAAAATTGATAAAACACTCCTTAAAATCTCCTACTTCTCCAAATATTTCCTCAAAAACAAACAAAGAACTATCGACACCAACAAAAAATGATAACGAGAGACCTTTTATTTATGTACGACCAAAATCATTCGAATCTCACATATTACTTGATGAAGCACGCCATTTTGATGAACATCAATACTCAAGTAGAACCACAGACGCAACAACCAATAAAAGTAAAATAGATGAAAATAAAACTGATATGTTTGGTTGGGAAAATAAAGGATTTGGAGCTAATCAAAGAATTTCAACAGCTCTATATAAAGATATTACAAGTCCACCCCAAGGAAACCCTGAAATGTTATCCAGATTAATTGACAAACCGAAAAATTTACACAATTTTGATTACAAATCCGATTTCACTAAAGCTATAGATGAATCTTTGCAGAAATATCAAAACGTTTCTTCCAAATTACTTTCGGAAGATTTATACGAAAAATCAGAATTAAAACAAAATACTAGACCAACAACTGTATTTCCTGTTGAATCTCCAGTGATGGATAAAAATTCTTCTCTTACTACTGTAAGTGAAACAATACTAGATCCTATTGGTTATTATTGTAACGACCTTACAGAATCTAAGATTGAAAATATTAACACAATGAGCAGCACATGTAACCTATCACCTCCTTATAAATTCACATACAGGTCAAGCGAACCTTCAAGTTGTATTGAGAGTTCTTACAAGAATCTTAAACTTAGTGAATTGCACTTGACACATGTAGCCGATAGTTTTTCTAAAGTGTCCGAGTGTTCACCAATAGAAAGTAACAAACAAGAATCTCTTAAATTTGAAATAAGCCAATCTAGTGATATTTGTATAATATCTTCATCCATGAGTTTTTCATTTGATCCTTCTGTAGAAGAACCGCCTTCGTCCAAACCAGGAACATTTAATTCTAGTGACACACTTTGTCAGTTAACATCCCTGGACCAAGTTTCAACTCCAATTAGTCCGAAGGTAAAATTAATTTAAAAGTGGCCTTAAGCATGAAAACTCATTCATTCGGCTTTGCTTTTATGGAAATACAAAATAAAGAGATCACGCTATTTGCACTCATCGACACCATCACAAATATATACTGGCAAAACAATTTATACTTACAAACCACAAATAAAAAAATTATGACTTCTAATTTTATACATATTCATTTCAATGTTTTATTAATAACTTTCTGTGTCAATTACAGGTTTTATCATACCCAATCGGATTGGAACCGTCAGGAATATCACAAGGTGACTTATCACTTGAATTGGATAGATACAAAAGGACGTCAGATGATTTGTCATTTAAACAGAGTTCATTTTCAGACACGTTCTCCGCCTGCACAGCTTCGCTCAGAACACCCACAAGTCCTCCATCAAGTCACGATAAGAGCAAACCAATGAAAAGTCCAGATAAAACTTATAGCCCTTTCCCCACGAGAAGTTTGACAAAGCAGCCCAGAGAACTGGGGCTTAGATTAGGCTTGTACAAAGACACTGTAAAATCTCCTTCAAAATAATATAAATGTATTATTGCAATATAAAAAATAAATTATAATATGTTGAATAATAAAATTTGCATACAACTTGATTTAAGTTTTATAAAAAATAACACCTAATATTTTTTATTCTTATTTTAATAATATTGTACATAACTATTCAAAAACCCGCGTGTATTAGTTTTTAGTACACGAAGCAATAATTATCGAAACTAAAACAATGTATTTGTATGTTCAAATTTAGTTCATACTTAATATGAAAGTATTCTTTATCGATGTTACGCATAAATATATATTACAAACACAGGTTAAATATTCATTCACAACCTAACGTAAATGAAAACTATAAATAAACGACCAGAGAATATAATATAAATTATACAATTTCTTTACTGAAAATGAAATGTTTTTTTTAAGCCCATCAAAAATCATTTGTGTTTATCAAAATTGGAATACCTACATTATTACCAGCATTATTGTATAAAGTGTATAAAGTTACCCTGTTATTGTACAATAAATGTAAATACCTATTAGATTTGTACAAAAGGATTACTCTATAATATATAACTTTATGACGACATAACATTTAAAGGTTGAATTTTTATTTTAATTGTGTACATGAAAAAAAAAACAAAGACAGTATCTTTTGAATCATTGCAGAAACAAAACGAAAATCAGATCTTTTGATTATGCCTGTTTTAATTTTGTGAATGCGTTAAAAAATTTTATCGTCATGCTCCTTGAAATAATATAAATAATTCTAAAATGTTTTTATTGGCAGATTGGAAGTCCATTATAAAATAATAATTATGAAATAGTGAATTTCTCCACATGAATTTCTCCACAGATTTTATTTCTTAGCTATCTCGGCGAAAATTTGTAGATAATTATACTTAATTTATTTGTGAATCAACACAATTTCGACATGCTTCAAACCAGATCAAATTAACTTTTTTCGTGTTTAAACATTTCTTTTATCATTTATCTAAGAAGTCATGCTTTGTTTTTCTTTAGGTTAATAGTTTTTTTTCTGTTTTATGTTATTTCAGTGCATTTTTTCGTAAATATCACACTGAAGCATCTAATTGTTTCCAAAAAGTTAAAAATAAAATAAAAATAGGGAAAATAGTCGCTGATATTAATAAATATATTTTCATTGTTCATCATTTAAGAAATAACACTATTTTTTCTACATTTGGTACTGCCATGAATTTGTTTCTCAAAGATCTCTGCTATTTTTTCAGTTTGTCTAATGATATGCCAAGCCTTGTAGTCAATTTCAAATACAACCATATTATTATTAAAAAACATTTAAGGCCTCTGCATACGGGACGGGGCGACGACGTGGACGGGACGGGGGCGGGACATGGTGTTATGAAACCATGTATGCATACGCAGCGTGACAGCGTGACGTGACGTGCTAGTGTTATGAACAAGAAAGATTTTGCTCTCCGGAGCGACTGTTATTGCCATGCATACGCAACGGGGCGTGGACGGAGCGTGGCGGGACGGGGCGGGGACGTGCAAAACATCGTCGGCGACGATGTTTTTTCCCGCTCCGTCCACGCCACGTCCTCGCCCCGTCGTGCATCCGTGCGCAGTGTAGCCAACCCTACAGTTTTAACTGTAGATTTACAGTTTTTTGGAAATCCTCTCAGCTTTTAGTTTAGACCTCCAAATCTACAGTTTTTAATTAATGTTTTTTTATTTCTGTTTTTTTAAGTAATAGGTTTTATATTTTTGTTGTTTTGTACTGTTTACTTAATTTGTGGAAAGTAGTTTTTTTTAATGTTCTTTTGTCACTGTTTCTTTCCTGAACAAATAAATAAATCAATTAATATCAAACATGTTGATATAATTCAAATAGGCGATAATTCACCTATTTATAAATTTATAGTTAAAATGATTGTATAATACGTTTTATTTTGTTATACTGATAAAAGTTTGATGATCACGTCATGATTTTTTTTTGTTTATAATTTTTCCCCATTATTAACATTAAATAATACAAAATAAGAAAAGATTTATAGTTTTTTATTTACTATTTACAGTTTTCTACAGTTTTTTTTAAACATGTATGCAGTTTTACTCTAGGATGGGGTTGGCAACACTGCCGTGGCGTATGCATGTTCATATACATTTTATATGAAACGATGTTTAAAAAAAACACGCCCCGTCCCCCGTAGTCGCCCCGTCCCGTATGCAGCGGCCTTTAATAACATACATAAAAGATTTAATGACGGGCGCCGTGAATATAATAACAAAAAATGTTCTACTTGAGCAAGAGCTTTTAATACTTCGATTTTTTAAATATATATACCAGACAATTTTTGAAATTCTTATGAAAAAAATTAACATAGGTAAATCTTTGCTCGGCAATTTTATATATGTTTTTTTTTTCAAATCTCGTTCGTGTCAATGACTTGTATTTAGCTAAATATTTCATATTACTTATATTTATTAGTTTCTATTGTAAATTACTTAGAATAAACAATCTATTTAATATAATTCAGGACCCTCCATTAAATAGCCTAGACGAAATAATATTCGAGTATTTTCAAAACTGTTTGCATTAATTTATTTAGTAAAATTTTATCAAAAAGTAGGTATTTGGTGAATTAAAAACCTGATAACTTTTAATAATGCAATTATTTTGAGAAAATGTTTTTAGGAACTCAATATTATGAATCTCGCCTTCATTTTCACAAATTATCTATATTCTTGTAAAAATGTTTCTTGTTATAAAAATTAATTAATAAACAAAAAAATGTACCTACCTACTTATGAGAAAATATTGCGATTTTATTAAACATACTAAATTCCCTAAATTATTAAATACCCTGTAGTTTTCATTATTATAAAGTTTTTAGACCGCAAACCTTGCAGCGTATTATAACTTATTTTTTAATAAAATTCAGCATGCGTGTTTGCGTCATGGTGAACGAAATCGGTCGAGGCGAGATTCGAACTCGCGGACTCTGGATAACTAATCCAACACGCTAGCTTTTCAACCACTGATCCATCTAAATATGTATACATTCTATAAAAACCATACACGTGTATTCTTTATGTTACTTTTGTAATTGTGTAAATACATATTTCTTTTGTTTAAAATAATTACATA
The DNA here is from genome assembly GCA_963576475.1 of Molanna angustata. Classification (NCBI taxonomy): domain Eukaryota; kingdom Metazoa; phylum Arthropoda; class Insecta; order Trichoptera; family Molannidae; genus Molanna; species Molanna angustata. The sequence goes on along the minus strand of OY754964.1, from coordinate 45,489,255 downwards.
CTTCAAATTCAACAGGGTTTTATCAAGAAAAATGAACTGAAGTAATTTGAAGATGAATAACGTATGAATGAAAAAATACCTAGACATAATTATGTAGGTACATACGTAGAAAAATTCAATATACTTATATTTAGCCCTAATCAGAAGCCCTGAATATATTTAGACATATTTATACATAGTCATAATTTACAGGAACTAAATGTGTTGAAAAAACCATTTATTACAAAAATCCAGATTTCTAATATCATAACTGATTTTTGAATGTCCTTGAAATAATATTTGAACTCAATGTCAAATCTGTAATGATGTCAATTCGATCCCGACATTTTTTCTATCATACACTAACAATTGCTTGAATAAATCAAGATCATTTTATATAATAGAAACCTTCAATAAGAATTAGTTTTTTTTTGCTAATATTAAGCGAGTTATTTTAAATTTATCTAATTCATAGATTTTAATATTCTTTTCAAAAAACAATTCACACAGTGTACATGTTAATAAAATTGCAGTATTTTTTATAATATTATTAATATATTATATTGTATAACCAAATTTAAAAAGACTTCTCAGTAACTTTAGGTCCTCTTATGGGAATTCAATCGCCTTTACTTTTTGCCACAAAATGTAAACAATCAAATTCCTAGAACAACGGATTTACGAATCATGTTTGAAATAAATAATAAATATGAAATTATTTAATATCAATATGAAAATATTGCCAGGTTATAATTATTATTATAATAGTGTGTTAAATAAATGAAATATTTAAATGAATCGTTGTATTCTGTGACAATATTTACAATAAAAATCAAATAGATCAACATACAGATTTTTTATTAATTGTACTACCTTTCCTATCAATGCTCCATCAAATTAATGGACGAAATGAATATTTTGTAAGAATTTATTTTTTGATTCATTCAATACTAATTGAAATATATTTTCTTTATTACTTCTTCTACCGGCGCCATGTTACGTTGCGTCGCCCAACGTCGACCATTATTTCTTTCAACGGCCATCTGTCCCTCGCCAGCTCGAAAATTTGCTTTGCCGTCCCAATACCGGTCCATTCGCGGATGCTCCCCTGCAACGACAATAATTTGTTTACGGCTTATGCCTCTTCTTTCCTCGACCTTGCATTTGAGGAACAATTGTAGAACAACGTACCTCGATCCTCGGATAACATGCCCCAAATTAGATATTTTTTGTTGCTTTATGATGGACATTTAGGAATGTCGCAGTCACCTACCCCACTCCATAGGGAACGTTATAGAACTAAGTAGTTCTGTTCATCCCCGAAGCGGCTGCTCGTCGGACGAAACAAGAACTAGGTACTATCATGCATATTTCATACCACTACCACTAAGAGTCCAACCACAATCGTGGAAACCCGTCAATTATGGTGAGGGTTACCCTCCCGACAGTGCCACGGTACACTAGACGACTAGACTATCACAGGGAGCCTTCGTCACGCCTGCAAAAACCTGTAAGAGTCAGCTCTCTGTATGACCTCGATATTGGTTACTATCTGCCCAAGGTATTTGCAACATTCTCCTGTGTAGCCACATTTCAAACGCCTTCAGACGGCTAATACTTCTGGTTTTAAGTGTCCTTGTTCCTACACCATGCACCATACATATGCCACTTAAAAAACATTATCTGTCGGTGCTTTTGGGATAAATTGATTGAATAAATTGAAGCATTAGTTATAAATTAGCCTTGTTGTAAACTGTTGAGTTGATTCCAAGAGGGATAGATGAATCAGAAATCTGAACTTTGTTTTAGAATAAAGCATACCTACTTGAGATCCTCGCATACACAATTTGAATACACACTCTGTGGTTTGTTTTAGGATAATGCATACTTACACTCAAACACACATGTTGAAACATAATCTCGATTTTGTTTTGGGATAATGCATATTTACAAAAGGATCCTCACACACAAATAAAATTGAAGAAGTAAAAATTGTTTTTTTCAACTCTTAAAATATTCATAAAAAAATTGATTCATATTTTCTCCTGCAGTAAAAATGATTTTACATAATTTTGGAACTTGAAAGACTTTTCCAGCTAGACCAAGGTCCAAAGCCAAAACAACATTTCCGAATAAAAAAAACCTATTCACCCAAATGTTGGTGTTAATTTTAAAAATAACACCAGCCCTCCAATAATCTTCTAGTATATCAATTTAGCTGTATCTTTTAATTTTCATTTTAGATGATCTGAAGTAAGTATTTAATTAACAAATTGTGGTTGGAGTACTATGATTAAAAAAATGTTTGAATTGTATCATTTCATGATTTCATATTACTTACTTTCAACGAAACACTCAAAATTGTTGCATAATGTAATTCAATCAAATACTTTATTTTAACTAATCTTTGTTAAAACAACTCAACCTTAGTAAACAAAATTCAATTACCTTTTCTTGCAAGAAAATATTATTAGAAGTGATAACAAATTCTTTCGGGAGATTTATGAACAAAATTTACAATGAAATATGTACCTATTTGTATAATCTCGAAGTTCGGACATAAACACAACGTGATAAGTTAAAATTAATTAATATGGTTATCAACATGCGATGTTTGAAGACGCATATTTACAAATCAGAAACGTATCATACTATCAATGAAGATTTGACCCTAGAGTCAGTGTCTATATACCGGGCATGTTGGTAACACGTCTCAAGTACGTTAATTAGACTTTAATTAACAATCATTCAAAATGTATCGATTTTTGAACAGAAATGCTCTGAGGGCATTGAGAAATTGTGACAGAAGTTCCAGAAGTTGTGTTGCATCGGCCGCCAATCAAAATGTCTTTGATACAAGCAACAAAACCATCCACAGCCTTTCTAATTCTGTGGAAAAGCTGTTTCCGAAGAAGGCCGATTTTCCAAGCCGACATATTGGACCAAGAGACCACGATATTGTGACAATGTTGGATCTGCTCGGGTTTAAGGTAAGTTTGTAAACACTTCAGTACATTTTACATTCAAAAGATAACAAACAGTAATAAATAAGCCTGAGTGGAACAAATCACGCAACATTTTATTTTTATTGAATAAGTAAGTAGGCACCTTATACATGCTTATTATTTTATTTATGAAATATGGTATAGAGGTCGCCCTATAGACAGTTATATGGGCAAGGTGATTGGTGATGTGCGCTGTAGCAGCTTTCATGAGATATAGAAGCTGGCGGATAGATGAAGTGCTTGGGGCAAACCAATCATATAATCGTGGCAATGAAGAAGTTCATTATAGTATATTCTTAGAAACTATGAATGATCTTTTAATACTTATTACTTATTTAGATTCTTTTTCAATTAACATCAAATTCAAACTCAATTTCAATACATCCTCAATCGTTAAAACAAGTGGTTTATAAGTAAATAATTTCTCATTCGCTCAATAGATGGCATTACAAAAAAGGTTTCTTCGTTACTTCATAGATGGCGATGGTGTTATTCAACTTATTTTCAAACGTACAGTTTCTCATTAAAATATAGGGAACGATAATGATCTCAATAAGAAGGCATAATTAGTGAACGTTGCGCAAGCGCATATAAAAGTGATCACGTAAACCAGCCGATGACAGATCGTAAGCCCTGTAGATGGCTTGAGTTCCTGGTTTTCCTTTAATATTCCAACTTCGTTTCTATTGAGATGTTAAAAATTCGTCTAGAAAAAAAGTAAATACTTTTCACATAACAAGATTTCATAAAACAAGAAATAAGCACATTAAGAGGTAACTCAGGAGGGAAATAATGTTATCTTAGGAAATTAGAGAAATCTTTTGTATAGATTGAGTCATTTAAAAATGAGCGAACGCAAAAATTAGCACACCAAGAGCAATTAACTATATACGCCATCCTTAGTTATGGGATGACAAGAGATATTATAATGCATAAAAGGTTTTTCTTTTATATTTAATTCCATTTCAGAGTCTAGACGAACTTACCAATAATGCTGTCCCAGCTAACATTAGATATAAGGGAATACTCGATATCGAAGAACCAATTGGTATGTATTATTATTTTCACTTTTACTTCCTTCATACTATCAATTCGAATTATTTACGAAATGAATTTTCATCAAACAATATTTGCAACATTTCATTGTGCAGTTTTGAGGTATGTTGTGTTTTTACATTTAATTCCATTTTTCGGAGCATTTTTTGTAATTATATGTATCTGTATATAAATAAAGTAGACCTCGCATTATAAATACATAAGCAATAGGATCATGCTGAAAATCAGCTGCTGGGGGACTTGTCTTCCTCTAAGTCAGAAAGGTTGTTTTTCTTTGTATTTCTTTTTTATATGTCTATGTTTTTGTATGTAAACTTCTTTTCGTTTCAATAAATGTTTTATTTGTTTATTTACAGCTGAATACGAACTCATAAAGAGAATCCGTGGAATAGCTGAAAAGAATCAAATATGGAGATCATACATTGGAATGGGATATCATAACTGTTGTGTCCCACACACAATCATGAGAAATATTTTCGAAAATCCTGGATGGTAATATTACGGTGACAGGAAAATTATTCGAAAAACAATTATTCGAATGCTCAATTTTACGAAAATCAATTTTACGAATGGCAATTATTCGAATCACATTTTTTCGAAAAACAATTTTCCGAACACACAATTATCAGAATTTACAATTGTTCGAATTTTTATAACGTCATGTTGGTAGTATTGTGTGAGGAAAAAACCATAGATTTTTATTATAATATACTAGATGTCGTAGTTATTTTGTATGAATCGAAAACAAATGACTCACTTTTTGCACGGAGTACTACATCTACATAGTATATTATATATAATAAAAATCTATGGAATAAACAACATGGCGACGCACCGCGCTGTCAGATATCCTAGGGTGTACACCTATTTTTTAAACATAAACCTACAAAACTTTGGTAAAAATAGTTTGGTTAGGTTTGTTTGTAGTTATAATTGCGACTGGCGTGAGCCAGTTGCATTATATATTGAAAAAAGTAACTATAATATCAAAGTAAAATAACTAAATTGGTGTGAATACTAGATAAACACAAACTGATGTACAAACTAGGCTATCCCGCGCTGTCAAATATCAGTTATTAAAAATATTATGTACCCAACAATAATACAACAAGTAAAAACTGTAAAAAAGTCTTCATCGAATATATTTTACTGGCAACAAATATGTCAAAGGAGGTAACATAATGACACAAAAATATATTAAATTCGGTTAATTGGTTTTCCAACAAATGTTAGTTCGAATAATTTGCTTTCGGACAATTGTCATTCTGATAACTGATTTTCGAAAAATTGTTATTCGTACAATTGCGCATTCGAACAATTGTGTTTCGAAGAATTTTCATGTAATCTAATATTACATTCCCTTTTATTATAAAATCAATCTTGTAGTTTCACAAATTAAATAACTTGAATTGTATAAAAACGTTACTTTTATGAAACTAGAACATATTTTGATAGAGTTGTACTTATTTTCTTTTAGATTACTAATATTGAACTTAATTTGTAAAAGCATCCATCGTAGTGATGAGCATTTACAGGTGCGGTCATGGTCATGGTCTTGCAGGTCTTTTACGAAATAAAAAAATTCAATAATCAGAATGAAACGTGACTTTCCTCTTTTCTTTATTCAGCCGTCTATGTCCACTGCTAGATGAAGGCGTCCCTCATATCTGTCCAGGTTTCTTCAATTTAGTTAATTGCTTACTTTATAAAATAAAGTCTTGGAAGACTCTTGGTCTTGCAACCACTGGTCTTGGTTTTGGTATAGCAGCGACATACGCGGTCTTGCATGATTTGCAAGACATTTACTCATCACTAATCCATTGCAATATAGAAAGATGTAGGTTCGATATTCACTTGTCACTCATTATTTAAATGGCATCCTATAACTGAAATTATTTTTTAATTATTATAAGAGTTGCCACGCCACACAATTCCAATCTTGGCAGACATTCAGAGTTACGTGTAGATACCTAAATTTTATAATAATATACGTTCTCATGTGATTTTAATATTTCTTTATTTAAAATGTTGTTTTTAGCGAATTATAATCTAATTCCAACTATTTCTAAATTATGTAATATATTTCAGGACCACTCAGTACACCCCTTACCAACCAGAGGTGGCGCAAGGAAGATTGGAAGGATTGCTCAACTACCAAACTATGGTCAGCGACATGACAGGATTAGAAGTGGCTAACGCATCACTCCTAGATGAAGGAACAGCCGCCGCAGAAGCTTTATCACTGTGTTACAGGTGAGCATAGACGATGTTTCAATTATGTATTAATTTATAAAACTAATTAGTATGAGTTCACATTATAATTAGTATGAGTTCACATTATAATTAGTATGAGTTCACATTATAATTAGGTACCTACCTTGAATTTTTGGTTTGACTGATAAATTTTCAAACTGTCCTACATGCTACCGAAAATTGTCAAGATATATGCCGATACTTATTTGATGTCACTTGAATTCATGAAGCCGTTTTTTAGGCTTCATTTTTATCTAAGTTAGTTGTATACATATGTATACCATACTTTACTATTCTTACATATTTTTATCTAAGTTAGTTGTATACATATGTATACCATACTTTGCTATTCTTACATATTTTTATCTAAGTTAGTTGTATACATATGTATACCATACTTTGCTATTCTTACATATTTTTATCTAAGTTAGTTGTATACATATGTATACCATACTTTTCATTTAGACCTTGATAATGCTGAAAACATTCTCTTTTAGTTTCATTTAGACCTTGATAATGCTGAAAACATTCTCTTTTAGTTTCATTTAGACCTTGATAATGCTGAGAACATTCTCTTTTAGTGTCATTTAAACCTTTCTAATGCTGAGATCATTCTCTTTTAGTTTCATTTAGACCTTGATAATGCTGAAAACATTCTCTTTTAGTTTCATTTAGACCTTGATAATGCTGAGAACGTTCTCTTTTAGTGTCATTTAAACCTTGTTAATGCTGAGATCATTCTCTTTTAGTTTCATTTAAACCTTGTTAATGCTGAGATCATTCTCTTTTAGTTTAGTTTCATTTAGACCTTAATAATGCTGAAAACATTATTTTTAAATTTGATTTAGACCATGATAATGCTGAGACCTTTTCAAATGTATTTCCAACCTTTTAACAATAAAACTTTAGAATAAATTAGTGATAATTATTTTTTTTCCTCTTCTTTCTTCTTTATTAATTAGTCCTGCACCCGATATGCGAGTGATTTAACATTATTTTGTTTAGACATAACAAAAGAACAAAGCTGATTCTGTCATCCGCAATACATCCACAAACCTTGTCCGTGGTTCGCACCCGTCTGGACGCCCTCGGTCTGCAAACTATTGTGGTAGATGACGTGGCAGCCACAGACTTCAGACAACGAGACATCGCTGGAATCCTGTTTCAGTACCCAGATACATATGGAAACGTCCTCGACTTCTCAGCACTTGCTGAAGAAGCACACGACAATGGAGTGAGTATGACATTTTTCTCTATATCATAATCGACGTTTGACTGATATGACCACAAAAATCCCAAAGCCGTCAAGATCGAATTTTAGCCATTTCGTCTTTTAGCCATTTCAAAATATTCATGAAATAGTAAATATTTCGGAAAAACATAATCTCATGGTGGCAGCTCATACTGAGGTTAGAGACAAAGTTGCTTATGACACACGAAAGCTAAAGAAAAAATATATACAAACTTGAATTCACAAATGAGCTATTAGTTCCTTTGGAAATATCCTGACTATTTCACTAACGGGCTATTTCACCACCTCTGGATAAAGTGCCCGATAGCCAATCTAACACAAATCTAACGGATAAACCGAAAAATGCGTTTCACGACTCTCTGATAGCTCTATCCCATGGATAAAGTTCTAGATATGTTGTCTAGAGGAATAGGTTCGCGATAAGTGATAGATAAGTTAAACTGAGTATAAGTTATTTTTTAAATGATCGAAATTTATGACCAAATCGACGATGATAATGTAAAAAACATAATACGAGACAAAATCGGCGTCAGAGATTTATTCCAAATGCGAAAAGATTATTTTTCGGAGTTCGACAATATTGATTTCAAGGTGAGGTTTAGATTGACGAAAACGTCTGCACAGAACATTTTAGGACTCATAAAAGAAATTATTTTTTCTTATATCTTATTTTCTATAACATTTTTATGCTGACAAACTAAATCCACCAACACGTTGATGTCATCCTCTCAGAAATTCGTAGTTCTTTCTCTTTTATACATTCTCAAAATATTTGAAATATCTTGTTTTGTGTCCACGTGTTCGTTTTGACCGCGTGTTTATTTACCGTTGTCCGTTGTTTACTGCGACTTTTTACGATTTACAATGTGACAGCTTTATCAACCCATAGACAAGACCATTGAAATAGATGAAATTACAACGTTGCCACCCTTTATCCGTCGGATAACAATCTGTAAGAAATTTGTAGGTGGTGAAACGCTCGCTTCATTTATCCTTAAGATAAATTTATCTTATGGATAGTTATCTAGAACTTTATCCAGAGGTGGTGAAATAGCCCGTAAAAATAACTTAATTACTATCGATAAATTTATCTATAAATAGAAGAATACCTATAGGTATACCTATGTGCATATATTAAAGACCATTTTAATTAATCGCGGAATATGTTTCAGACCCTCGTCTGTTGCGCCACCGATCTACTATCACTTGCACTACTTCGACCTCCAGCAGAATTCGGTGTGGATATAGCGGTGGGAACATCACAACGTTTGGGAGTGCCTCTGGGATATGGAGGTCCACATGCAGGCTTCTTCGCTTGCAGTCAGGCCCTGGTTCGTCTGATGCCCGGTAGAATGATTGGAGTCACTAGGGATGCTGGTGGACATGATGCCTACAGGTAAAGTATTAAACAATAAACATGAACAAATCAGGAAATGTAAAATATTATTGCAGCAATACCAAAAATATGATTGGGAATGCGATACCAAGATCTAGACTACCGTTTGTTACTTACTTTACTTTTCGTTTGGCCGTCTTCTTTCTCCGGTGTAAAACTTCTTTGCCCATGTGTGAGTTGCGTCACAAAAGTAGGTTAAAGCCTTGGCACCAGTCCCGCCAGCCATTCCACCCCCTCTGGGGTCGCCCTGTGGATGTCCTGGAGGTCACCATTGAACTTTATACACCGTTGGTTTATTTTTATTTTTTGCATTTGCTCATCATCGGCCCACCATTTCTGAGGTCAGCCAATTCCCTTTATCATATTTCATAGTCTCCACCGCAGAACTCTGGGTGCCCACCTGTAATTCCCTGTTTCCCATTGCCATTTCGATCAAATCGGCAATTCGATCTATCACATCGACAACTTTTGTTTGGAGTCTGATTTTATTCCCGTCGCTATTAGTATACGTAAAACCCAAAGAAGAGGTGAGTGAAAAAAACTAGAAGGTCTTAAACCTTAAAACTAGAATTAATTACAAGTTTGGAAATATCTGATTTCTTGTTTTGTTTTATAATATACCTCATTTTCAAAGATATTGAAATGCGCTATGCTTGTGTTTGTAATGTGATTGATTTTTCGCTACGCAAAACACATTGATATGGACAATGGACTCATTTCTGATTATCAGAATACTAAACCATAAATATTTCCTTGCAGCCTTTTAATTTATTGTTACTTTTAACTTGTCCAAATTCGATTCCTAGATTGGCTCTCCAAACTCGAGAACAGCACATCAGACGAGACAAAGCCACGTCCAACATCTGCACAGCTCAAGCTTTACTAGCTAACATGTCAGCTATGTTTGCTGTATACCATGGACCTCAAGGACTCAAGGATATTGCTCAACAAATTCACAGTGCAACTCTCGTCTTGAATGAAGGTCCAAATTTAAATCATAATTTTTTCGGAAAAATTCTAGTAGGTACTTTTACCTAACAAATAAAAATGTTTATTTTTCAATTTATTGAAACCTGTCCGTTTGGGACCACAACTCATGAAAATGCATTTTTATTTTTGCTTTTCAGAACTTTTCTAACCAATAGATTGTACCTACTAATATTTGATTAATATTGAAATCAATGTTAACATCAGTTTATTAGTTTTGAAATGATTCATTATTATAATTAAATTAAAACTCATTATATCCTTTGAGAGTGCCTATTCTTATTTTTGTCGTCTTTCTGAAAATAGGTCTTCAACAACGTGGTCACCAAGTCTCCAATAAAGTATTCTTCGACACTCTTTATGTAACACCCATCCAAGGAACCTTTGAGGATATAAAGAAGAAAGCAAATGAGAAATGCATCAATTTGAGATATTATGACGATAATGCAATTGGCATCGCATTAGACGAAACTGTTACAATGAACGATGTCAATGACCTGCTGTATATCTTCGACGCTAAAAATGTAGACGAGGTAAGTGCGTCAACAATATGTATAAAATTGGCTCAATTAGAAGAATTGATAGAAAAGCTTGTAAAAAAGACCACGATCCTTGGATATATGGCTTCTATGCCTTATATGTAGATAAAAAAACAGAATCATTCTCACCATTTCTCTTCCCAAAGATTATTAACACCACAAAATACGACTGCAGTTTTAATCCAGATATCACATATCATATACCGAAAAGGTACTCATTCCCGATTTACTAAACAGTCATTCCCCTACTAGATATTTTTCACAAACCTGTCATTGTTAAATTGTGCTTTTGCGTTTTGTTCAAAAAACTTAAAAATTCATTGATCGTTTATGTACATATTCTATATTCAGCACCAGTGTAACTTAAATATATTTACATCATACCCAAACATTCCAACAAAGCTTTTCTCACTTTTTAATTCTGAGATTTTCTATTGACAGTTCATTAATTTCTATGTTCTATCAAGAAGTGGCAGCTTCAAATATTGAAAAAATCATTTGTAGTTTTTAGAAAGGTAAAATTAGTTACACCTTAAGTAGACAAATATGATACCTAATTCTTTAACTTGTTATAATACTGTGAGATTTGTGTTATAGGTTACCAAAAACGGAGATGTAACTAAAAGTAGTATTCTGAATACTGACTTCAAGAGAACATCACATTATTTAACCCATCCAGTCTTCAACCAACATCATTCTGAGACAAGAATTGTTAGATATATGAAACAACTGGAAAACAAAGACGTTTCGTTAGTTCATTCCATGATACCATTGGTAAGAAATTATGCCATTTTATAAGAACCTTATACCTACTAAATTCTGGACTTTAATAAAATTACGCTACTAAACATATGAATTATATTTTTTTATATTGGGATTTAAACAAAATGATTATATAAATTATAATGTAGAAATACATTACAAAGTAAAAAAATAAAAACTAATCGATGATAACAAACCACAACTTAATTTTCAGAATTAATTATTAAAAACTATTATTGATAATTACTAAGAAATTTGATTTTAACCACTTACTAACTGTCAATCATCTTAGTTACCTCATCTTAGTTACCTGCTTCACCATCAAAGCATATAAAATTGATTTACGAAATATGTTTTCAGGGATCTTGTACGATGAAACTCAATTCCACAACAGAAATGATGCCGTGTTCATTCAGGCATTTCACCGATATTCATCCATTCGCTCCTTTGGACCAGAGCACGGGATACCATATCCTGTTTCAAGAACTTGAAAAGGATCTTTGCACAATCACTGGCTATGACAGGGTTTCGTTTCAACCTAACAGGTAACAGGCTTGCATCGATGGTGATAAATACCAGCTACGACAATACCGTATCATCATTTTCTACTGAGAAACAGATAAATACATCATGCATTTTTTTCTATGAGAGACTTCGATAGTGGCTTTGATTGAAAATAAATGAGAATTCTTCCTCCATAAACTCTATACCCGAATAAAACTTTAAAAAACCGAATTGATTAGGAAACTATGTGAAAGTCATATTTTTTTGGTAAACGTTTCGCAAGTGCATTACATGATCACAAAAACTATTGCAGTCATTAACAAACAGTGGGTGTCCGATTTTCTAAGTATTTTCAGTGAAATACTTATGTAAACATATTTATAAATAAATGATAGTGTGTGAGAATACATGCATGTATCGTGCTTCCTTTTGTAAGGCTTGCACACCCGCACTCTTTTCACTTGTTGCTCCAAATAAAGGGATATGCCATGATGTTATGTTTGTATGTATAAATAAAAAAATCGTGTTTTGATATTTTATAACTAGTGAGTTTATACAATACATAATTAAGTTTTTTTTTATTCAAGTGGCGCCCAAGGAGAATACGCTGGATTACGAGCTATCAAAAGCTACCACGAGTCCAGAGGTGATGTGCACAGACAGATATGTCTAATTCCAGTAAGTGCCCATGGAACCAATCCAGCCAGTGCACAAATGGCTGGCATGAGAGTGGAACCCATCAGGGTGACAGCACAAGGAAGTATCGACATGAAACATTTACATGATAAGGTATGAAAGTCCTATTCAATTATATCTGATCACCAGAACAAACACACATAAAAAACAATATTTAATATTCCCTTGTTTAGTTCCTACTACCTACTGATTTTCCAAATTTTTTCTACTTCAAAGGTGGAAGAACATAGCAAAAACTTGTCATGCTTGATGATAACGTATCCATCAACAAACGGAGTATTTGAGGAGACTGTTGCTGAAGTTTGTGATCTTGTTCATAAACATGGAGGACAAGTTTACTTGGATGGGGCTAATATGAATGCTCAGGTAACTACATATATTCTTATGTTTCTGAACATAATATACTTATGAATAAATGAGGAGATCATACTTCAACATCAATTTTTCTGAGTTCGAGGATGTTTTTTTTTAATTTATATTTTTCAAATGAACATTTTAACTAGCGATTTTAAAAAATCAGGTGATGTCTATTCTAACAAAATTTTCTAGTAGTACTCTAATCACAATCTTCTATGAAAACACTGCTGCAAAATTAATTATAAAACACTGATTTTTAACAGGTTGGACTATGTCGTCCTGGAGACTATGGGAGTGATGTTTCTCATTTGAATCTTCATAAAACATTTTGCATTCCTCATGGAGGAGGAGGACCTGGCATGGGACCAATCGGAGTGTAAGATTATCTACTATTTCCTACTTATGACCAGTAAAACCAATCTACACACATACATTCAATTAATATTGTTTTGGTTGAAATAACCTGGAGTTTCATTTGATTTGTAGCAAGGCTCATTTGGCGCCCTTCCTCCCAGGCCATCCTGTAGTGAATCCACTGGCGGACCTCGGAGATTCTGCACAACCTTTTGGATCCGTCAGCGCTGCTCCCTTCGGATCATCAGCTATTTTACCAATCTCCTGGGCATACATTAAAGTAAGGACAAGTTTGCTTCAATCACTTTTGTTTTGATTAAAAATATATCAATTATCCAAACTTTTTCAGATTGAACACGGTCCATCATTTTTTTAAGAGTTTCACAAAAATCATAGAACATAATGTATATAAGACATCGCTTCTTCCACATATGGGCTAACTTTAAACGGCCTTTCACAGAACTCTAAATGAGCAACAAAAAATGCATAGCACGAAAAGTAGCTCATGGAGTCCTCTAGATTAGCATTCTCCGCACCATAGTGCAAAAAGAAGTCGACGAATGTGAAGATCTCTTAAAAAATAAACCTAATGGATAAGACATCACAATATTATTGCTACACGGTGAAAAAATATATATGGTTCGAACTTCGGCACGTATTAAAAATATTCAAAAAAAAAATTATACATGCCATTTCTTCCAGCATTCCAGATTCCAACTAGATAAATGTCATTCGGCTAGTTTTAATATATTTTTGAAACAGGTGTCTGCCTTTAAAAACATCATTTTATATGTGTGACCATTTTATTCCGTCACTCAACAATATTTTTGAAGAATTGTAAGTATATCGTCGACGTGTGAGCCGTGGCATAAGCCATACGATTCCTGTGCCGGGTTTGATTTCCGGAGAAATTTGTTTAGAATTACTTAATCTTGCTCATCTGGACTGGAAACATTGGATAGTTGGAAAAAACGCCATTTCGCAATAACATCGCCATTTATACCAGGTTCAAGGTGGTGTTTATTATTTTATTGAAAATTTAGATGATTTCACTTCATTGATGCTCTTCTTAAAATTAATGTATTTATTATTTATATTGTATGATTTAACAGATGATGGGACCACGAGGGCTGAGGAAAGCTACACAAGTAGCCATTTTGAATGCAAACTACATGTCTAAACGTTTAAAAAACCATTATAAAACCCTCTTCAAAGGCGATACTGGTCTTGTTGCTCACGAATTCATAATTGACGTCAGGGATCTGAAGAAAACTGCAAATATCGAAGCAGCTGACATTGCAAAAAGATTGATGGACTACGGTTAGTATATTAACTATTGATTATAATATTGAGTCATAGCCACTCTTAAGATCAAGCCATCCTGGCAACACAATGTGGGGTATACAGCAATAGGTGTGTGTTTGTGCATTAACTTATAAATGGAAGCACAACCCATGCTTATTTACCCATTCACCATCAGTCTCGTCTTACATAAAAGGCAATATTCACAATTAGTGGTGAATATCTTCGCTGAACAATGTGAGTTGTTATTTTGCCTCTTGCATTTTCGATTACCCGGCTCTTACGGGACACATAAAAACGATTACCTTTAATAGAAAAGAGTGGAACCACTATTCTATGCCGGAGCTTCACAACAAAAAATGTCAATAAATATTAATCTAGTATTTTTATATTAAAGGTTTCCATGCTCCAACAATGTCTTGGCCTGTTGCTGGTACATTGATGATAGAACCCACAGAATCAGAAGACAAAGCTGAACTTGACCGTTTCTGTGAAGCTCTTATATCAATAAGACAAGAAATAAGAGATATCGAAGACGGAAACATGGATCAAAGAATAAATCCTTTGAAGGTTTGTTGCTTTCAATTTCTTTCCATCGACTGGCAATCGCCTCGAATTAGATTTTTTTTTCCAAATACCAAATGTTACTTTTTTCAAATCACTGTATACAAAAAAATATTTCAATTTAATGCATTTTTCATTGGCAGATGGCACCACATACACAAGCCCATGTTATTGGAAATGAATGGAACCGTCCATATTCAAGAGAGCAAGCAGCATTTCCAGCAGTAAGTATTCGTGTGACTTATAACAAATTACAGAAATCACGTTAATAACCAGATTATTTTATATTTGACTGTGGATTTATGACAGTTTAAAGGCTTAACGGTATTGGTATAATCAAATTAATAACACATTCACATACATAAAGCTACGAATGTCGATAAATGTATTTTCTTGTGGCAGCCCTAATCTAGTGTGCAGTTGCAATATTGGGTATTGGCATTTATGCGTGCTCAGCTGAACCAGTTTTCCTGAGGGATGGATCTACGAGTATCCCCCTACCCTGACTTTTCCCACTGAGTAACGGTGGTTTTTTTCTTCGTATTTTCACTTGCAGACTCACTCTTCGCAGTTCTGAGACTTTTGGTACTAAAGGTCTAATCAAATTAAACTTTTGCAGCCGTAGAGAAGACTCTTTGCGAAGAATTTAGTAAGGCTATCGAAAAATCTCTATACATAGAAACAATTTTATTTCGAATGTGACGAATTAATAAAAATAGCATAATGAAGGAGTCTTTTTTTTATATATATTTGGAAAACAAACAAGATGCAACGTTATAAGTAAAGAATATAAAAGTATTATTCGTTCATTGCATGTTTTATATCGTATATATTTATGCGAGATAATAGATTATAGATGAATGTAATTTTGTTATGTACTATTTATCAAATTGTTGTAATATGTAGGTATGTTTGATTTCTGTATTATGTATATCGAAATGTTTAAAGTATGTATTGTAGTTGGAGCAACTCCGTCTAATGTAATTCTTTTGTGAGTAGTTTGTGTAACATCGATTATGATTCCAAGAAAACGAGAAAGATAAATGTACTACATAGGAAAAAATACTTTTGGGATCATTGTTTCTTATCTCGTCATATAATACAAACTTTACGTTTTTTTTTCAGCCATTTGTAAAAGCGGAAACGAAAATTTGGCCAACAGTAGGAAGAATTGATGATATGTATGGAGACAAACATCTCGTCTGCACTTGTCCACCAATACTTCCCGATTACTAACAAAATAAATTATTGAGTTTATTAGATTTAAAATTATTGACCTAATTATAAACGTTGTAAAGTTTTACTTTTTTTATAGTAACATTTTTTTAATAATTTATTATTTTCTATATTTTAAATAAATGTACACTGCCTACTTATTTATTTAAATAAACAAAATAAAATGAAATTATTTTAATTATTGCAATTCATTGTTATTTCACATAATAAAAATACTTTGAAGACACATCTTTCACAAATCGAAAAGGAACATATTTCCAACATTTTGAAATTTGTCCCATTGGTATATTACATATTCAATAATGAAATGAAGCATACTTTATTTACAAAATGTTTCAATTTGATTTTACGAGATATACCTACATTGATGAACATGTTAAAAACTTAAACAAACAATGCACTCAAGAATCGAGTGATACCCAATAATATCAACAGAGGAAAACCAATAGTGATGAGCAAAAATCTTGCAGTTTTGATCTTGCGAGACATGTGTCGCTGCAATATCAAGACCAAGACCAGGTTTTGCAAGACCATGAATCTTGCAACACTTAATGCAAGAGTCTTGCGGCTTCACAAAATTTTATAGAATTATTTCTTTTGAATTAAAAAGTGAGCATTTAGCCACGTAAAAAATATCGACATTATACTATAAATATATGTTTCTTGTCATATTTTATTGTAATTATTACTAAATTTTAAAACAAAAATAAAAAAAGCAATTGACCAAGACTGGGTACACACGACCAAGACTCAGTGGAGTATTCAAGACCAAGACCACCCCAGTCTTTGTCTTGGTCTTGCATTTGCTCATCACTTAAAACCAATAAACTACTAAAGATCGAAACGTACATTAAAGACCCAACCAATAACTACGGTGTTTACTCTATAGGCCTAGGCAAAAGAATGACCCCGCTGCTTATTCAATATACGAATGCATCCGACTCCGCATTCGGGAATCTCCGTCTACACGAAGATATATCACATTTTTTTTTACCTAATAAAAAAAGTTTTTGAAACCCTGGAAAATTTTCATAAAAATTTAGATGAGATAGTATATTTGTCAATATTTTAAAAAAAAATTCAGCATTCTACCTTTTTGTGGTTTTTGCATGCACTCTACACCTTGAAATCGTTGACTGGACTTCTAGGTATTTACACATTATAGGTACATATTTATACCGACAATGAAAATAATACTGTTCGTTATAAATATTATTGTGTCAACACATAAATATGACGTCTATACATCATATCTCGATGACCTATTACTTGACCTAACAATAACAAAAAATAAATTGTGATGTCAATTTAATCAAAAAGAAAATGAGACATTTTTTAAATACAAAGATACTTAACCTCTTCGATTTAATGAAACGAAAACATTAAAAAATTAACTAGACAAAAAATTCAAGAAAATACAAATATGCGTTTAATTTAGTTTGCCTATATACTTATCTACTTGTATAGGTATATATTTTTAGTTGGTTGTTGTATAATCCATGAGTAGGTACATTATGTTTACTATTTGACTGTCAAAATATTCACATGTAATAACATTCCATGCTTAGCTTATATATGATATTCTATGATTCCATGTAAAATAAATTGAATAAAGAAAAGACTATAAAATATAATTTATTTTTGAGAATCGCTCATTTCTCGTCACCTACCGCCATAATTATATCTCTCAACTGACCCATAAATACATAAATATAATATATTTTTTATATTATATTGAAAAATTAAAAACGCCTTGTTTCCTACAATCTGTACAGATTTGTAGTGTTGAACCAATCGATAGGTAACCGGATATTATAATATTGTTTGTCCGCTTTTTGATGAAATTGAGTTATGATACACATTTTCTAGAGCTCGACTTTGTCTTTGATCTGCGAAAATGAAGTATGTCCATATGCAATACAACAAAAGTTTTAATCAATTTAAAAATTAATATTACAAGCAAATGTATCAGCATTGTGAACATTCATGTTGAATTTTCTCAAAACTATCAATAATGGTCATACAATATATATCCGGTTAGCCATCACAATATTCTTGGCGGTTTTTCAATATAAAGAACTTCATAATTTGTCGGATCAGCAGTGTCATTCGTGATCCAAAACCCAAAGCTTCCGATAGGTTGCTTGGGACATGATAGTTCTCTGTGTTTCAAATTAAAATGATAACTGATATTAGTTTGTGCACTGTCCGATAGATGGCCGCTTCGTATACCAGTGTGTACGATTTCACCTTGATTTAATAAAGGTACTGCCTCCCTAACCAGCCAGCTGGTTAAAAATTATTTGACCAACACCAATTTATTTATATTATTTTAATATTTTAGTTACTTTTTTTAAAACATAATGCAACTGGCTCACGCCAGTCGCAATTATAACTACAAACAAACCTAACCAACCTATTTTTACCAAACTTTTGTAGGTTAGGTTTAAAAATTCCTAGGCTATTCAGCTGGTCAGGGAGGCAGTACCTAAACATAATATATCTATAAATTTCACTTTGCAATTGATAGGTTACTTATGTTTTTAAACAATCACTTTAACAAACTAAATAATAGGTGTATTGTTACCAGGTTATCTTTTTCTTGTGTCAAATTTTACTCACAAATTTTACTTTACTTTATTCGGTAAGATTATAATATGTGCAAAAAACATTTTAAAAACTACAATGACATTTTAAGTGAGCCTTACCTCAACGCTGTCTAGATAGAGGGTATCTTAGGGACCCGATATATTATATCGTTCCTAGTAAATATCATTAGAATAAAAAAAATATAACTAAAATCATGAAGATATATTGTGTTTATAATATTATGTGTATATAATATTATGCGTGTATATAATATTATGCGTAACACAATGTAGGGGCAACGCCTTGATAATATATTAAATATTTTATTTCTGAAATTAAACAAAATACAATCTGGCACATTAGGCATAATACTCATCAGGCATATCTTTTTTGAATAGGTACTAAAAAATATCAAAACAATCCAAAACAGAAAAAAAGCTAAATAATGAAGAAAAAGAAGAAGTTTAAAATGCATGCAACAGGCAACACTGACATCGATTTGATTCGCGATTTACGCTTCATAAATAAATATGGCGCATTAGTTTGATTCACGTATGATCTGTTTTTTAACTTTTTATTTACCTTCCATTGCTGTGATACAATATACATTCGTGTAAAACTATCACTGTATTAATGGAAATAAAATACATCCGCCTTAACTATTCATTTTTCATAATATTTTCATTGAGATAGGAATAGCAATGATCAACGGTGAATTGACAGGATCTCGTGGAAGAGGCCGTGGTAACTGGAATCCGTCGGGTAATCCACCAAAAGAACTTCGCCGACCCCATAATTCGGCAACAAGTGCAAATGCCGAAGCTGGCGGTATAATTATTTTTGTTGTTTTGATATATTTTCTTTGTTTTCCTTTTCGTGGATACGTGTCAAATTCCTTAGGCCACACTGGTTTTCAGATGTTTTTGATCGACTTTGCACAATTGTATTCCTTTTTTAAATGCTATATTTAGAAACTCTCCCCAAGAAGAAATTGTCATATTTCCTTTTGACATTGAAAATAAAATCTTTTATTTGGTTAAAAGTTACGTTATTTATATATTTTCGTACGTACTTTATATAATTGCACAAATAAATTTAAAATGAAACATATACTTGCTTACTTTATTTACATTTTCAGACTATTTTTTTTTTATTTATCTACTAACTTATCACAACAACAGATATGACGAGCAAATTATATAGAAATACTTAGTTCTTTTTTACTTAAAGTAATTAAACATAATATATCTATAAATTTCACTTTGCAATTGATAGGTTACTTATGTTTTTAAACAATCACTTTAACAAACTAAAGAATAGGTGTATTGTTACCAGGTTATCTTTTTCTTGTGTCAAAATACATTTTTTTGATCATAATTTTAAATGGGTAATTTTGTGTTTTAATTCAATATTTTTACTATACTATTTGATATTGTGCAATGTGATTAATAATCAGCTGAGATTGTTCCAATTAGAATGAAATATTATTTTTAAATATTGTTTTAGTTCTTTATTGTCTTGACTTTTTACAAATTGAAAATGTATAAAAGCTTGATGTACCAGATTCTTTAATGCTGTTCATGTAAATTTCACGACTTTATATTCCATCAAGTGCTTATTTAGTCAGGCTAGATGTTAACATGATGGATTTATTTAGTTATTCTGTTTAAATACATTTTCTACACTCCATAAATCAACTTTTGGAAATGCTAATTATTCATTTTGATTTTGTTTTCGAATTTCACCAAAATTTTATGAGTTTTTCAGATAAACATTCATTATTTTTGGAAGTGCTTAATAAATATGCATAATCCTATATTAATTGTTGTTCCAGTTTATGAAATATAACCTTAATTACATGTAATGCCTTTTCGAAATAATGCTTTAAAAATTGTTGAAATAAATAAATAACCTTTTTGTCAAATTTCAGTGTTTTTCTATAAATAGATTAAT
The DNA here is from genome assembly GCA_963576475.1 of Molanna angustata. Taxonomy (NCBI): domain Eukaryota; kingdom Metazoa; phylum Arthropoda; class Insecta; order Trichoptera; family Molannidae; genus Molanna; species Molanna angustata. The sequence continues at coordinate 45,468,471 of OY754964.1, read as the reverse complement.
TTCACAGTATCCATAAAAATACAAATGAAATATTTTCATGTATATAAATATTTTTAAAATAAATCAAATGAAAATTTCAGAGGAGAAACCCAGATCAACATTGTCGGCCGAAGCCAAAGAATGGTTTCCACCAAACTATGTGCCACCTCCTGTGCAGCAGAATCTCTACCACAGACCTAACTCCAATCAGAACTCCAACTATCACAATAATGAATCCAACTATTATCCAGGACATGGAAACTATCAGAGAGGTGGTGGATATGACCAGTTTCATTATCACGCACCCAGATATTCTGCCCAAGATCGCCTGCGACACAATCAACATCCCGAAGAATATGAAATACATGTGAGAAATCATTTATCTTAGTATTCTTGTTGAACAAATGGTTACAAAAACTTATGTTATTCTTTTTTTTTTATTTATTGCAATCAGGTAAATTTCTTAAACGTAAAAAAAATTTAAAACCGTAAATATTTACACTTTATTTTATTTAAAGTTACACAAACAATAACTGGACAAGTAAACTGGTGATACACAATATAAAAAACACTAGTCATGCCCAGCATCAATTGCATGTATTCATTATTACGTTGGTAATGTTCGATTCTCGGTAGAGACACAGTTTTAAATTGTTTTCAGTTTGGATCTGTGAGACAATTAATATCGTAAGTCTTCAGATTGTGGTAACTTGTTATTGGGTGGGTGTTAAATTAATATTTGACATAGTACCTGTTAGTTGCCCGAGAAGTAATATAAAATAAATAAAAGTAAAATAATCTATCAATTAAGTTAAGAATTTGTGTTCATGAGAAGAGCATCACACTTAAAATAACACATATAAGTATTCATTATACAGTAAAATAAATTTAATTACACACAAAAAAAAATACAACTATTTATATACTTTTGATTTTAATATTTGAGACAATGTTTATAAATGCGTTTAATTGTAAAACTAAATCTAGGGAATCAAGAAAATAACTAAATTCATTGAATACAAATAAATAATAAACAAAATACTGGGGAATAATAAAAATTACAAAACATAAAATTTTTATATTATTTATTGATAAAAAATATTTCACAAAGATATCTGTCAAGTGTATGTTCATACGCCCTTCTAGCTCGACTTATTCACCTTTGCCATAACGTAACACAATTTTTTTTTTTTAAATATCTCTTGTATAAATGATATATACCCAAGGAATACAGGTTCAAATCCTGCTTCAACTAATTTTGTTGTCTGTAGTATAGCCAATATCTTGACCACGAAAAAACCTAAAAATCGTTTTCAAGGTGTTTGCCGATAACTACATACTATATAAGCATTTTTGCTTAGTTTTGAGAATGTATATGTACTTGCTTAAGTGAATTAATTCTAGAAAAAATATATATATTAATAATATATTGTATTTATTTAATGTTTGATTTAAAAGACTTGTAAGTTATAATGCTTTTTGTAAATTTCAGGATAGCATCGCCCAGTTAATTACTGTCATGTGCGAAGTGACCTTCAGTCCTGGAAGATTTGCTGTGTTATCTGGTCCTTTAGTCGACTCTTTTTCTGAAACCTTGGATGATCCCATCCACACACAGCCATTAGTAGATGCCATTGTTAATCAGGTGAACTTTAAATATATACAAATGTTTTATTTATATTTAAATATAAAGACCTCCCTCGGTTATCTGGCACATATGCTAAAAACACTTGCATCTACATAACAAACACCTCAACAGTTTCTAATTAACCTAAACTGCCCAACATACTATTGTAGATAAACCAACATACTATGGGCCGGTATTACAGTCTCAGTTTAAGAGCTAAACTCAAGTTTTACAAAAATATAGCGTATTACAGTGTCTGTTTAGGCCTAATCTTCCCTCAAATACGTCACTAAAACGGCAAATATCTAACTCAACGTTTTTGGCGGATTAAGTACTTAACGGTGAGTCAACTGTCATTTGCTAGGCAACGTGTGTTGTTTCAGTGTTCTATCACTTGAGGCGTTTGGCAACGAGTGTAGTTTAAGTGTTCTATCACTAGAGGCGTTAGTTGTATCGATGGTGGCGCCACACAACAAAACAAACTAACAGCCATATTGAAACGAACATGGGCATTTTTTTTTTTTTTTTTTATAAAAATGAATATGTCCTTGTTAAACAAGTACATATACATCTTCCTACGTTCCCTAAAATAAGCAAATAAATGCTTGTGCTTAGGTGAACGAAATCGGTCGAGGCAGGGTTCGAACTCGTGACCACTGGATTACTAGCCCAGCGCGCTAACCGCTCTGCCACCGACCCATCATCATTTAAAAGCATTATTTTGGTGAAAAAATTTCATTTACATACATACATACCATCACGCCATGTCCGTTGCGGGGTAGGCAGAGAGAACCGAATGTCAAATTTTTCTATCCTGGCACGCATCCCTCGCCTCGTCCACATTCATGCATTGTCTCATACATGTTCATCTATTGCTCACACTTCTAACATTTCCGTCTTTCAAAATTTCATTCACATGGTCGTGCCATCCCTTGGGCGTCCCCGACCTCTCATTCCATTCCTTTCCGCTCTGTATATTTTCTTCATTCTAGTAATGACATCTTTCTTCATCTTACATTCTTTCCTTATGTCCTCATTTCTTACCCGGTCATACATCATTCTATTACAAATCCTTCTTAACGATCTCATTTCAACTGCATTTATTCTACTATCATGCGTTTTCTGCCATGTCCAGGTTTCACTTGCATACGTCAAGGTTGGCACTACGATGGCATTATTTTTTATTTTATTTATTATTTATTTCTATCCAAAAATATACAGTATATATGAGATACAAAATATCTTAAGATAATATAAGCTTATTCATACATAGTTAACATACAATGTAAATATAAGTTATCTCATTTCAATAAATATCAATTTACCACTTCACTGGTGCTTACATAGTTGAAGCCATATCTTTTTGTTTGTATCTTTGTTACTAGCCCTCTCACTAGGCATAGCCTGTGCTAAGGTGAGCTAGTTTTATGTTATTGTCTATTACGTTGTTTATTTATAGATACATTTACATATTATATAAGTACATGTACATACACACGCTACGCATTCAAACGTATGCATCTTTCCTTCTAAATACAATATTTCATATTGAGTCATGCACACACAACCAAAAATTGTGGAAATAAATTATTTGTTTCACTTTTTTTCAATTGTCTATTCTGTTGTTTGTAATAGTGCATTTACATTTTATTTGGAAGAATTATTTCCTTAAGGATTTTTTCATCTATTTCATAAACCCATCTTAGTGATAGTTTTTTAAATTATTTTGCATTACTGATGTTTTTAATATTTGTTGGTAAACTATTGAAAAGTTTTGTTGAAAACTATCGTACACTACGTTGTCCAAAAGTTGTTTTAATATATGGTATATTTAAGGTATTTGTTGTACTTAATCTAGTGTGTTTATATTGTTGTGAGCTAGTATATTGATCTTCTCTTTTTAGCTTGTATATTAGCAGATTTTTTGCATATATTTTTGTAATTGTTGGAACTTTGAATTTAGTAAAAATCTCTTCAGTATTCGTTCGAATAGGTACCTTAAGTATAACTTTTATAATAGCTTTTTGGGCTATGTCTATTTTCTTTATTATTGTTGGCGTTGCACTTCCCCATCCAATAATTCCATATTCCATTATTGAATGACAAAGAGCATAGTATATATTTTTCAAATGTTTTAGGTCAATAACATTTCTGATTGATTTAAAGAAGTATATTAATCTATTCATTTTAGATGTCACGCAGTCAATGTGATAGTCCCATCTCAAGTTTTCATCAAATATAATTCCTAGATATTTTATGCTCTCTGTTCATTCAATGATCGGGCAGTTACATGTTGGTTGATCACTTAAGTTTTCGGTACAGTAATCATGAATTCTTAGTTTATATTCGTCACTAGGTTTATTTCGGGAGGTTATGCTGTATGCAATGTATTTTGTTTTGTTTGTATTTAGTGCCAGAGAGTTCCTGTCAAGCCATTTTTTTTACTTCTGTCAATTCCGTTTCAGCCATTTTGTATACTTTTTTCCAAGTTTTTTCGTAATAGATGAAAACTGTGTCATCAGCATAACTGATGATATGTCCTTTTGTGGGAATATTGCATAGGTCATTCATATATATAAGAAACAGGATAGGCCCTAATACACTTCCCTGAGGCACACCACAGTTAATTGTTAGGTTTTCGCTTATGTGCTTTCCCACTTTTACACATTGCTTTCTGCATGTCATGTAATTTTTGAGAATTTTTAGGGAAGTATCTTTTACACCAATGTTTTCAAGCTTTTTGAAGAGCAAATTGTGGTTAATGGTATCAAAGCTTTGGTTAGGTCAATAAAAACTGCAAGACACTTGTTGCCTTTATCCATTAATTCTTTAATATGGTCAGTGACATACGAAATTGCATCTGAGGTACTTTTATTTTCTCTGAAACCGTATTGGTTTTTAGAGAGGATGTCATATTTGTTTAAATAGTTCATCAGTTGCTTCTTTATTACCTTTTCCAAAATTTTTGACATTGAATTTAGTAAACTTATTGGTCTGTAGTTATTTATTTCTTCCTTACTACCATTTTTGTGAATCGGTAATATTGTTCCTTGTTTAAGTATGTTTGGAAATTCTCCTTTTTTTATTGATATGTTTATAAGGTGTGTTAGTGGTTCACATAGTTCTTGCTGTAGTATTTTGAGTGTTTTTGATGAAATATTATCTTTCGCAGGTGCACTGTTTGTTTTCAGTGATGAAATAGTTTTTTCTATGTCCTTAATTTTAATTTCCTTTAATTCAAATTTAGAGCGAATTTCGGAGTTTGTGTCTGTTGTTACCATCCTGTCGATTTGGTTTTGTGGTTTATGTGTTTTGATTTTTTTTGCAGTTTCTTCTCCACAATTTGCAAAATAATGGTTTATATGTTTTACTATCATATCTGGGTTCTTTTCGAATAGCATTGTTTCTTCATTAATCTTAATTTTTTTAATAAATGAGTCCTTATTTTTTTTTGAATGTGTGATTTCTTTGAGTATTTGCCAGATTTTTTTAGTGTTCTGGTTGCATTCATTAATTTTGTTTATGTAGTATGTTTCCTTTGCTTTGTGTATAATATTAGTACAAATGTTTCTGTATCTTTTATAAAAATCAATGGTATATATATCGATTGGATTTCTTTTAATTTTTTCATGCAGTTTGTCTCTTTTCCTTATACTATTTAATATGCTCTGTGTTATCCATGGTTTGAGTCTTTTATTTTTATGGGTTGGTCGTATTGTTTTTTTAGAAGTAAATTTTTGTATTTTATTCTGTAAATATTTAGTGAAATATTCCCATGAGTCATTGGTATCGTCTATGTTTTTTAATTGTACCCAATTTTCTAATTTTAATTCATTTTTTAGGTCTTCATAATTTATGTCATATTTAATATATTCTTTTTTCATGTCTTTTTTTAGAGGACTGTTTTCTTTAATTGACAAAATTGTTGTGTAATGATCTGTTATTGTTGATTTATACACTAAAGATTGTGTAGAATTTTTCGTTTTTTTAAAAACATGATCAATACATGTTTGTGAGTTATGAGTAATTCTCGTAGGGATATTTATGTCGTTGATTAGTCCGAGGTGAGCTAAGGTTTGTATATATTCATCTTTTTGCGGATGTCCATTTCGCAATATGTCTATGTTCAAATCACCCATAATAAATAAATTCTTTACCATTTTTAGGTTATTAATTTCTCTTTCTATTTCTGAAAGAAATGTATTTATATTACGGGTTGCTGGTGATCTGTATATTGCTAGAAGGGTGTTTTCTTTACTAAAAGAAATTTGTAGACAGTTTGTGTCATTAATTTTTAGTTCTGTTATTTGTGCTTCTAATTCATTGCTTATATATACTATAACGCCATCGTTGTGTTTATAATGCAACGATGTAGAATGGCATGTATAACCATCAAGAAATTTAGGACTGAAACTATTAGTTAATCGACATTCTGTCAGTATTATTATATCGATTTTAATTGGTAGACTTTGAAGGAGTATAACCAGTTCATCAAAATTTTTATTGATACTTCTTATATTCTGTTGAAGGATGTTGATATTATTAATTAGATGTAAGCATTCATTTGGGTTGTTTATATATATTATATTGTATTAGTGTTATCTTCAATTTATGAATGGCAACTTTGGCATCCATTGGTATGTTGCGATCATTCATAATTGGTCTTAGTGCTCCATTTACTCTATTTCCTGCCATAACTCTTCTTTCGATCTCTTTATCGAGTCGTCCGTTCCCTTGAAATATGCTTCCCAAGTATACATATTCGTCGACTTGCTCGAGCCATTCGTTCTCTACTCTTATTTTACACGCTGTTCTGCTTTCACTCTTTTCAAAGACCTTGTCTTTGATTTGCTGGCATTCATCCTAAGTCCATTCTCTATACATCCTTCATATACCATACTTACAAGATACTGTAACTCTTCCATACTTTCTGCTAATAGAAATTTATCGTCTACATACATCAAATCTCGCACCATTACGGTACTTAATTTCAGACCCTTGCTTTCATCCTTAAGGGCTCTTATGCAGAAATCAATGTACAAGTTAAAGAGCCATGGAGATAGCACGCACCCTTGTCTAACGCCATTATTTATAGGGAACCACATTGTCACTGTGTCGTTGACATGAACACATGCTTCTCTGTTCTCATATAATGACGCGATTGCGCATATCAGTTTGCTCTTCACTCCTTACACTGCTAGTATATCCTATAATTTTTCTCTAACAACTTTATCATACGCCTTTTCTAGGTCTATGAAGGCACAGAAAATTTTCTGATTTTTATCCAGAACCTTTTCTGTGACCGTGCGCAGAGAAAAAATTTGGTCTATACATCCTCTGCCGCCCAAAAACGCACCTTGGACATCCCATATCTTGCTTTCTGTAATCTTTCGCACTCTTTGATCCAGGATCCTTGCATACATCTTACCAACTGAACTTAGCAAACTTATGGCTCTGTACTTTTTGCAGTCGAGCTTACCACGACTGCATTTCTCCAGTCTGAGGGAGTGTGTCCTTTTGTTGAAAAGAGAGAGACAACCCAACATTTGTTGAAAAGAGAGAGACACCACTCCAACGTCTGTTCGCTGCCATATTTTATAAGTTCAGCTGATACACTGTCATACCCAGCAGCTTTCCCCGCTTTTGCGTGTTTTACTGCTTCAAACACTTATACTTGCGTTATTTCATCCTTATCACTTTCGTTTACTTGTCAGGTTCTCTGACTCACATCCCCACTTACTCCGCTATCATACAGTTCCTTGAAATATTCTTTCCATCGTTCTTTCACGCCGTCTTCGTCCATAATAATTTTCCATCTTTATCATTTATTACCATGTTGGATAGTAAAACAATAGTATTTCAAGTCGTAGCGTCCCGTTTTGTAGTTGGTATTATTTGAGGTTATTTAAAATTTGACAGATAATAACCACAGAAAAAGTTAAATATGCCTATAATTGAAGATTTAGTAACTGACATGTCATATTACACTGTAATACGGAAATGGATTCAATCTCCCCTAAACATTAATCTTGAGTTTAACAAACTCAATGAGTTGAGGGCCTACTGTAATACCGGGCCTAAGTCAACATTTGGACAAAGACATTTTCAATTCCTTGAAGCCTAAGTTTTCAATTTACTTCCACTTAAAAAAAAGACTAAAAATATGTGCATTTAAAAACAAAATTGGTTAAAAATACTTCAATAACATACTTTAACTTACCATGACTCAATTATACATTATTTGAAGACTACAGGGGAAAGACAAGGAATGTCAGTAGAAGGCCAATTTGCATAAATTCAAAATTCAACTACCTAATCAAAGTCTATATTACTCTTATTTCATATTCTGACTACAATTCTTGATGTTTTTACTATCAATAAACTTATATATTTTAATACTGAAATGAAAAAAAACCAACGAACACAACAACCGAAACACGAACAATGGTGCCTGCACCCGAGCTCTGAAAGTAACATTGCCAGTTTTTTACTTTTAGTGCGGTGACTCTCATGATTCTTGACATGTAGCAATCAATAACTGACCATAGCCGATTAATTAACTGACATTCCTTGTTTTTCCCCTGTTGTCTTCATCTGATAACCATCAATCTATTTACTATAGTGTGTGATAAGTTTATTTTTATATCTATTTAAGTTTGTTCAACTATTTTCACATTGCAGGCCATTGGAGAAGCAAACTTTCGTTACAACGGTGCTAGACTTTGCACAATGTTTGACAGTGTAGAACCCAAACCAAATGCCCCATCTTTATTTAGACCTTGTCTTTTAGAAAGGTAAAATTATGAATTGTACTTTTTTCTTATTTTAATCTGCAACATTAATGGATGTTTAAAACATTGTTGTGAATTTATTATATGAAGACAACTCCATTTCTTTAGATTTTTCCATTGTTTTCTTGTTTTATTTGCAGGTGTAACGCTGAAGAAGCTAAGATTGCTGCCGGTGGAGAAAGTTCTGAAGATAATGTTTGTGGTTTTGCAATGTTTTTAGCTGAGCTCTATATGCAGTTAGATGATCCACAGGTATTTTTCAGTTTATTTAATTATGTATAATTGAATCATTACTTGTATAATATTTTATAATCACTTGCAGTAGTTGTTAATTTTTTGTGTTTTTTATTGCAGGGAGGTAGAATCAAAGCCTTGGGTGAGAGTTTGTGCAAAGTTCTGAGACATTTATTAAATACGGCCAATCCGCAGAGTACCAAAGCTGTTTGTCAAATACTCAAGGTATCATTTCTGTTATTTTATATGTCCAAAATTGGTAGCCCTTATTCTCATAAATTCTAAATTTTCGACCTGAAATACCTATCATGAAAAATAATTCTCTGAAATTTTTGATTAAAATTTGACAACATTGTGTTCTTGATTTTTATATAATTTTACTTCAGTTTGTATTCCTATACACCAGACATACAAGGAGAGTTCAGCCTAGGGCTCGGTTAAGAATGAGGATTTTAGTTGGTGAAATGCAAATTCATTGAGTGATGCACTAATGGATTTCAATGCGGCCGTTAGGGATTTATACCTGCATAAATATTTTATAAACTAATTATTGTACAGTGTATTATATTTACAAGCTAACACATCGAACCACACCATGTGGTTGACCCTAGGTAGCATAACAAGACGCACTGTCATTATCAAAATGGTATGAGTTACTCTTGGTTGATTGGATCAAAATTTTCAGGAATTATTTTTTCATAGTAGGAAACCACTTCAGGGAGTAACACCTTGAAAGAATCCCTCAATTTTTTTCCCCACGTATTGAAGGGCTACTCTAGTGTGTATATATATATTTTTTAAATCATGGTTGCAGCTGTCAGGGTTGGCATTGGATGCAGACTGTCGTCCCCGCATGGACGATCTGTGTTTAGCTCTTGTAGCTTGCGAACGTGCCGGAGTGCAGGCACCTCTGGTGAGGAATATCCTTAACCTGCGCAATGACCGCTGGGGATCTGCCAGATTTGCAGAAATGGCTGATAGTGAAGCCAACTCGCCACCAGCTGTTCAACATGGTATGGAACTTTTTAACTTTTGAAAAACATTTCAAATGAACTTCAAATATTGTGTAATAATTTAATTATTCATATCTTGGCTCCTTGTTCACAAACACAAGTATTGGGAGCAAATTGTTTCAAATATGTGAGACTTAGATAATAGGGACATGATCTTGCCATAGGAATCTATAATATAACCATTTTTTTCTAATAAATTAAAATAATAACTTTTTTTTTGTTTACACCACTTTTGAGTATTTAATGTTAACCGGTTTCAGAGCTGACCCGCTCCCTCATCCGAACAAACTTATACTAAACTTAAAATTATGTTTAAACCGTGTATATTGCTACTGTCGTTGGTGGGCGAAATTTAAACTAGAAGGGGTGGTGGGTTTTACCGCACGGGCAGGTAACGGGAACATATTGAACAGTGGCGTTCTATTTAAATTTATTCGGTTTTTTATTATTTCCTCTTTCTTATTTATAGCCTTTTGTATTTCTAATGCCTCTAGATTATCTAGTCTCAGGCACTCCTTATTTATGTGTAATATTTCCACTCCCGTTTGTTTTTCAAATGAATGATTATTATTTATTAGATGATTTGCAAATTTTTTTTTTTTCATTTTAAGTTACCAGCAGTTAAGTAAATATGTAACATGAAATCAAAGATGAGCTGACTAAACTACAACACTTGTATTATTTACATCTATTGTATTGTTAAAAATTTATTTGTATGTTTCAATTTTCTATATAAATAAAAAAATCTCTAACCCCTTCAGTAATCATTAAAAAATAAAAAATATGAAAAAAAAACACAATTTTTTTTATGAATGAATTTTATTTAATGAGCGTAAATATCTATCACAAAAGCCATTTCAAGCTCAAAATGGATCGGAAATTTGATATTATGGTGCATAGTGTCGGTCAAGAAATAAAAGAAATTCAGAAAAAAATATTAATTTTTACTTATCATAATTAATTAATAATACAAAAAAGTCTGAATCATCAAGGAAAAAAGTCTATAAAAACATCGACAAAATATTATAGATGCAATCAATCGAAATTGAATCACGTAATTCAAATATAAAACACACGACCTAACTGCGCAAAGCACTGGACGGTACTAAAAGTAATAACAGTACATCGCATAATGACAAGATGTACTTTGGGTATGCGGTAATTGGGAGATAGGGGGGTGGTACATTGTTTGAATCATCGCAGATGTCTTTTGTCTCGCTTCCACATACCATAAATCGTATTTATTTACGCCCGAGTATATTCAGGAGTGGTCTTTTCTGCCGATATAGTTTGCCCGAGTTATCTCGGGTGTGGGAATTTTTGCAAATAATAGCCGCCCGAGTATACTCGGACGTAGTCCTTAAGCGGTTAAAAAACCTGAAGATTAAATAGAAATGTTTTCATTTCTACACAAGTGTATACACACTCCTCCACTGTAACAATATTTTTTGTTTAAATAATAAAAACATTATAAATGGATTAGTTCCAGGCAACATTCAAGGCATGAATGGAATATCTTCACCTTCTGCTCCTGGTACAGGCAATACAAACAGCAATGCCGGTAGAATGTTCTATCTTCCTGATGGACATAATCTCACCTCTGAAGAGGCTGCGTTCTTGCAAAGCCATCTTCCCAATGCTGATACCTCTTTCTTGGGTGATGAAGAAGAAGCTCCGTAAGTACTTTTTATCAATTTACATACAATGCTGTGTTCTATATAATCAATTTTTTAATATGTAATGGAAATATATACATTAGCAGTACAGTAAATTATTGCTTATTTGGCACATCTAGTTTTGAAACACTATGGATTACTTTTAAAAAAAAGCATATTTTTATGCTATATATTATATTTATTCATTCATTCATTCATACCATCACGGCATATCCCACAATGTGGGGTAACCAGCGAAAGGTGTGCGGGTGTGCATTGCCTTATAAAAGGGAGAACAACACATCTATGTATACCCACACACCAGTCTCGTTTCACCAAAAAAGGCACTACATTCAGAATGGGTGGTGAACCTCATTGCTGAACTATGTGAGATGTTATTGTTGCCTGTTGTATCATAATACTTTCTATTGACTAAAATATATGTATCTACTTATAAATACGAATATAACTAAATTGCCTTAAATTTTTACAGTTCACAATTACTACACAAATTTATGTCAATGTACCCCCCTGGAAAAATGTAACGAGATCAAGTATCTAGGAGTTGTTGTTGACAATAACTTAAATTGGAAAAAACATATTGAGGAATGTTCAATAAAAATTCGAAAACTAATATATCTATTTTTACGTATTCGCAATGTTTTTAAAAAAGATGACCTTAAGTTCATCTATTATGCAGTTGCTCAATCTATTCTATGTTTTGGCATCATAGTTTGGGGAGGAACGTATAAAACCGCACTTAGTCCCATTGAAATAGCCCAGTAGAGTATCATTCGAGTTATTAATAAAAAACCTTTTAGATATCCGTCTAATTGATTTTTTTACACTTTTTGTGTACATTCCAGTAAGCCAAAATTTTCCACTAATCTGGATTTTTTCATTAATGCCAGATTAGTGAATTTGTACAGTATTAAAATGTAATTCTCAGTAAAAACAAATTTTACTGTGAACACATAAATATGTCAACAAATATGATTGCACAAGTGGCACATTTATTCCAAATAAAAATTTCTCTTTATAACCATTTCGGAATATCATAAATTATAATATTTTAGAGATATCTTTAATTTTAAGAAATTTATTTCATTATTATGATTTTCTGTAAGATGGTATCAAATCTAAAACACTTGCATAAAAATCTATATTCAAATTCAGTTGTTAGGTATTTTTATGTATCTGCCCCCCTAGACAACATGTCATTAAAGCTAAGCCTTATATCGCTAAGCGATAGAAATGTATGAAATTGGTGGCTGTCACGTGATGTCATAGCCACCAATTCCATACATTTACTATCGCTTAGTGATATAACGCTTAGCTTAAATGGCATGTTGTCTAGGGGGGCTGTTTAATATTAGAAAAATCAACTATATGTTGCCTAGAAGTTCTGTTGTTTTCAAAAAAAATTGTTTCATGTACTGACTGCGTGTTTCCAAATGCTTCATTTCAACGCTTATATGACGTGCTAAAGTATCTTATGGGCAGACATAAGAATAGTTTAAACGAGCTACATATACTTCTATGACATAACACATAAGCTTGCATTGAGGCTTAGAAGGGAATGCATTCCGTTATCATGTTAATACATTCCAAATGCTTCTATTGACTAACCCTGCACACACCCCTATTGCACTTTCTCGTTCTGCCTATCCCTGCCACTGGTCGAGTCGCATGACGTCAGTTTAAAGGAATACTTCGACAAATTTGGAAATTCGCACTAAATAAAATTGTTTTTATGTTGAAAATTTTAAGGAGCTATGTTTGTTAAGGCATAAAAATAACCAATATATCAAACATTTTTAATGATAAATAACACAATATATAACTCACTAATATGAGTCGCAATAATAACTGCATCCAAACCTAACCTAAAGGTTAGCATAGATTAGTTATGACTGTATGTACTTATTAATGTGAATTGCATTATATATGTTATAGCGCCATCTATCAGTTTTATGTAAAAATAACCAACAAAATGACACAAAGAAGCATTTGGAAACATGCATACTGACTAGAGATAATATTTGGTTTCTAAAAACACAGTTCTCTGATAAAAATGCTTTCAGAAACTGTTCATTATTTACAAAAAATTTTCTATTTGTTGAGAAACTCGTTGAGTTTTTATTTATTGTTAGAGTAAATTTCACTTCATAGTGAATTTCATGATAATATTTGTAGGACTGTCAGTCTAATAATAATCTGAATAATGCTGCCATATCAATAAGAAATTGTAAAAGGAAACAATCTAAAATTTGAGTTGTTATTTAAATTTACAAAAATTACAAAGGAAGTTTCCCTAATTCCAGGGAATATTCTGTATTTAACACATAACACCAAATGCAATCATACAAACATACATTTAAATTAAACGTTCCATATGTCCGTTGGATAGAAATCCAAAATTACATAGACATATATTAATTAAGATGTATTGTTAATTCCAGAGAAGACTCTGATGGTGAAATATGGGAACCAGAGATGGATGCAGAACAAAGGGCTGATTTTCTGGAGTTTTTGAAGATGTCCAACCAAATTACTCGGTAGAGATATTTTATAGATGGAATTCCCAAATAAAACCTATATATCGATGCATATTACATATTTTTAATCGGTGATTATTTATATAAAATGTATCCATCATCTTTTAATGCCGATATATAGGAATGTATAATATGGATTTTCCATAAAAATATTTGTGATTAATTAGAATACTTTATATTTGTGGTACAGATAATGTATATTTTTGACAATGAACGAACATGAACTTTTTATGTGAGATATTAATTTTATTTATCTGGGATGCATCAGTGTAGAGGAGCTTTTGTTTGTATATTTGTCATTTTACTCGAATAAATATTATTTTTTTTAATTCCATTATGATTAGTTGTGCAGCATAAAATGCATCAACATATTTTTAAAATATCAATTTGCATATTTTTTTCATGTAGATACATTTAATAATATACTCATAGAGTTTCATTTGCATAGTAATAAAACTCACATGTTACGTGTTTATTTCAAAACTATTCATATAAATATATAATTTACTTCTTGCAATAATTAATAAATTTATTAATATTCTACGTATGTCAAAGGTATTTAATTTATTTTCTATAGATGTCTCAAATCTTTATTTTGATTTATCAATTATTATATGCATAGATTTGTTGAAAATAGCTATTGGTATCTTGTATTGTTTTAATCATGGTTTTCAGTCAAATCGTAACTATTAGGGAAATTATTTTTCTATCATCGTGGAAGTGACGCATGCCCACAATAATCATGATTAGTTTTCTGCAAGGAATTTATGAAGTTTACTGTGTAACTGATTAAGTTATGCAAAGATTTTTAATTCTTTTTTAATTTGTAGAAAAGTCTATTAATTGTTTTCAACATTTTTTTTAGATAAATGAATATCTCAATAGAGACGAAATTGGAATATGTGAAAACTGAGAAATCAAGACAACTACGGGGCTTATGACCTGTGATCGGCTGGTTTATGTGACCACTTTAATTATCACAGTGAACCACGCTGTAGGTACCTTGATTTCCCGCTTCTAAAATTTTCCAACTTCTTCTGTATTGCGATATTAATTTGTCAAAAAAAACATCATTGAAAAAATCCGATGTATGCATATTTAATTGCAATCATAAAATATTTGATTTTCAACATTGATGAAAATAACTAAAATGCAATTAAGAAAATATCATTTTTATATCTACTTATAATGTATTTATAATGAAAAATGAGCTATTATTTTATAGAATTCTTCAAAAGTTTGTACTTAATTGCAGAAAATATTTTAATTGTTAAAGATATATTTCATTAAAACTTTGTTAGCTATGCTTTCAGCAATAATCTGAACAATATATCTACATGATCAAAATATATGCTTGTCAACTAGTCAGTATTATGCATTTATTTTATCATAATACCATATTATATAGTGATTGAAATGATATAATAATTACTTTTACTAGCTCAAGATTTTTTTTCATATTACATCATGTTTCTATATTACTTTTACAAGCCTAATAATAATAATTCTTGTAGAATATATTATGTAAAATATCAAAACTTTTCAGACATAATAAATGCTATGATCTTCCAAGAATCATAACCGTTAATAAAAGTCAAATATACTGTTTTTTAAAAACTAATGTTTTATTGTCCCTCACTTTGAATGTCAAGTTTTTCCTTATAACACTAAATATTGTTGCACTAAATAAAAAGAATTTGTGGTTGACTGGCAGAGAAATCTCCAATCGACGATAAGTCTGCAACAAGTACATATACATTAGTTAATGTATTCTATGATATACATTCCCTAAATTAAATGCTTGTGTGCTATAGGTGAAAAAACCAGTCAAGGCAGGATTTCAACTCGCAACCACTGGATTACTATTTCAACACGCTAACCGCTCTGCCGACTACCCATATAAATACTTATATTGGACATTTTGGACAAAAGTTTTTTGTTACGATTATTTTTATAGATATAAGTAGTGTCCAATGCAACAATAAGACTTCTTCACTCCTGAAGCAAGGCCTCGTCCATTTGTCTCCATATTTTAATTTATGGCACAGAAAAAGTGTTATTCTAGTTGAAAATCCAAATCATATTGACGGTGCTCAATGCTACTGACTTTCTACAACTACATAATATGTCGGAAAAATCTTAGAAAGGCAGCTCACACTCAGATGGAATCTTAAGAGTACCAAATCCTCAAACTCAAGATAGTGACTTACTGATGTTTTAATGATAATGTTTGCTTGCCATTTGCATTCGGCAATATCTTAAACTGGTGTTCTGAGACCAGAGAACCTAGAAATGCATGATGAATAAATTTCTCTCCTGAGAATCAAAACCAATACGAAAGTCTAACAACTTAGCTCTACGCCACATTGTCACCTCGATACATACAAACAAAATATAAGTCCATTTTTTTCCACTAATACCCCCTATTCAGTAACTATCGTTACTAAAATAGGAATGTTCTAAAATTGTAGATTTTAGATTTATGGTCTTATTTCAGCGTTATAAAATATAAACTTGGACTAAATGGAATAGGAACATACCTATATTGGCTGGAACGTTCTTAAAAAGTTACTGAATCAGACGTATTTTGAATAATGATGAAAATTATGAAATTTTCATAATTATTCAAAATACGTCTAATTCAGGAACTTTTTAAGAACGTTCCGACCAATATAGTTACGTTCCTATTCTATTTAGTCCAAGTTTATATTTTATAACGCTGAAATAAGACTGTAAATCTACAATTTAGAATGTTCCTATTTTAGTTACAATAGTTACTGAACAGGGGGTAATATATTACAAGGCATATAATTAAATTCTATGGAAAACTATTTATGTATTAACATTACAATGGACTCTAATAAGACAGTCTACGTTTTGAAGTGAAGAAAAAGAGAAATGCTTCTATATACTTTCCTTATTTTCATAATTATCACATTTGACATAATATATAAAATCGTTTACATTTTACAATGATATTCTTTTTTTAAATTTAAGCAGCCTTATTGATTATCATGAAAAATAGTGTGAAGATGCATTAGAAATGCATAATTCTTTTGTATCATATGAACAGATTTTCTACCCAAAAACTTATTTTTTGTATACAAAAATGATGAATGTGTTCATATTGTGAATGAAAATAGTGAAACCAAATTATACATTTTAAACTTCTTATTTTATTTTTCTAATCAAGCACACATTATTATTTCAACATAAATATTTACAATAGCATCACTAAAATAAATTAATGAATTCATTAACTTCTATAAACAATAAAATATTTTGTTTCTAGATCGGTGAAAAATAAAAATTATTTTAAATAAACTATATTCAATTATGAGTTAGAAAATAATACAATTAGTTTTTTTTCATACTGTTGATACATTGTTGATATTTTACTAAAGATTTTGCACTACTTGTAGATTAAATAATTCATATACTAAAAGATTCACCGCATCCACAGGTACCTTTGATATTAGGATTGTTAAAAACAAATTCTGATGACAACTTATCTTCTACATAATCCATTTCAGTGCCTGAAATAAATTAAAATACGATTTAAATTTAAGATCTCTATACAGGTATGTAATAATCAAATTATAGCGAGGCATTTAAACTTATTTTTAATTTATTTTATTTACATTTATAATACTAACGAAACCCGGCAGACGTTGTCCTGCGTGTATAATATACCTATATACATATAAAAATGGTTGACCTCATGGGCGCCCGCAGGGGGATTAATTGAAAATAGCCAAATAATGTTACATTCGGCCCCCGCGCCTCATTGCTTGGGCCGATCATTCTTTCCCTGCCGTCTGCATTAAAACATTGCTAAAAATATTTTGCCCCCCCCTAGAAAATTTTCTGCGGGCGCCCATGGTTGAACTGTATGTTTCCTTTTATTAAAATTCTTATATAGAATTGATAATTATTATTATTCGCCCCACAGTCTTTTCGGTCCATTTAGATCCTTCTGTCTAATATATATTTTCCTGTTAAAAAGCGTTTAGCACCCCACTGGAACAATTTTCATAAATTCTTGCATGAGATGTCCAAGAAATAAATTTAAATTCAAAAACTTTTTTTTTTGCACTGAACAAATCCTCAATTTTTCATTGCAATACCAAATTAATCATTTTTCATAATTTTTTATGTGAAATTTAAAATAGATAAATTAATTATAGTATAATCAATAACCTTCTCCGGATATATTATAGATATATTTTTATTCTTTCATGAAATGGAACCCTCTTCGGTGAAGGCCTCCTCCAATAGTTTCCATTTAGTTTTGTGCTCATTCCCCGTTGCTATTATATCATTGGTCCACCTTTTGTACGGTCTGCCAATATTACTTTTCCCTTTAGGTCTCATCCATGTTGTGGTTTGCAAGGTCCATTTATAATCTTTGACACGTGATATGTATCCGTCTTATTGCCATTTGAATTTAAATGCATCTGTTAATTTTGGCTTTTTTCTAATAGTTTCACTAAAAATCTTATATATTTTCCATAGCTTCAACATGCTTCTTTCCATTACCCTTTGACACAATCTAATTGCTGTTTGTCCTGTGCAAGTTTGGCAAGCATCAAACTGGGTCTCCATTAGAATACAGGTCTCCATTATTGTTTTCGCCATTTCTGAGATATACCTAGTCTCTTTTTGATATTCCTTTTTGGGTCTAAAGCTTTTTCCATGCAATATTCACTCGTCTGTTATTTTTTCTACATTTCTAGTGTTTTTCGAAGATACTAGTTTTCCAAGGTATTCATCTACTAAGTCTCTTTTCTGAGTACCTGTATGTATGTATTTTCTGTATCCATTTGTCATTATTTTTGTCTTGCTCGCGTTCATTTCTAATCCTACTTCCAGACTTGCTTGGTTCAATTCACTAAGCACAGTCTCTTATGCTCTTGGGTTTTCATTGAAGATCTGAGATGGCTTGAAAAATTGTCTTAAATGTTAATGCCCTTATTCTTCCAGTTAAGGCTTTTAAAAATTTATTCTAGTACAGTGATAAAGAATTTAGTAGATAAGGGGTCCCCCAGCCTAACACCTCTTTCTATTTCGGGTTGGTTCCACTTTTCTCTAGTTTGACATTTCTTACATTGTTCACGTAAATATTTTTGATTTAAGTTAATGAATTTTTTGCTGATTTTTATTGCATTCTGGTGACGCGTAAATTAAATTATAGATAAAAAAAGTGGACTGTATTATTCGCAGTGGCGATTCGTTGGAACCACTGCAAGGTAGACGTAAAGATATATATGGAACACTACAGTTACTTGATTATTCCTGTCTTCTCCCTTGATGGCCACAACTATTAACTTTAATCACGAGCACGCGGTGAGAAACAATTATGATGAATTCAGTGAATATAGGAGAGCCGTTCAAAACGGGTGAGATGCAGATGGTCTTAACAGGATGCGGTTTAGAAATAAAACCGATATGTGGGGCGGGCAGTAATTGCAACAATTATATGTCACATTCTCATATATAAAATATGCAATAATTATTTTAATGTCATATTGGCGCCAACACTTTCCATATTGCAGTGTGGCTTATACTATCGAAAGCTTTGCAGTAGTAAATAAACGCTGTGTTATTTTTTTCGATGATTTGTTCTTACGAGGGTATGTGTTCTGTCATTGAAAACTTATATAGTAAAAAATAAATTAAGAAAATGAAATCAGAATTTGGCAATGTAAAAATATCTGTCAAATCTTAAAATAGAACACTTAACTAAATAAAGAGGGCCAATGTATAGTCCCAAATATTCTTATATTTAAAACTATGATAAATAAAAGTGTACAAAATGGTTTTGGAATAAAGGATATGTTCTAGTCTGGAATGAAGATTACAAACCTAGGAGAGAAAGTTGCGCCTTTTTATCTATAATAACAGTGACACCATCTTGTTTCACTTCTTCATCCAGTTTCCCTTTGTCTTTAGCAAAATCTAATGTGTAGGAGAGTCCATTACATCCTCTTTGTTTTACTCCAACCTTAAGTCCGATAAATCCCTCGCCTTCATGTTTAGTCATAATTTCTTTAATTTTCTGTACTGCAGAAGGCGTTAATGTTAGAGCTGCTCGGGAAGATAGCACCCGCTTTTTTACAGCACGAACTGTTGCAGTGGCTATGACACGAGTTGCCATTGTGTTTTTATTATATTTATTCTAGCACTTATGAGATCTTATCCATGAAACTGGGATAGTGCTGCAAAATAAAATAAAAATGTGTATTATACCTTCATGATAATAATATTCATTAATAATGTCTATAAATAAAATGTTACTACAACGCAAATCGAAAACAAAAATTATAAAACGCAGCTTAACTTACATTCAAGATTATCTGATACAATTTGATCACCATATTAAATTAATAGATATTTCGATACGTTTAAATAAATAACCTTCGCACAAATTTGGCAAGCATTTTCAAGATCAAATACTTATTATTTTGACAAATTATAAAATGATAGAATCTATTTGACATTACATAAAATTTTATTTAATATTCATCTTCAGTTTTCTACGCTATACAAGTGTTACAAGCTTGAAGGAATGAATTCGAGTTTATTTTATTTTAGATTTGGGAACAATGATTAGTATCAGTCACTGCCAGCTTCAAACAAAGCCGTGCTGTAGGTTCAGCGAGAACGAAAAATTAAAACCAAAGAGACCTATCATACTAGTTGCATGTAGCACATGAGATCCAACTGTTGGTGGTGATAGCATGAATAGTTGAAGAATAAATACGTAACAATAAATCCTAATTATTGAATATTTCATGATATTTTGTTTTCTATACAAACATGTAGGTATGTATGTCAGGATAGGATAATATCGACGTCAGTCGTTTTTTCCTACCCAGAATATTATGAAAACAGCTTGATGGTATGTATGTATGCTTGGAGATTAAGTATCAAACTATGAGTCCCCGTAGATAAAACTCTGGAACTTTTTTAAAAGAATAAATTTATAATTTAGTATTTGTCTTCATTATAACGATGTTTAGCGTTATAGCTTTTATGGTTTTTGACATATATGGAAAAATAAAGTAAACATTCAAAAGTTGATAACCCCTGACTAAAACGAAAAATTTAAAAACTGAGTATAAAAGTTTTGTAGGCCTATAACTTTCTATATATTCTGAAATATTAGGCACTGTGCATTGAGCGGATCAAAATTTAAGGGGGGGGGACAGACGCACAGACAGACTAGATGTTCTACTTCGAACTCTGAGTTAATCCCAGTGGCGTGCGAGGGGTCCTTCAGCTGGTTCTGTCCAAAAAAACTGCACCCTCTGTTTAGTCAACCTCCATTTCACCTTATATTTTTTCTTTAACTCCTGTATTGTACTATGCACATAGCACCATGTACACGCAAGCAAATAATCCAAATTGCATAATATCTAAAGTAATAAAGCAATCAATATGTTAGTGTGTGTGTGTGTGTGTGTGTGTGTGTGTGTGTGTGTGTGTTTGTCGCACGCCTTTTGAAAAACCAAGAGCATCTATAAATCTAATTTATGTGCGAACATGTACCAGTAAACCTGATGCAGTGTCACGCTAAAAATAATGCGATTAAAATGCTGAATTTTAAAGATATTTCAATAATTATTTTTTCATACAAAATTTTCCAAGTCATATCTGTCAAAAAAGTGTACATTTTGCACGCAAATATCTGTTTGTTTAAAAGTTAGAAGTACGTATTTACACGAAAAAAATATATTTTCAAGTATAACTTAGCTTTTAAGTGAAAAACATGGTGAATATTTTGTCTAATTATAATGTTTAACTTATTTTTAAAGTAAGCGTTTTGTACAAATGTACATATAACCCCGCCATTTTAATATCTTTTCATACGATATTTAATTTTCCTACCGAATGAATATGTTCTTTAAAATAATATACCTTTGAAATAAATGTGATTATGAAATAATAAAATGAAATACAAGACTTTATAGCAAGTTTTAAGACATATATTTTTAAAGTCTGTTAATTATTAGTAAAGATATAGGCATAATAAAATTGCATAATTTGTATATAATATTTGATATTTCGGACAATTTTCGTTTTTGTGGCTTCGAACAAACCAATGTAGGTACCTACCTACATATCCAAAAAATGTATCGAGCCCATTTGATATTAATATTGGAATGGTTATTATGGTAACGGAAAGATTCTGATATTCAAATAAAATTTGTTATGAATCGAATTTATTTAGAACATTGTTGTAGGTAGGTACCTACCTATTACTATTTACTTACAAATCACACAACAATATACTGATTTCCTATCAGAAAATTATATGCGATATGCTCCTAAACCGTTTGTCCGATTACAATGAAACTTTGGTGAATTGTCGAGCGTGTGCCCGGGATGGTTTCTGGATTTAAACTTTTTTCTTATTCTTCTTCTTCTTCGTGTATTTGGTCATTTCACCTATGAAGGGGGAGTATCCTGGGAAAAGAAGATCCGACTGTCCCTCCATCTCTTCGCAGGTCTTCCAGGACGGTTTGTGGATTTTAACTTTTTTCGTCTTCTTCTTCATCGTGTATTTGGTTATTTTACCTATGAAGGTGGACTATCTTGAGAGATGAAGGTTCAATTTTCCTTCCATCTCTTCGCAGGTTTCTGGATTAAAACTTTCTTCTTCTTCTTCTTCGTCGTGTATTTGGTCTTTTTACCTATGAAGTTGGAGTATCCTGGGAGAAGAAGGTCTAACTGTCCTTCCATCTCTTCGCAGGTTTCTGGATTTAAACTTTTTTCTTCTTCTTCTTCATCGTGTATTTGGTCATTTTACCTAAGAAGGTGGACTAACCAGGGAGAAGAAGGTCCAATTGTCCTTCCATCTCTTCGCAGGTTTCTGGATTTGAACTTTTTTCTTCTTCTTCTTCGTGTATTTTTGGTTATTTCACCTATGAAGTTGGAGAATCCTGGGAGAAGAAAGTCCAACTGTCCTTCCAACTCTTCACAAGTCTTCCAAGACGGTTTTTGGATATAGACTTTTTTCTTCTTCTTCTTTTTCTTCTTCATCCAATTTTCCTTCCATATCTTCGCAGGTATCTGGATTTAAACTTTTTTCTTCTTCTTCTTCGTGTATTTAGTCATTTTACCTTTGATGGTGGAGTATCCTGGGAAAAGAAGGTCCTTTCATCTCTTCGCGGTTCTTCCAGGATGGTTTCTGGATTTAACTTTTCTTAACCGACTGAAGGGACGGGATGTAATGAAGGGAAGGGATGCACTAAAGGGCCTGAAGGGACGGGAGGTATAAAAGGTCCTGAAGGGGCGGGAGGTACTGAAGGGCCTGATTGGTAGGGACGTAATGATGGATTGAAGGGACGGGAGGTACAGAAGGGTCTGAAGGGACGGGAGGTTCTGAAGGGTCTGAAGCGACGGTTCATGGAGTCTAATTCTTTTTCTTCTTAATTTTATGTAGACCTTACAGTTTTTACACAAACTATTTCCTTTAGTCTTTTTCTTCGTTTTCTTATTTTATGTAGAACTTTGGTGAATTTTATACAAACTATTTCCTATAGATTAATCTTCTTCTTCTTTTGTGAAGACCTTTTAGTCAGTTTTTATACAATCTATTTCAAATAATAGAATCTTTTCAATACTTTTTTTTAATCAAATTTTAACCATTTATATCATCCTATTTTGAATAATTTTCAACACTTTCATATTTGATTTCGTTGACGATATTTAAAGAATGGGGGTTTTGGCCATTACTGAACTCTTCACAACGTTTATATTTAAATTATAAACTATTTACTATAGTTTAAGTCTTCTTCTTCTTCGTTAATGTAGACTTTTGTGTCAATTTTAAGTCTATCAGTCTAATTGTGCAAAAATATAATGCACACTTGATGAAAAAATATAAAAACGAATGGGATGTGACCAACACTAGATCTTTTCAGTACGCATTATTTAATCAAATTTTAACCACATTCCAACATCCAAAATTACTATTTTTTTTTTATATGTACATATTACAATTTGTTTTCGATGATAATATTTAAAAATGGGGGTTGTGGCCAAACCAATCTCTTTACAAAGTTGATAAACAGTCATATTTAAAACCATTTCGCATAGTCCATGCGTGCAGAAATTGTATATAGTACTTTATAGCAATATTTTAAAAAAATGGGTTGTGGCCATCACTTGAACATTTTACAATGCTTAAACTTAATCAAATTTCAAACCACTTTTCATAGTCCGATATTGCAAAATAATTGGGTGACAATATTATAAAAACGATTGCTTATTCCTTCACAATTTTACATTCTTGGCCAACGGCGGGACTTAAAGCTAGTTATAAATATTTCAATTCTATTAATGAATATATTTTTTTAATATATTGCATGCAGCCCTTTAATAACTAAAAGTTTTTAATAACTAACTGTAAACATTATGAATTATTATCATTAGTGAAAATATAATTGTTCAGAATTATTCAGAGACATCTATAAAGTATATAAACTCCTTGAACGGGTTTGTAAATTTTGAAAGTTGTATATATATATTAAACTTGACAGAAACATTTCGCTTGAAAATACCGCCTCTATGTGGTTGCCATCTATTGAGGAATATTCAAACTAATATTTTTTTTTTTTTTTATAAATTCATGGAATAATTATCAGAAAAAATAGTAATGTGGAAAAAATAGCACAAAAATTATAAATAGAAGAATTAATTACAGTTAAAGAGCATATAATGTAATTAATTATAAATGTAGAGGGAATCTGGAAGCAAAAATGACAGATTTACTAATTAAAACCCTACACTGAAAGCTATTTCACACGATAAGATGAAAACAAAAGGATATATTGGTTTAATCATTTTAATGTTAGGTAGCAGTGTTACTAAATTAAAATAAATTTTAAATTATTGTAGGTAATTTAACAAATATTAAAATGTAGATAATATTTTAATACAAATAGTTGAGGTATTTTTAATATTGAAGTAGCAATCGTTGAGGACGCCATTGAAGTATAAATGTAAAGTTTCTTACCCGTGAAAACTAATTCCGCTGTTGGGATATCAAATGTTTTGACATCCAAAAGAGCTGCAATATTTAACCATCGTCTTTATTTCTTTTAATTTATAGAAAGAAAAACAAATAATATCAAAAACAGACTTAAAACAACACGCCGAACTCAGGAAAACACACCAACTGACAGCCAAACTCTATATGAATTGACGCTTAGAAAGAGACGCGAGTCCCACTTGCAGCGGCTATATTCGCACACCAGATTGGCACAAAATTATGTGTTCTGTTGTATGGACAATAGCACTCCAGTATACCTATAGCTCATTGGTCTAATATGTTATATTTCGTAGATTTTAGGACGACATATTACATGACTAGAGTAATTTTGGAGCCTAATCTTCATTTCTCTCCATTTCATTACCTTCCATCCCATAAAAATGTATTGGATAGTAATGAAGTCATCTGGAGATTAATGAATTTCTATCAAGTATTGCATTTATTTTGAGTACAAGATAAGATTTTTTGAACCTGTATAGTTACATGTGATGACACGTGTGTTTATTGATTAATTTTTCAAATATAATATTAAGTTATTATAGTACTGGTAAAGATGTTATTCTTAGATTGATTCGTATTATTCGTAAGTATTTACGATTTTTTCTTGTGTGTGCATAGTTTTAACGAGCTTTTTGTGTTTTGGGCATTTAAAATTTTTTTATTTCCCTTAAAATGATAACCACTCATTTAAAAATGCTTTATTTTCATAAAACAAAATACACTTACTATTGATGTATACCATTAAATAATGGCCTTCCACATTTCTTTGTGGTTGACCATTATTATCCATGATAAATTTATATGAATTCATATCAATTGAATTTACTTTTGTGAATTATAATAAATAAATACTCAAATAAATCAAATACACTTACTGTTGATGTTTACCATTAAAAAATGGCCTTCCAAATTTCTTTGTGGTTGACCATTATTATCCATGATAAATTTATATGATTTCATATCCATTGAATCCTTTGTAAATTATTAAATAAATTGAATTAAAATTAAATTATAAATAAAAATAAAACCGACTAAAACTATACCAAACTAAAAGTGCTGACCACTATGTGAAAAAGTATAAATTGCCGCCAAATAAAATGTCACTTTGACTATGCGAAAATTCATAATTCCCGCCAAAAAAATTAAAAATTTGACAGGAGCGACATTCACCCTACTACAGGGGTGGGCAGATTTACACCATCGGCGGTCTACAACATAAAAATTGGACGATAAGCGATCGACTCACAAGCAGAAAAAATAATTGGTACTTAAATTGCGTGTTATCCGCTAATATCTCGTAGGAAGGCATGTATTTACTAAGTGCCAAACGTAAACACGAAGACAGATGTTCGTCAGTAAGCCGATTGAGGTATTTCGACTTAGTTATTTTCATTTCAGAAAATGCAGATTCACACAAATACGTTGACCCAAACAAAGCAGTTAATTGTTGGGCAATTTGCTTTAAATTTGGGTATTTTTCTTGCGTTAAAAGAGACCAAAATGTGGTATCTGTTGCTCTGGCTTTGAGGTGTATGTCTGAAATAATCTGCATTATCTCGTTTTCAAGAGAAGGCAAGTCCATGTCAAAAGTATTCGATATTTCAGAAGCAATTATTTCAACATCCTCACAAGAAAATGGATAAGTCATGAAAGTAGCAACGTTTGTCAATTTTTGTAAGTCTGAAAAACGTCTTTCAAACTCACTGAGGATATTTCCAACTTCTGTTTCGTGTTTATTGTAATTTGATACTGTGCTTGCTCTTACTTTCAAAGCTGCAAAATTTTTCAAATCTTTTTTTTTCATTAATCAGAACTAATCAGATCAGAACAGATTAATCAGAAGCTGCAATTTACTTTTAAATGAGTTGATTGCGCTAATCATGTCAATAATAGTTATATCTTTCTCTTGCAGCTCCAAGTTTATAGCGTTCAAATGACCGGTCACGTCTGTAAGAAAAGCCAAATCACACAACCAACTTTCATTTTTAAGAATTTCAGTGTTGTCACCTCTTTGATCCAGAAAAGAAATAATTTCAGGCAGCAATTCTTGACCGTTCTAAGAACTTTCCCCGGCTCAGCCACCTTACGTCTGTATGGAGCAGTAAATCTGTGTGCTCAGATTCGCTGGCCTCCAATTGCACTTTGAAAAGGCGTCGTTGCAAACTTTTGGCTCGTATGGAGTTTACAATCTTCATAGCAATACTCATCACATCTGCCATGTTTAGTATTTTTGAATACAACACTTGCTGATGAATGATGCAGTGAAATGAAAAAAAATGTCGGGAAATCTTCATTAGCTCTGCATAATGCAATAAATCCATTAGTATTTCCAGTCATTGATGGTGCTCCATCTGTTGTAATGCACACTAGTTTATATAGCGGCAGCTCGTAGTTTTTTGCAAAACTTAAAAAAGCATCGTAGATGTCAGAACCGCGAGTGGTTTCTCTCAGAGGTATAATTGTTAAAAACTCTTCTGTAGCTGTAGTATCTGGAAATGCCATCCGAATAAATACACATAGCTGGGCAGTGTCAGTCATATCAGTGGATTCATCAAATTGCAAAGAAAAGAATGTACATTTCATAATATCGTTTTTTAGCTTTTGTTCGATATCCTTGCTCATAATCTCAACACGTCTAGTTACAGTCCGACGAGACAACTGGAGCTCTTTGATGGCAGACATGATCTCTGCTTTATTTTTAAAGTCTCCAAATAATGAATCTGCCCCTTCGAGAAACGCTTCTTTCAATACCTCTCCATCTTCAAAGGGTTTCTTGTGTTTTGCCAGAATATGAGATATTTTAAAGGACGCAACTGTTGCAGCTTCTGATTGTTTTGCCGGCCTGGTAAACATAACTTGCTCTGCCTTTAAACTACGTTTCAGATCTTGAACTTTCCGTCGTCTCATTTCACTTTTGGGTGGAAAATCGCTTTCGAAAATTTTATGCAAGGATTTATGATGCCTTTCTAAGTTGCCTCGTTTGGGCAAAGCAACCGAAGCTCGACAAACTAGACATATACACTTGTCTTTCACCATGGTAAAGAAAAATTCTTCTTCCCATTCATCGTTGAAATTATAAGTTTTACTCTTCTTTGGCGCACTCATTTTAAATAATAGGTAATTCGGTTAATATTGACGTACACACCGTAGATACGTTAGTTTCACTTAGGACAAAATAATGATATTCTTACTAGCGGCACAGTCAACGAGAGTTATGGAGAAACTGATAAATTAGTTCGGACTCCAGACGTCTGATCAGATCCAATTTCTGTATGAGGTACGAGACTTAATGGCGATGGCGAGAGTGACGACAAACACGTGCCGTGCGGTAAACATCAAGCGCGGCACGTATTTGTCGCCTCCGATTGTTCATGTATTATTATGGTTATAAAATTAAATAAATTTCGTTTTTAATTGATAAAGATTATTTTAAATTGTTTTCTTGATAAGTATTCATTTTGGAGTAGAATTACGCTATTATTACGCCGGCCGGGCAGGGCTTTGTAAACTTTTAGGTACATTTTTGTATGTATGCGCGCGATCGACCCTAAAACCGCTCGCGATCGACCGGTCGATCGCGATCGACTGTTTGCCCATCCCTGCCCTACTATTTCATAGAGCGACTTGGGCGACATTGGTGCGAGTCAACCGTGATTCCGAACAGATGACGCTCTAACATCGCCGAGCGTCTTTCCGAACGCTACCCAAGACAGTAAATATGCCTCATAACAGACAACAAATTGACTAGAAAATAACTATTATAATAATTTGTTTGAGTTAATACTTAACTACAAGACAATAATATAAAAATGATATAATAACACAAACAACAAGCAATAACTATACGATTAAAAATAACAATGCTCATTTAACAAATTCAAATGAAATATGCAAAATTGTGTATCTGTACTTATATTTTCATTATAACTATTGGCAGGTATATAAAACACAAAACTAGACTGCAAAAATACCTAATAATTTTCTCATTGAGAAAATTAAAGTTACAAATAAATCGCCGACTTCATTGACGATAGGTCTCTTCAACTATCAAAGCATTTTCTATAGCGCGGCTTTGTTTGAAGAAGGCAGTGGTTCATCTCGATTGCAGCCATTTGTGATGTTCTATGCATATTATATCTGTGATAATAATCATATTCACAATGTTCCTTCATTTGAGGTTACAAGTGCCATTTAAATAAATAATAATAATAATCATATTCATAATATAGTAGCGTCTAGCCCCTGAGTTTCTTTTCTGCATTCTTAGGTTAGGTTTAAGTTTGTGTATAATAATAATAGCGACTCGCGTGAGCGAGTTGCTTTATAAATTGAATTATAAATTATTATAAGTTAAATATATAATATTCTTTTAATTTTTCGCATTTAATATAAAATTTTACAGCTCATTTGACTTAATACTACGAGATCTCAACCAATCAGAGAGCCAACCGGAAACAGAATGCAAACGGGTAGATTCAGATTGTAGACTCTAGTCACTCTAGTCATAATATGATAATATTATGTCAGTCAAAGTGTCAATTGTCAATGTCTTCGCTCTGCTGCGTATAACCTATAATATGATATATTTGAATTTTTGAATCACAGTTCATAATATATGCATGATTTGAAAAATTGAAATATTGGTGTACGTTCATATTTCAATATATTATTGCGCATGGACACCAATCGAAGGAATCATGGTTATAGTAAATATTACGTCTACAGTAAAAGAGATATT
Organism: Molanna angustata; assembly: GCA_963576475.1. Taxonomy (NCBI): domain Eukaryota; kingdom Metazoa; phylum Arthropoda; class Insecta; order Trichoptera; family Molannidae; genus Molanna; species Molanna angustata. Next base: position 45,438,817 of record OY754964.1, on the reverse strand, counting down.
TACGCAATTTAAAACCTACTTAAAATTCATGGAGATTCCCCCAATTTAAAACCCACGAAGATTCAAAAGGATTTAAAAGTTATTAAGATACAAAAAGATTCTCCTAACCCGAAGTCAAATATAACATTTAAATTACAAAAGACACCAATCGAAGGAAACATGGTTATAGAAAATATTACGTCCACCCATGAAGATATTAATAAGACTAAGATTCAAGGAGATTCCCCCGATTTAAAACCTACGAAGATTCAAAAGGATTTAAAAGCTATTGAGATACAAAAAGATTCTCCTAACCCGAAGTCAAATATAACATTTAAATTACAAAAGACACCAATCGAAGAAAACACGGTTATAGAAAATATTATGTCTACCCATGAAGGTATTAATAAGACGTCTACCGTAAAAAAGAGACATTTACGCAATTTAAAACCTACTAAGATTCAAGGAGATTCCCCCGATTTAAAACCCACGAAGATTCAAAAGGATTCTCCTAACCCGAAGTCAAATATATCATTTAAATTTCCATATTTATTTGGGGTTATTATTTTATGGTGCAGTTTTTACTATTATTATAATATAAATGTAATATGTACCAATTCATTAAACGTGCCTCTTACTGTTTTCAATTTAAAACAAAAGGTATATGGTCAAAATAAAGCAATTTCTAGTATTGAATCTGTATTAAATTTAGAATCTAAATTAAATATTCTGGTTTTTGTCGGTGAGACTGGAGTAGGGAAAACTTATACTTCACAAATAATTAGTGAATATCAGACCATAAGTGAAAATGAGTTTGTATTTTTTAAGGAAAATTTAAATGTACTGGATGTTGCCAAATTGAAAATACGCCTGTATTACTGTGATTTCAATTTAATTATTATTGACAATTTAACAAGCGAAGATGTTGACCAAGTCACCCAAATTCTTACAACTTTTTTTGAAGACAATCCAATTTATGAAAAGGTTTATTTTATTTTAATTTTCAACACTGAAATATTACAAAATACTGATGAAACAAAACATTTGAATAAACAAGATACTCAATACATTGAATCACATTTTAATAAACTAAATTTACCAATACATTATATAGAATTTGATAAGATGAGTCTTTCGGACATTGAAACTTGCGCTAAAGATGCTTTAAAAAGATTCAATGTGGTTGATTCGGAAGATAATATAAAAAAATTAATGAACTCAGTAGATTCAAACATTAAAGGCTGTAAAGAAGTTAACTCAAAAGCATCACTTCTTTATGAAAAGTAATAACCATGAAGGTATGATATTGGTAATAACATTGTTTTATGTTCATTTGCAATTGTTTAAATAAATTTAATGTTTATATAATATAAGCTTTCAGTTGTGTCATTAATAAAATCCCCTTAAATAATATGAATACAAAAATGTTTATTATGTAAATACTTTAAAGAAAGAATGAATATTATGTCCTTATAATGAGAGCATATACATCCCCATAAGCAATAATGCTTGTTGTCACCAATCCATTTAAATAACACAATCAAAAATATGCCTTCATTCGCAATCTAAATTAATTCTGGAAATGAATTTGTAATTCAAGCACTTGTTTATAAATGTTCGTTTTGTCATGAAAAATAATGCAATGTTGTATGTTATTATTGTTTTCGTAGTTCTATGACACATTTTAAGCTATTTATTTGATATCTGTGCCATGTCTTAGATTTGATTCAACACAGTTGGTTATTTCATCACGGCACATTGCGAGGCAACCAGTGACAGGTGTTCATTATCTTATTACCCGGAACCACAACATGCATGTATCCCCACACACCTTGACAGGCAACATTCAGAAAAAACATACTTTTACAATTCTCGCTTCTTTGAGCTAGAAAGTTTTACATTCTTTAATGCCGCTACAGGTTAAAATGAGCTTCACTCAGCAAATTACCCAATGTCATTAATTTGTAAAATTATTGCTAAATAAATATATGTGATAAGATTGTAATGGGTAGTGTAACATAATATGTAGTAGGTATATACAGAAGGGGTTCCGCAGTCTCCTACTTCATTCTTAAAAAAGTTTTTACTCGTGTTTGACCCAAGAATGCAGTACATTCAATGAGAGGTTTTATTAGTTGTTCAACTATTCCACTCTATGTGGAGACATTGGAGAAGTAGGTCTTCTTCTATTCAAATCTGGATGACTACTCGTCAAACACAACGATTTAGAATATTTCATACCGCTGCCACTAAGAGTGCAATATTAACAGAGGGCGACCAACCAATCAAACTTGAACCAAGTACCAATAACAGTGTAGGGCTTCGCCCATTACACGTAAATTTCACAAGTGGAGGTAACTGAGATGTCTTTAGGGCTAGAAATGTCATCAAGAGCTAACCATTAGATGACCAATACACAATGAAGGAATATAAAAGTACTGAGAATCTACAAATTTACAGGTAGTATGTGAAAATAAAAACCAAATAGACCAAAAGAATTTTATTACAGAATTTCATTACATATTATATTCGGAAGTAGAGAAATGCTGATAATGTATTTCAAGTAAGATTCTACAAAAACAGAAGACTATACATCTGGCGTGAGCTTAATTCTAATAAAAATATTGTCTTCACAAAAGTGAAAGACTGGTAAAAACACAAATACAATAAATTATAAAATATTTAACAAAGCAACAATACAAACATAAAATAATATAAATAACAATATTGCAATTCAGTTGGCATTCAAATTTTTTTTAATTAAATCCCTAATTTAACAAGACAAATGCATCAAACTTTGTTTGAAAAAGAAATGCATATGATTAACCTACAATAAATTCTTAAATAACAGATCATGCTTCAATAAATCATTTCACACAAAATTAACTGCTCCATATCGATATAAAGTTTTTGAATGTGGACCAAAATTTAGGCCTAAGGGCGAGGAATCTTAAACAACTCAGTTACGTTTGATAAAAGCTTACATTGATGACTAAACCGAGAAATAACTCGGTCCGTAGCACGGTATGGCTACATTCACAATACAGCTACAACTCTTAAACCCTGCAGTCACCAGCACATCGTCATTTATAATATATTTTATATAATAATAATATATATATATATTATGTATATTAAATATTAGGTAAAGATCTGAAAAATACAAAAAAAAGATTAATACTTAAATCCTAAACCACTTGTTGTAGCATTCATATAATAATAAAGACTAGACTGTTTTAAGACAACCCATACAGCTATTGGCACTAAAAGACTGCATGGCACACTTAATTATACTTAATACTTTCAATATCTTCATTTTTGGCATATAGTTGTGGACCTCCACCTCCTATATGTATATATTATATGGATGGTTTCTGTCAAAAACTATATTTTTATCTTTCTTTATCAAATATACTCAATTCAAAACATGCTATAACTTGGAGACTGATAATATTTCAATGTTTGTTGGGTTAACAAAATAATACAAATTATGCAGTTATAAAATTCATCACAATTTCACTTCATCTAATTAAATCCTATTATCTAATTTTTCAAAATACACTTGTCACGCTTTTGTTATAAAGTCAAAATAATAATCAATTTTATGATCCAATACTGTAAAATGGCATTATTAAAAGTATACCTCCAATATCACTTAGGTATGTACAATGTTTTATTTCGAGTAAGGAAAGAAAAATTATATCCTAAGAATAAAAAGAATAACCTAAATCTTAGACAGATCACAGATTTGAATAATATGTACAATGCTGATACCAAATAAAGTTGACAAAAAGAAATTATAATATTTATATGTGTCACAATAATATTTTTATGCTTTGTGTTTTAAATAAACTTAAATACAATCAATCAATAATGTGCGGTTGATTATGAATAAAACTATCTTTTAAACAACAAAAATTCCTAAAACCGCACAAAATTGAATGGACATAATATGCATAACAATAAAAAAGACAAATGAATACCTAATTTACAATAAAGGACAACTAAATGTAGTTACAAACATTAAATTACAACAATGTAATGGAAATGGCTTATTATTACATTATATTATCCAAATACTCAATTACATATTTTGTTCAAATAAAACACAATAATTGTTCAGATAAAGTATTCATTACAATATATTTCAAGTATAAAATACTTATTGTATCAAAATGAATACTAAAAGAACATAACTATAAAAGTTAATAGTTATGTTCTTTGATAATGCGTATGCTTGAGATCACAAGTAATTAATATTTCCTTTCCCACTCTACCGACTCCAACTCTATTATCTCATCATTTCAACCATCTCGTGATCAAATAAGAATAGTGCCAATAACTGCATTTTTATCACTTGTTAATTATATAATTCTTACAATCTATTTATTTAATAACAATCCACAGAGTAAAACATGATTAAGAACACCTTGTGTACAATTTAAGCACGACAAAAAACATTTATAGATAACATGTAAAGAGAGACAAAATGTTTGAATAAAGAATGTGCTAAAAGTACTCTAATTAAAGAATGGTTATAGGTATTTGTATGTTTGATTAAGTAAATAAATAATGAATCAGTTGAGCTTAACGGCAGTTACACTATCAGACAGACAGACAATACATCACACAGTATTGTACCGTGGAGCGATCTGATATTTCGTTGACCTTATTTTCGATTACTTATAAGCGGGGAATCTTTAATAATATAAATGTATTGCACATAAAATAATAAATAAATGAGAAAATGACTTGAGATTCAGTCAAATATAAAAGTTTGAAGCATTGGAACAACTATAGGTATATAAAGTAGAAGTATGTAGTATCTTATGTGTAACAACAAAGCATACAACACCCACAGTTTAGGGTATGATGGAACTACCACCTAATACAATGATAATTAATATAATAATGGATAAATATACATAAAATCAATCATGGTGGACTTATAATAAGAGAGACAGAGTGAAATACTTAGATAACAGATAGGTATAAATCAGTACCGAGTTCTGTATTTTGTTTAATCAATATAATATAAAGCACTTCATTTTACGAAGCTAGCGATGAATCCATAGCATAAATAGTCTAAATTGTCAAAAATAGATTTGTAATTTCAAAGTAACTATACAAATTAGTGCAAATGTAGAAATATACTAAGGACTAAAATGGTTTTGAAGCGAACTAGAATTGTCTAACAATTATCATCAGTCCTGTATGAGATAAAGGTTAATAAAGAAATAGTAAATTTAAACCTAAGTCATGGTTCAATATTTTTTAAACAAAAGTAAGAGATCTGTCTTACATTTTTATATTATGTCATAGGTAATCCAATCAATACAGAGTTGACATCCGTTTTATTATAAAAGGAGTTTATAAATAAGTTTGAGCACGCTAAAGCCGAAAGGTGCATTTGATTTGAGTGCAAAATATTTAAATTTAATTAAAATTATCAGGATCAGTTCACTGTAAGGTCCTGCAATGTATAACGCTAAGTTTCCAATGAAGGCTTTCGACACCATCAATCAATTGATATGATTTCGCACCGGACGACAATCTCTAACGCATCGGAAAACTACACAAAATGCTGGTGCGTGTCGACTAAGACGGAAACCTTAGATACGCCGCTGGATTGATGGGTGGTGCAGTTGACATATTTATGGGAGAGTTAGGAGCGATGGAAGTGTACCGAAGTCCACTTGGCCTGACGTTTGTGCCACACGCGTGTCTCCTGTGTCTGAGTTGTGTGTGGATGGCCATGTTCATCCAGGAACTGTGTCAACCGAACATATGCAATGCACGCAGCCTCCTCTCCCAACAAGTGAACGTGAGGATTCAGAATTGTTGTGTTCATGGGCTTGGTACTTTTACCTGGTACATTCTCCAAATAAAATTTATGGAAATCCATTCCCTCCACCAAGTTACCCAATGCTTCTGGCTCAAAAGCTGTAATATGTGGATCACAAATTTTAGCATACGTTTCAAAATCTCCATTGTTAATCGCATCTATTAGCTGTTCTGTGATTTTTATAATCTCTTGTCTTCGCGCTGACTGCATAGAGCCTTCAGCAGAACGTGTATTCTTACCGAAGGAATCGGCTTTACTGAGTGCCATCTCATCGTCGTGTTCTTTAGAAATAACGGTGCATGAACGGTCTACTCCTCCCTTCTTATCTTTATCAACGTCGTCATCTTCTAGAGTGGTGCTGCTGTCTGTGGATTCTTTTACCTGAGATCCGTCACCCTTCTTGGTGATCATGGAGCGTCCTGAGAAATTGCGGGTAGCCAACATAGTTGTGAGAATAGCGCCCTTCAGTTTACGACGGGCGTTGAATTTCTTCAAGCAGTCCACAGTTTCTTGACGATGCATGACTGAAGCGACTCTCTCACGATGGCAGATCCAGGGGTGCTTGAGAGCTTCAGAGGCGGTGATTCGCTTGCTCGGGTTTACTGTTAACATTTGATTTATAAGACTCTTGGCTTCTGGAGTGACAGTGTCCCATTCTGGTGAAGGATAATCATATGCACCAGCTTTGATTTGATTATAAAGCCGATGTTGTTCTTCATCCCAGAAAGGTGGATAACCGACGAGTAAAATATACAAAATAACTCCACACGCCCATATGTCCACTGATTTACCATATGGCTCCTTCTTTAAGACTTCGGGAGAAAGATAACCAGGTGTACCAGCAAATCCAAACCATGCTTGTTGATCCCCTTGTACTTCTATGGCCAAACCAAAATCAGCTAACTTTACGGCGGCTCCTTTGGCTTTGCTAGCTAACAATAGATTCTCCGGTTTCAAATCTCGGTGAACGACTCCATGATGGTGACAATGATGAACTGACTCCAGAATCTGCTGAATACAATGAGATGCATCAGATTCAGAGTAAAACTCTCTAGCCACAATGTCCTCAAATAATTCTCCACCTGTGACTAGATCAAACACCAAGTAGTGATAGTGTTCTTCTTGAATGGAATCATGTAACCTCACAATATTTGGATGTTGCAACTTTCGACATATTCTGGCTTCTCTCTCTAACTTGGCAAAATCACGCTGCGATAGTTTTCTGGTATTGATTATCTTTGCAGCAAATTCTAGTCCTGTGGACTTTTGAACGCTCCTCCTCACCACTGAAAAGGCTCCTTTTCCCAGTTCCTCCTTTAACTCGTAGTTGTCGGAGAAACGTGTGCATGGAGTAACCATGATTGGGTCTCTTTCTAAATCAAATCCTTCAGCTAGAATGGTGAATGTATTCTACTCTCCGACTGCAGGGATTAAGCATAAAATACTGTCTATAATCTCAAGCCACTCCCTTATATTATCCACTTGTTCATAGAATCTGTAACAAATGAAAAACAATACATATAGTTACAATTATTTATTGTTTTTAATAACAATATAACAATATTTACAAAGTTAGCTTATCAAGTATAATAATATTTATTATTACTTCCAGATTAAAAATTTCAATAACAAAATGTAAATGTAACATTTTTACTACAATACAATATTATTCTAATAATTATGAATTACCAATCCAACTATTCAATAAAATATTATTTTGAGTATTTGCTGGGAATGTAAAAAGACATAATAACAAAACCATTCATCAAAGTATACATAGATATTAGATGGGTCGATGGCAGAGCGGTTATCGCGTTGGGCTAATAATCCAGTGGTTGCGAGTTTGAATCCTGCTTGGCCGATTTCGATCACCTATAGAACAAGCATTTATGCTTATTTTAGGGAACGTAGGAAGATCTATATGTACTTGTTAAGCAAAGACATATTCATTTAAAAAAAAAAATTAAAAAAAAATATATGTGTGGCAGTCAAAATTATCTCTGCCTAGTACTCCAGTGTCACAACATGATGGTAAGTATGAATAAAAATATATACATACCCGTGATTACAGAATTTAGCATAAATAGTAAACAATTTTAATCATGAAATGAAGTAATATGAAATAAAACTCGTTGCTACATTTAGCCATGTGGTACAGCAAGTAACTTCATTAGTTTTTTCCACACAGGAAAATATATCACCAATGACATTCTATGTGTTGCAAGTTAATTTGACTCAATTGTTAATGCCACTCAATCATTCTTTAAAATTGGACAAGAGACAACATTCACAAATGCTTCTGATACATTTCAAGACAAGGATGGGATATGTAATATAATTTTCTTAAAACATTTTAATAGAACACAGGCTAAAATATAACAGGACGAGCAACATTATAACCTGCGAAGTACTTTGATCTTTTTGACCTGATTCAAATGTGAATTGTATTTCAACTGATTTCGTTCACCTAGCATTCAGGGAAAATTTATTTATTTATTTTTAGGGAATTCATCAAAGGGAATGTGATGTTTCGAAGATATATTTGTAATTTAAAAAAAATCTTAGGCCATAATTACAAAAAAATCTAAAATCCCACAAAAATCGTTATTTTTTATGGAAAGTTTAAACCAACACGAGAATGACCAGAATGTGATATAATCTATTCTGATGAATTCTATAAATAGTTCACTATTCTATTATTCGTTTTCAGTAGTACTTTAATTGTGTTTAGTATTAGTATCAAATGTATAATAAAAATTTAATTAAAAAATTTAATATGTTGATTTTTTAATTTATGTCATTAATTGGTTTGGTCAAATACAAGGAATTAACGACTAACAAATCTGAATGTAGTAGCATGATTTGACTAAGAAGATTTTGAAAGAAGGTAGTGTTAAAAGTCTGCATGACAGTCAGAAAGAGGAGTATATACGATGCATTATATGAATGTAAATATACTAAGGAATAAAAAATATAGTTGTATGGAGTTCTGTTCTCCTTGCCAAACTAAATAAAGAAATGGTGTGATGATATGAATGTATGCATAAATAGAAATATTTTTGCAAATTCATTTCAGATTCAATACCTAGGAGAGATATCTTTGTACATATTTGTATATAAATAAAAACGAGTAATTAAAAAAAATTCAATCAATGATTTCTTCATGTTGAAATGAAGAAAAAACGAGTAGATTGTGGGCAACGCTAAACTCTCCACTACACAATGAAGCTTCCCTGCTTATATTACACTCTAATGTCAATATGAAATCAAATAACTAAACATTGCCAAACAAAAATTTCTCTTGTTATATATATTTTCATACAAAAATCTTTTAATATGAACATAATTTTTCAAACGGTTGTATGTTTTTCTTTTAACGTTGACCAACTTTGAATGCAGTTTTTTGAAGATTATTGAGAGGTATTGTATAAATAGTTTAAACAAAATTAAGATATCACAAATTTCCAGGTCGTGAGAGCATTTTTTCAGTATTAACAGATGAAATCATAGAGAAACATTGAGAAATAATGAACCGTTGTCTATGGAAAACTAATCAGCTCTAAGTTTATGTACTTCACACGTATGGTATCAATATTAAGTTCATCGGCCTTTTAGTTTGATCTGTACAGAGGACACAAATTTTCATATTTATGTACGGCATACAGTATACAGTACACGGATAACGGCATACACACAAAAACATCACAACGAAACTCAAAGTATGCATTCTCTACATAATATCCATTGAGAAATTGACGAAATACTCTTAAAAATAGTGAAATCATGACTCTCCACTATTCCATAGTAGTGGAGAGTAAAAAATATTTCACTTCGGTCGGTAGATTGTTTACATTCATACTGCCAATGTCAAACGCAGTTGTTTTATATAGCAAACAAATTCAAATACAGAACATACTTTTAATCTATTGTGAAACAATATAAATGGTCTTAAGCAATTGCACTAAATTTCATTCAATGTTATCAAAAGATCAAATGAATCAAGCTGGAAATATAATGTGTATTTTCATTGGTAATACAAAAATTATCCAATATTTTTACTATTGCATATGCGCAAACATTGGATTTTTTCCCTGTCGGGAGTCAAAGGTATTTTTTAACAGATTTTTAATTATCTCAATAGAGACGAAGTTGGAATATTTACTCTAGGAGAACCGGGAAATCAAGGCACCTACAGGGCTTACGACCTGTCATCGGCTGGTTTACATGATCACCCTATGCGCTTGCGCAACGTTCACCAATTATGCCTTTTTTAATGAGATCCCTATCAATTCAATTTTTGAAAGTTCTATATATTGCAATACTGAAATTCTTTTCTTATAAGTCCTTAGACCTTCTAAGTCTGGCGCAATTCAGGGGTGACTTCTATGCGAAAAATGCATTGTCACCTCAGGTATAAGAATTGTTGCTTTCATTATTTACACAAAAAAAAAACAATTCTCTCAATAGATGGCGTTACAACAAAAATAAATAAAAATAATAAGAATGTTGTTCATAATTTCACACATAGATGGCTGTAGTAAAAATCCTTATTTCCTCAAGCGAAAAGAATTTCAGTATTGCAATATATAGAACTTTCAAAAATTGAATTGATAGGGATCTCATTCAAAAAGGCATAATTGGTGAATGTTGCGCAAGCGCATAGGGTGATCACGTAGACCAGCCGATGACAGGTCGTAAGCCCTATAGGTGCCTTGATTTCCCGGTTCTCCTACAGTAAATATTAAAATCTGTTAAAAAACACAAATTATGAAAGTTTTAGAGTTTTAAATGGTTGGAAAGTTAGTTAAAAAATCAATTGCAAAATTCCAGTACGAACAGACAGGTGAAGCTTAATAAAAGTGATTAATAATAAAAATCAATTTACGTAAAACTAGATATTATTTACTAAAATTATTTTTCTCAGCTTATATATTTATCTAAAGAATGGTTTTTTTATACACTTTATTTTTCATGAGTCTGTTGTATGCTCTAAAAGAAGAAGAACAAAATGCAACAAGAATACAGAGAACATTAAATATATATATATATATATATATATATATATATATATATATATATATATATATATATATATATATATATATATATATATATATATATATATATATATATATATATATATATATATATATATATATATATATATATATATATATATATATATATATATATATATATATATATATATATATATATATATATATATATATATATATATATATATATATATATATATATATATATATATTTAAATTTATGTTTTCAGTGTCTATATCGAAAACTTAACACAATAATGTTATATTTCTGTCCTCATATTTAGAAAAGTTCATGTTTGTACCATAAATATTTCACAATACTTGTATATTTTCACAACAAGCAAAATAAAAATAAAATAGATACTCTTGTCCAACCCTGTAGGTATGCTTCAAATTAAATAAATCAACTGAATCTATGCAAACTGTGTCATATGCAATTAAATACAAAACGTGCACCACTACGAAAGGCAAAAATATTAACTACAGATATTAAATGATTCATAAATGAAAAATACATATTTTCCTTAATATAAGTCCACTATTCCAAGATTTACAATAAATAATATTATAAATAATATAAACCTTACACATTTTTATTGTTCAAGGATATATACATTAAGTATAAATATATACAATCATTTTAAAACAAGTTGGAAGCAAAACAGGTTTTAATGGCAGACTGTACTAATATAACCTGATTTCATTGTGAATCAATTACACAAAAAGACGTCTTCTTTTGCAGGGAAAATTACACAAAAACTTGTTGCTTTTAAAACACAAAGCAAACGGCTTTTTAACAATGTACCTCTAACTTTACAGAGAAAGCTATACAGCCGAACGTCACACTATTCTATCCTGACATACATTTCTCTTTTCTTTCTGACTTTGTACAATCTCATATTTAATTCCATTTACATGACCATGCCAACTTTTTCTCAGCCAATTCCTACACCTCATTCGAGTCTTTTCAGCCTTGTAGACTTATTTTATCATTCATTATTTTGATGTGTAGATAATGTAATAATACACTTGTTGATGTGAGGAGTGCTCTACCAAAATTAGTGTTCTTTATTAATTATTTAAAATTGTGTATGACACCGTGACACAGCAGACCGCAGTGGCACAGTTGGTAAGCCGTTTGGTTTCTGTGCGCGTCCTGGGTTCAATCCCCAGATGAGGAGAAATGATTTAAATTGATTTCTCACGCTAATGTTGCTTCTCTGGGCTGGAAAACTGGTTAGTTGGAAGAAATTGCCATATGGCAATAAACTCGCTACTTGCGCAGGGTGCATTATGACGCAAAGTTACTATCAAACATTGTGGCGAGACGAGACTTGGTGTGTGGGGAAACATGCAGGAATCATGTTTCCTTTTATAAGGTAATGCACACCCGTCACTAGTTGTCCTGCATAGCACAAGCATTTATGATTAATTTAGGGAATGTATACGAATGTATATGTACTTTATACAAGGACATATTAATCTTGTCTGGCAGAAATTGCGTACAGGCAATAAGTCTGTTTTATTATGTAAAAATTCATGTTTTTGCACAAAACTTTTTTATTACTGTTTTTAAACCTTTTTTTAATGGTAAATTTACATTTGACTACCAACACAGTTACAGTTAGGTCATCCTTGATATACATTTTTTAATGCATTTGCTGTGCAAATAATTTGCCCCGAAGCACTAACAATTAAGCATCATTCTATATTTGACATGAAAGGGCAGTTGTATGTCATGGTGTGTGTGTGTACATTCAATCACCTACTTCGGAGACTAATATATGGTGTACTGTACATTGTTCGCTTGTGACCAAAACTACCAAACATGTTATTGGTTGAGCAATGATATGTCAGTACATTTGTTTTATATTTTCTCTCCGAGATCAAACAATTATTGCTATGAGGCACCAGAGTTAAAATAGTGCGTCGATTATTTTCCATTAACATTGTTTTCAGGTGTCCAATACACAAGAGAGATCTATAATACGTAACATCTCACATTCAGCAATGAGATTCGCTACCCATTTTGAATCTTATCTTTTTAGGTGCGGTGAGACTGGTGTGTGGGGATACAAGCATGTATTGTGCCTCCCTTAATAAGGTAATGCACAGTCGCACACCCGTCGCTGGCTACCCCACAAAGTTGTATATGCTTTGATTGTATGCATGTATGAAGGGTGTCGGGAGAAAACAATGATAGCAACATATTTTATAAAAAGTTACTTGTAAGAATTTTTTAAAATGTGCCACTCTATGTATGAAGATACATATTTTTCAGTTTTGAGTTAAGTATGCAATATGCTAGCTAAGCTTTTATTATATTCTATATGTCCTATTCTGATTCATTTCAGAGTACAAAAATGTCTAAATCAATGGACGACCGTGGATAAAAGGATTTTATCTGCGCAGTGTGACGCAATGAGTCCCATATAAATGCTATCAACTCTTTGACATTTCTCATATACTAAAATTCAGACGGATAAATTTAAACGAATCAGCCCCCCTAGACAATGTGTCATTTATCTCAAGAAAAGAAACAAGAAAAAATAACTCAATGTATGGAAGTGACAGTTGCCAGTCACGTGACAACAGTCACATCCATACATCTTTTCTTGTTTCTTTTCTTAAGCTAAATGGCACGTTGTCAAGGGGAGTAGAATAGTATAGAATGTGTGTTAAAAAATTGGTTAAAAACGAAGAGGGTTCTATATAACACTTCCTTGCACCTTACACAAGTGGCGAGTTTATTTAAAAACACCACATCGTATGCACCATATAGTAAGTTTCAAACTTTAAAATCAATTGTCTTAACAATTAAATCTGTGGAAAATCATTTTTTTCTCCAGACACCCTTCGTATGAGATCGTATAAATGAAATAAAAGAAAATATAGATGTACTAATTAATGAGATTAAATCCCTAGTACCCAGTGATGATGTATCATGTAGTTTTGTTTAGATTTAGATGTTCATTACAAAATATTCATAAAATAAATTAAATGACAATTTTTCCAACTAGTGATCATGCCCAGAGAAGCAATATGGAGGAAAAATTGTTTTAAGTAAAATCCAATCTAACACAAGCACAGAAGTCAAACGAATTACCACAATGCTATGAAACAAAAACATCGCCAGGAATCGAAAAAGGACAGCGACTTGTGGAGTCAGATGTCAAACTACCTGACTAATATTAATTTTCTCCAAATTTAGAAAAAGAAAATTCAAAATGCTCTTACATTATAAACAGTAGAATACCTAATTGCATTGTTCTAAAAATTTATAGGATGACAGGGGTATTAAAAATCAGATGGTCAATTTCTCAGATTTTTTAAGAGAAAATTTGCATAAATCAGTTTTGGCGAGTAAGGCAAAAAAAAAATTCTATAATTCTTGTTATATTACATTTAAACATACTTTCATTTGATAAAAATAAAAAAACATTCTATAATTCTTGTTATATTACATTTAAACATACTTTCATTTGATAACAATAAAAAAAGATTCTATAATTCTTGTTATATTACATTAAAACATACTTTCATTTGATAACAATAAAAAAACATTCTATAATTCCTGTTATATTACATTTAAACATACTTTCATTTGATAACAATAAAAAAACATTCTATAATTCTTGTTATATTACATTTAAACATACTTTCATTTGATAAAAAAAAAAAACATTCTATAATTCTTGTTATATTACATTTAAACATACTTTCATTTGATAACAATAAAAAAAACATTAGCTCGCGAGGCTTTGTGTTTTTATACTGCTTCAAATGCAATATTATAAGAATGTAATATTTAAAGTTTTTTCCTCTACTGTAAAATTGCCGATTCTGACAATCGAATGCAAGGACAGGCAATCTGACATGAATATAGCAATGCACAAACATGTGCAAATCCAGAACGACAATCTTACGAGATCTACATTATTTATATGAAGATTACGCATGATGTATGATGAGCGAACCATTTTTATTGTAATAATAATAATGAACACTTTCTTGCACCCTGCGCAAGTGGCGAGTTTATTGCCGTATGGAAATTTCTTCCACAACTAACCAGTGTTTCCAGCCCAGAGAAGCAATATTTGCATGAGAAATAAATTTCTCCTCTGCTAGGAATCGAACCCAGGACGCCCGCACAGAAACTGAACGGCTTACCAACTGTGCCACGGCGGTCGGCATTGTCTTATTATAATTTGTTAATTGCTGTATGTTTCCCCTAAAATTAAATCAATAACTATTGAAATCTATTTTCTTCATTTTACTGCAGTAAACATAAATATAACAAGCACCATATAACATGTTGTCACATTCTGGAGACTTATTATATTATCATCTCACCGTTCCTGGCTGAAAACACAATTGAAAACTGTGTCTTTACTGAGAATCCAACCAGGGAGATTTACTAATTGAGCCACGAAGGCCGACAATGTTCTTAATGCCGATTTGCTTTACTGTTTTATTTAGGTAAATGAGATAATGTTGCTAATTTAGATAATACAAAATTTTAAAAGACGGATTTAACACGTTGACATTTTATAGGTTTCATGTAATATATAAGCTCACATAGCTATAGATTTTTTGTACGCAAAACCTATAGGTTAAAGTGAATAATATCTGGTCCGGTGAATCAGCCAATGACATGTCTTTAGAATATTATGCTTCCGACACAACTGTGACATGTTACACAACATTATATTGTCAAAATGGACATGACAGAATTACACAAATTCTGTTACATCATAATATTTTTCGCAAATATAACACAAAATTATAAACACAATTGTTACGACAAATACAAACAATAATCACTACTTACTGTATCCATGTTTTTATTAACTCTAAACACGATTAATATATAAACTATTTTGAAAATTCACTACATGTTTGGTATGTATCAAATACATGTGTATTCCCTTATGAAGGTATTGAGTTACTATAATGGTAATATACAATTCACAACTGTAAATATTGGTTTGTCAATGTCATTTTAAAAATACTCCCCCTTAAGGCATTTGCTGTAAATATTTAAAATACTAAAGCTGTATATATAGCCGTATAATCTACACAAGCATATCAATGTTGAATATCCCTTTAAAGGTACACAAAAGTATACTATCTTGCCATATGGGTACTTATGCATTCTATCCAAATATCATAAGAAATATACTAATATATATAAATGCAAACAGCAGAAAAATTTGAATAAATGCAACGGGAATTAGATCAAGCAGGTTGTGTAACAAGGCAATAAGAATAAGATGGGTCGATGATTAATTTTCTGTCTTATAATGGGATTAATTTTGTGTCCTATAATTTAGATGGGTCGATGGCAGAGCGGTTAACGCATTGGGTTAGTAATCCAGTGGTCGTGAGTTCGAATCCTGCCTCGACCGATTTCGTTCACGTTCTTATTGTAGGGAACTTAGGAAGATGTATATGTACTTGTCTAAAAAGGACATATTCATTTAAAAAAAAAATGAATTAAATTTAATTCAAAGCAGAAATATAGTTTTATTAATATTTTGATAAGGACATATATGTGAAAATATAAGCTGAAAAAGAAAGAATGAGTAATTGCTAATGTCAGATATTAATCAGTTTAATTTTGATTCTATCCAAGTAATAAAAATAATGTTATTTTATGGAAAGAAACAAATATATTTATTGGAATGTATGTAGCCAAAATTATAGTGATCTTTTGCAAAAAAAACATCAATAAAAAATAAAATAAAAAAACCATCATGTCACACTTTGTGGCTCAGTTGGTTAGATATCTAAAGGTCCCAGGTTCGATTCCCGCGTGGAGACAACAGTTTTTAATTGTGTTTTCAGTCTGGATCTGTGAGACAATAAATATCATGTCTCCAGTATGTGGCAACTTGTTATTTGGTGCATGTCAAATTAATTTTGACATAGTATCTGTTAGTTGCTTGAAACCAATCAGAAATAAGGAAATAAAATAGCGAAATACCAATTTCTAAATATAGATTCAGCACCTACCATAAGAATTATATTCAGAGCTGTACATTGTCAATAAGTGGGTGCAGAATTTAAATGTCATACCTACTTATTTACAATTGTTCTTCCAATTTTTGTGTAGGAGGAATTAATATTTTTTGCAGTAAAAATATATGAAAACGCGCGTAGGATTGTAGGACATTAAAATATAATGGTGCGATACCTATATATACCAGTTTTCTATTTGAAAAAAATTAACATTTCATCATTCGTTAATATTTTTTTTTAAAAGCATGTGTCATGTAGAACTGCAACTGTTGTTAAATTTCAGCCTTGGTGGCACATTTGTATTGATAATATCTTAATTTGAACAAAAGACACTGGGTTCAATTGCCAATTGAACCAGTTTGAATAATTGTGATTTCAATCTGAATTTGTGAGACTGATCAAAAACATATGTTTCAGAAAACATATGTTTCGTTACCAACCACGAGTAGGTTACGATGCAGCGCGGCACGATGCGAAACGAACGTGATCAGTTGGTTTGATATTTTCGCACGAATTGGAAGCGTTGCCATAGTTTTTTTGGTTTGGCTATGTCAGAAGCGCGATTCGCGCGCACGTAGGACAGAGCCGCCGCGTTGCACCGCATCGCTTTGAATTCGCGTGTAACCGGTACGGATCACATCGAAAACACGTTTGTTTTGAATCGTCTACATAAGACATCGCGTTAGAGTATAAAAGAGGTTCCACACAAATACATATTTTGTTTTATACATCCTTTTGATTAAATTCAAATGTCTGTCTTTACTAGAGTTTTGTAATTAATTTTTAACTAACTTTCCAACCAGTTAAATCTCTGTAGACTAATTTCAGCTTGATTCATTTGATATTTTGATAAAAATGAACAATTTTGTATTTTTGTAAGTAAAGAAGATGCAATGTAAATAAAATAAACTTATTGCATAAAACCAGGGGGACAAGTCTGGTCCAACTGGTGAAATCAAAACCTTCTTGATGACATCTAAATATATTATAGAATTCCGTATAATAATTATATCCATGATAAGGGTAATCGTGAGGGTTTTGATTTCGCCGATTGGACCAGACATGCCCCCCTGGAGAATTTTTATAAATTTCTTTTTATGTGAAGAAAACATTGAAAATAATACCAACTTTTTTTTATTTAATTAAAACTTTTTGAACACATGTACACAACGGTGGGCTTATTGCCAAATGGTAATATCTTCCAACCAACCATATTCATTTGGTGAAGCAAATTGTTTTTATGATACGTACCAACAATTATATGAATGAAATATATAATGAAAATATAAATACATATAAAAAAACAATAAAAAAAACGGAGGACAGGAAAGGGGGGACAAGGATAGGATAAGGAGACAAATTTAAGTGTTATGTGTAAGAAAATGATTCTTCAGATTTCTTTTGAAGGCGGGAAGTGTAAATGAAACTCGAAGTTACAATGGGATTGATTCCAAAGACTCTCTGCTTGTAGGGAGAAAGATGTGGTGAAAAAGGAAGTATTGTATACCGGGATACTGAGCGTTCTTTCAGTATTTGAACGAAGAGGCAACCCGTGTTCTGAGAGGAAGTGAAATTTATTTCATAGATAAACTGGAGCTTGTGTAGAAGTGTGAGGGTATGTAGGTTCCTATGCTGCCTGATTGGCAACCACCTTAAAAGAGTTAAGTATTCCAATATGTGGTCTAATTTTTCAATTTAGAAATATATCAAACGCATGTATGTTGTAATTGCTCCAATTTATCTAATAGTTATTGATTCACGTCTAAATAACATACATCAGCATAATCTAGGAAAGGGAGTAATATTGATTGGCATAGAGATATTTTGACGGATAGTAAGAAATTTTGCTATCTTTTTAATGAGTGAAGAGTATAATGAAATTTCCTGCTCACTTTAGTAACCTGTTCCCGAGTGATAGGTTTTGGTCTATTATTATCCCCAGGTCTATTACTTTCTTACAAAGAGGTATAATGGTATTGTTGATAGATAAAGGGATTAAAGATTGCCAATCAATTTTTGCGAAAAGTTTCCAGCTGCCTATTATGATTGCTTGTGATTTAGAAGGATTAATGATAATTTCATTAGATGTTGTCCATGTGAGAATTCGGCTAAGATTGTAATTTAAACAGTTAAGAGTTGAGTTTATGTTATTTAAATCACAATGTAAATACAATCGTCGGCATAAAAGTGATAAGAGCAATTTAGAATATTAGGTATAGAGTCAATAACAATTGAGAATAACAGTGGTGATAGAACACTACCCTGAGGAACACCGGCACACAAATTTACCAAATCTGACAGTGTTTTCTGAGATTTGACATGCTGATACCTATCCATTAAGAAACTCACAAACCACCGAATAACTGAGTCTGAGAGATTAACTGACCGGAGCCTCGCCAAAAGAATATCGAAGTCGACAGAGTTGATAACATATTTATGTGATGAATCATACCAAGTGAAGTCAAGCAATGAACGGCCTATATTATTGATTATTACATTGATAATTTATTCATGAAATTGTTAGTAATAATGATTTTGCAATAATAATATATTTGATGTGTGTACAAGTAATTCTACGTGCGTATTAGCTGCATGCTACAGTAGAATTAAAATAAATGTAAGGTATCAAGAAAGTAATAACATAATTAGATAATAATATCACCTTTTGTACTTAAAAAATCTTTTATATAAAAAAAATTACTTTTAAATGAATGTCTGTCAAGATAGAAAAATGTAGTGTTCGATTCTCTCTACCTACCCCATGAGGGCCATGACGTGATGGTATGTATATATGTACTAATATTATCGTTCATACAATTCGGCTATACAATAATACGCAAATTGATGAGTTTCATGATTTCTCGTGATAACCATCATCAAACCTATTGGCTTAGTACAGATGGAACCACCTCAGAAGCAATCCCTTTTTTAATGAAAAAGGAATCATCGAATTCGGACAAAGTGGTTAAGAACTATTTATTATTAATTGCAGACGACTTTACAAATAATGAGTTTGATATTTTTTTCTTGTGAGTTCTATCGTCAGAACTCGAAGAAATTCATATGTGTGATCATTTCTAAAGCACTCTCTTCCAATTAAAAAAGAAATCATTAAAATCAAACAATTATGTAAACAGTTCTTTTCGCTGAAGTGCAATTTGAAGAGTTTGATGAATTTCTCATGGATCCCATGATCATATCTTGACCAAATTGAAATGGGGCCAATCGGAAGATACCTCCTTTCATTCATTCATTCATACCATCACGGTATATCCCACAATGTGGGGTAACCAGCGAAAGGTGTGCAGTATAAAAGGGAGAACAACACATCTATGTATACCCACACACCAGTCTCGTTTCACCAAAAAAGGCACTACATTCAGAATGGGTGGTGAACCTCATTGCTGAACTATGTGAGATGTTATTGTTGCCTGTTGTATTTTCGATTACCCGGCTCTTACGGGACACTCGAAATCAATGATTTAAATAACGCTGAAATAAGACCGTAAATCCAAAATCTACAATTTTAGCATGTTCCTACTCTAGTTACAACAGTCACCGAATACGGAGTAATGTTATATTAAATGTAGAGTTGTAGCAAAGTTTCTTGAACTTTTAGCCGAGGAAGGGGCGATTTGCACGTAAACCATCGAAGCAAAAAGACACAAAATTGCGCTCTGCGCATCCAGAAGCTCGTGCAAGATGTTTGGCGAAATTATAACATTGATTATTTATATGTAATACCTACATGTACTCATACATACATACATACCATCACGCCATGTCCCTCGCGGGGTAGCAGAGAGAATCGAACGCCACTTATTTCTATCTTGACACACTCATCGCCTCGTTGACATTTACGCTTCAGACATTTGCGTCTTTCAAAATACCGTTCACATGGACGTGCCATCCCTTCCTTGGACGGCCCCGACCTTGGTGCCTTGAGTTCCTGGTTCTTCTATAATATCCCTACTTCATCTCTATTGAGATGTTATTTATTTATTTATTTATTCATTATGAAAAAAGAATCATGGAAATCAGTCAACGTGATAAAAAGAAATCGTTGAACATACATAAAAAAAAGGTTTGCGTCGAATTGGTAGTTGGATAAAAGATAGATTGCCAACCATAATAAATGTCAGGCAATCATTTTGAATGCCACACTTTACACAATAGTGCAATTTTTATTAAAAAAATGGACAGTTGATGATTTTAAGAGTTAAGATTCTTATTTGAGTTTCAATGCAATCAATTTGTTTACTTTTTTTAACTTTTCTACGGACAATTCTTGGTAGAACTCCATTTCAAATAATAAATAAATTTGGAATGGTAAAATAAAACCAAAGTTTTCAGTTCTACTAATTTAATGACACTGACTAGTTTCGGTCATCCAGTGACCATTTTCAAAGTGTGAAAAAACAAGAGGTGGTTGGTGTTTATATAATATCTGGTTAAGGGGTGTGCAACATTTTTTTTTTTGTTTATTTATTTATTTTTTTTTATTTATTTTTTTTCTCTGACTAATTGAACTGACGGAAAAAGAGAAAAAAAAAAAAAATAAAAAAAAAAAAATAAACAAAAAAAAAATGTTGCAAACCCCTTAACCAGATATTATATAAACACCAACCACCTCTTGTTTTTTCACACTTTGAAAATGGTCACTGGATGACCGAAACTAGTCAGTGTCATTAAATTAGTAGAACTGAAAACTTTGGTTTTATTTTACCATTCCAAATTTATTTATTATTTTCAATTTGTTTACGTCTGTTTTTGAATGATAGTTATAAACAGATCAACATAAACAGTCTAATATTCAGGGGCGGGTATGATTTAATAATATAACTGTACCATAGAATTGCACAGCAAAATTACAAATCTATGAGTTACTTTTCCTACTACGGATTATTTATTGACAAACTAGGCTTCATTCAAACTCCAACCTTTACTTAATTTTGAACCGTGAGAACTAATAATCTTAATTGTCTCACAAATCTATACTGAAAACATAGAATAATAATAGTATAGAATACTCTTTAGCCTGCAGTAAATGAGACTGCTTTATGTTGACTAATTTGGTCAACATTTTGCTACAAGCATTCAGTAATCATTTGGCAGTCTGCGTGATACGTTCTCCAGATAGGTAATTTTTTAACTGCTTGCAAAATTATTTACGCAGTCATAACGAGTAGTACTATACGAACAATGTCTACCAGCAGAGTCATACATATAGATACCTCCTACGTAAACTACCGTAAGTGCAAAAAGTCAAATTTAGAGGAGAGCAGTTTAAAGTTTCCAATGTTCACAGGAAACACAAATCTTAACATATTGCGTTCATACTGATTACGAGTTATAAAAAAAATATTATTTAAAATTTACGATTTAAATAATTTCAACAGAGTCAATACTTTCGGGAAAATGCTACACTAGCGTCACAGAATTCTCTGCGTTTTTTCTGCGTAAACATTAGTATTTGTTTATACCGTACTACACGTCGTTCTAAATTTTAGATACGATATTTTAAGTTTGTAAGAAACGTATATTTAGGACTTTTTGAATTTTTTGTGTTTTTGTTTTTGATAGATCGATCCAAAAGGAACCCAAATATGTAAAAAACTCAAAATCGCAAAAATGTGGCTTACGGTAGTTTACGTAGGAGGTATCGATATATTAACACGAGCCGGCCAATAAAACGGCTTCACTTTTTCAGCGAGGTATTGTATGGTAATGAGTATTCTATAGTTTTATTATTCTATGACTGAAACGATGAAAAACTATATCTTTACTGACAATAGAACACAAAACCCATTACGACTTAGATGTCAAATGCCTTAGTTACTAAGCTGAAATTTAGAAAAAAAGAGTAAATCAAGATTTAAAGCAAGAATACATTGGATTCCTCGTATTTTATATAAACAAAAATCTCATTGTAACAAAAAATAAGGCTTAGTATTTTTTATAACAAGCACAAAAAAATACTTCTCAATGTAATAAAATTCGGAAATCTCAAGTAACTAGTCCCATTATGACAGATTTGTGTTCCAAAATAATCTCAAACATTAAAATACAAGAGAACAGTTGGTAATCTGGGATTAATTGAGGATTAAGGTATTTCAGATACTGACAATCTGGATAATAATGAGAAGATAAAAATTTATGTCTTATCCCGTGGAAATCTTAAATAAATCTATCAAAGTCAGCCGTGATCCATGAAATATTTGAAGATTAATCTCTAGAAAGTAGATAGTATTTTTTTATGGATAAAATAAGAGAGATTATTTTATGTGGAAACCTGAAACACACACACTTGGTAACTTTAAATATGTTGTTTAGTACATCTATAAAAATAATTATACCTAAAATAATTGAAATTGAAAAAAAAAATTATTAAAAAAGATTTTCTGTTGAGAAAACCCAAAGAATGAATTACCTCAGGGAAGTGTTCTGTATAATATTTAATGATTAAACCACTACCGGTTTAAACACCAAAAAATTTACATTTTTTATTTATATTAAACATTACTTTTGATGAATAAAATATGCTGAAGACACGGTTGTAGCCGCTCAAGATGACACTTTCCCTATAGTTGAAGATTAGTCTGAATCACTACAGATGTTTGGAGACTACTACATGGAAAATAATCTCAAACCAAACCCAAGAAAAACACAACTCTTTGCTTTCCACCTGAGGAAAAAAGGCTTCCAGATATTTGAATGTGAAATGGACAGGAGAAAGAATTAAACAGTGTAATATAACAAAGTATCTTGAAGTAACTTTGGATAGATCGCTGATGTATAAAGAGCACTGTACTAAGCTAAAAGTGTGTGCAAGAAATAATAATACAAAAACTCACAGGGAACATAATGGGGGGGGGGGCAAGACCATCCAGTGTGGTAAATATCTGCTCACTCAAAACATGTGGACATAGCAATTAATGAAATGACACAAACAATATTATTTCCCAATACAGACTGGAAAATAATACCCAATATAACATTATCGTAGACACCCTTTATATCACCATCAACCAACAGCCTCAAGTCCAGAAACAACTTTATAAAAACAACCTCTCTTATTGAATCCTCTCAACAACGGAGGATCTATGGAAAAAGGACATTGAAGCAAGGCTGTGGATGCACCCACTAAATACCTACCAATTCCGGTCTATTCATTATGGACCACTCTCAACAAATTAAGGGCCAGCTCCACATCATGCAAAGTGAACTTTGAAAAATGGTAGTACCTATTAATGTGACTAAAGCGCAACCCAGAATGGATGGAGCTCGCCATCCACTTCCACACCGCAGGATGCTATAGGACTCTAGGTCCTATTCGTCCCCGGTCCAGCCGTACGTCATCAAGTCAACAAGTCATCCACCATCCAGCGATTTTTAATCATTACCCCCGAGAATCCAACCTCAAACGTGGTGACTCCGCCGAGATCAGTAAAGGGGCCGAGCCCCTGGGGACACCGATCAAGGCGGAGGGGCCTGGCCCCATCTCTCGGTACTCGTGTTTGCGTCCTAAGGCGTCCAGGGCTACCACCGAGAGAGCCCGGCGCATCATAATTGGTCAGACTCGACGTCTCAGATGTCATCAAATGGTCAGACCAGACGTCTGCGTCGGCAGTGTGCCCGGCCTTACCGACCTTCGCCATAGTTGACGAGCGAGAGTGAAGGCGTTCGTCCTGCTCTTCTTTAAGTGAGAATTGAAGGAGGCACAACAGCGGCGGCCGCCCACCTCCAAGTTTATTGCTTAGACCCTAGTCACCTTCTGATATGCCCACTGATGGGGGAAGGATGCATCCCTGGGGACTTGATTATGGCAAATGACAAGGCGATAGTCTAGGTTTGAATTAGCCGGACATGCAAACTAACTATTTTTTTGTTGTGCGTAACTATTTACTGCAAGAGTCTCTCATTAAAACTACAGTTGAAGATTTTGTTAGAGTAAAATATTAACGAGGAAAATTGTTTTTCTGTTATCATTTACTAATTAATTGAAGTGTCTCATTTGTTTAAAGAAATATTGTATTCATACTACTGATAAATTAACTAAAGATATAATTATTTTCAAGGAAGTAAAGTGGCAGTAATTATTTTTAATTAAGCAAATGTACATATAACAGGTAGTTTCATTTTTAAGTAGGTAAGTACTTATTCAATATTATGTTTCAAAATATAATGATGATTTTTTACTCTTCACTAACCCAAGGGAGTTATGATTTCGCAATTTTTAAGGGTATTTGTTTTATTGCAGATTAGTTGCTGAGATTGTATTCTGAAAATTTCATCATAATGTATCTGTGTGTGTGTGCTATGTATGGCGTGTTTATTTTACTTTATCAATTATAGACTAAAGTACTAATTTGATTCTTTTCAAATTTTACAAATTTGTATATCTAATACTCGCTTAGACACCATTAGATTTTGAATGATATCTGAATAGTGCTTCTCAATTCTTTTAACTGTCAAATATTTCAAAGTGACCCCAAGCATGGGAATCTTAAAATTTGGAATTTTGCTTTTCAAATTGGTAAAAAGGTACATCACTTTCATAAAATGGCATTGAAGAGTTATAAAATTTTCGCAATAATATATTTGTAAAAAAAATAATTTAATAAACTCATTTCATGAAAATGCTGAATATTTTCCATACAAAATTTGAATACTTTATAGAATGACTTGTTAGTAAGGGGTATAGCATTGGCCACAACCCATTCGTTTTCTTTAAAAGGGATCTGGAAGAAAATATTTAGTTAAGGAAGAAAAGGAAATAATTGTTTTGTTTTTACAATGAAAATGTCTTATTTTGAGTGTGATGTACTTAATTATATACCATATCAAGCAGTTGATACCTATAGTTAGGATATAAATACATAAATAAAAAGTAAGTTATCTTTTTGACCAATTTTTAATATCTCAATAGAGACAAAGTTGGAATATTATAGAAGAATCAGGAACTTGAGACAACTACAGGGCTTACGGACTGTCATCGGCTGGTTTACACAATCACTTTATGCGCCTTCTTATTGAATTCCCACTATCAATGCAATTTTGAAAGTTCTTTACATTTTTATAATGAGAAACTGATCGTTTGAAATACGTTTGTTCGTTCGGAGAAAATAGAATGTTTGCATATATGCAACTTAAAAAAATATTCGATAAAGTTATTATATTCATAGTGTACATTGTAAATAATAAAAACATAGTTGTAATCCACATAATGGATGTAAAAAAGGAGCCTGAGAGTTTTCGGTGGTTAAACCATTATATTATTCATTAATAAGCTGTTTTAATTGTTGCTTCCGAGAAAAGGGCTCAAGGTCTTATTTTAAACCCATCATATAGATTACAACTATGTTTATTTACATTATTTTTCCAATAATATTCAAAATATTGTTACTTTACCTATTTGAATATTACGGCATAGATAAATAAATGCTGAGACAGTACTAATGGATTCATTCCCAAGATAGGAAATAGAATATATAAAGGTAAGTATTGGCCCGTAGTCTTAAAACATAAATATATAATGCAGTGTGCAATTTATCAGTTTAGTGTCAATGACAAAATAATGGTTTTATAAGCAAGTTAGATATAACCTTCGCAGGTAGCATGTCTTATAATAGATCAATAATACATACTTTGTACATACCTATACATGTT
Organism: Molanna angustata; assembly: GCA_963576475.1. Classification (NCBI taxonomy): domain Eukaryota; kingdom Metazoa; phylum Arthropoda; class Insecta; order Trichoptera; family Molannidae; genus Molanna; species Molanna angustata. The sequence goes on along the minus strand of OY754964.1, from coordinate 45,412,246 downwards.
ATCGTTGAAGAAGCATCATTTAATAGAAAATGCATCCAAGGATTATTATTGTATTGGTATAACATTGAATCGTACATCTATAATGCAATCAATAGTTTAGCCAGAAGAAAATAATATTTTACTGTAATTAACGTAAATTTCAATTCATAATTCGGAAACAATATTGTTTATCCTCATGTAAGCATAAGCGTAATCCAACTGTCGATTTGTTCAAGAGAATTTATTTCTCTTAACATATCGACATAGTATCAAGCAAAGACACTTAAAATTTGTATGGACAGATCTATATTTTTCATGATTTTTTCAACTTTGAAGAAAAAAAAACAACTTAGAAGCTTCTAGGGTTACCAGATGAAAAAATCAAAAGTCCGGAGAAAAGGCCTGATTTCCATGTTAAAGTCCTGAGATTTTATGCGTTGTGGGCAAACATTTTCAAGACAAAAGGTATTTCACGATTACCAGAGATACTGCGTATTTGTCAATATATATTTGCAATTACAGCCCAGAATGCAAACGTAGAAAGAGTTTTTTCTATCATGGGGGCTCAATGGTCGAAAGAAACCGACTAAAGGTGTCTTCAGTTCGAGCTATACTTTTAATTCGATATAATTTGAAGAGTTTAACATGTGAGGCATTTTATAAATCAATAATTAAAGAAAAAACCTTTCTTGAAAAGGTATCTTCACATATTAAGTACGATAAAACTGATTAAGTACCTACTTGGATTATTACCAAAGGAAGATTATTTTTAGTATGTTTAACTTTTAATTAAAGAGATCTTTAAAATGTAAGCTGTGTTTTATTGAAAATCCTCAGATATCATGATTTGCAAAATCCGGCCGTAATCCTGAGAAAAGTCGAAAAGGCCTGAAATCTCAGGACAAATCCTGAGATATGGTAACCCTAGAGGCTTCGCAGCATATATGTTCCATACAAGGATTTACTCAGAATTCGAAGTAGAACATTTAGTGTGTCTGTGTCGTCCCCCCTTATAAATTTTGATCAGCTTGATTCACAGAGCCTAAAATTGCATAAAGTATAGAAATCTTTAAGCCTAAAAAACTTTTGTACTCAAAATTTAGAATTTTTATTTCAGTCAGGGGTTATCAACTTTTGAATTTTTGCTTTATTTTTCCGTATATCTAAAAAAACCATAAAAGCTAGAACGCTGAATATTGCTATAAATATAGACAAATACAAAATCTCAAATTTGATTTTTAAAAAAAAGTTCTTTAGTTTTGCAAACATTTTTTTTAAGAAAAACATTTTTTCATGATTAATTTTAGTGTTTAACTCCCTTTATTTCAATTTTTCTTACACCCCAACTAGAAATTTTACTTTCTCAAAAAAATACATACATTATAGTAGTATTTCTCAAACTTTTTTAACAATTTTTATAAAAATTAAATTTAGTGACGACATTGTTTAATATAATTTTTATGTCAGTATACACTTCACACTATCGACGGTGACTCTCAATAGTCTGATACTTAATCTCCAAACATACATACCTACATACCAGCATGCTGTTTTCATATTCTGGGTAGAAAAAGGACTGACCTCCATACTATCCTATCCCTACATACATACCTACATGTTTTGTATAGAAAATAAAATATCTTGAAATATTCAATAATTTGGATTTATGAGTTTATAGTTTGGTACGCATTCTTCAACTAGCTATTGACAGTTGGATCTCATATATTACATGCAACTAGTTTATGCAATAAAATTTAGTCAGTGCAATTTGTAATATAATTTCTACCATTTTCCATTCTAATTATAGGGACTGAAAATTGGCTGTTTTACAGAACTCTGATAAAACAGGAGTCTAAATAACTCTTGAATCTTACAGAAATAAATGGACATGTGCAGTGAAATTAATGAATTCCCAACACAGATTTAGTTGTCAAATGAATATAGATATGGGGATAAAATTATCAGAAAAATATTTTAAAGAATTGATGGTAAAATAATGCAAAGTAAGATAACGAAAAAATTACAAGAAATAACTACCTGACTACATAAGAAAAATACCCACGCCATGTAAGTTCCAATTCAAAATAGTCGATATATAATATTAATTAAAAATGTAAACAAATACCCTTATCACTTATTCACTCAGTTTATGGACTGACTTTATAGCACAGTTGTTTAAAATGGAACAATGTGAATGTTGTTAAATAGGTACTCCAAACATACACTGCACTGAAAATAACCTGTAAATTGTTATTTGAAACAGAGTATTGAAATTTCAAATACAACACAACATTGTTACATGGATACATAATAACTTTTTTAGTTACTTTGCAGAATTCCATTAGGTATAAATTTAAAAGAATAAATAACTCTTTGTTTATGAATCCACGTGTACCTATATATTGTTTCCTACTAATAGATTTCAACATAAAAATTTTAAATATTTACAAGTAGAATCGTTAAAAGGGACATAATATGTAGTATTATATTTAAATTGTTTATCAGATTTGGAATACTTAAAATATTTCTCCTCTGCTGGGAATTGAACCCAAGACGCTGGCAATAATTTTGTTGAAAAGATACAAAGGATATTTATAGAACAGGGCTCATTGGGGCACTATGCAGTAGCTCTAAGCTCTGGTAAAGATCACAAAGAAATAAGGTTTATTTTTAAATATTTATGATTAGAAAAAAAAAACAGCTATCTGACAGTAAATATCCCACTTAAACAAGGCGAAAGGAAGTGTTCCATTTAATTACATCAGTTTTTATATTATCAATTCGAATAAATTTCTTTAGAGATTACCGTTTAATTAAAAATTACTTTTATAAGAGTGAGAAATAGAAATTACGTCACGTAACCTGAACATTAAATTTTATTGTCGTACATTAAAATTTTATTATCGTAATTATCATTAACTAACAGGTACTTACATCCTATGACATGCTCTTAATAAAAAATTGACACATTTTTTATATTGATCAACATAGAAATTCAACCCCTAATCTCAATAAAATTAATTAAGTACTTGGATAATATGAAATTCTAATAGTAAATTTACAATATTTTTTTATTTTTATTAATAAGGCACAGCCACCAATAGAGGCGGATTTGTGCTGTACAATTTAGATCATAATATATTTACTGTTGAAAAGCAGAGTAAAAACAGAATTCCATTAGATGTCAGAGAAATAGGGGTTTACATTAAATTATTTCAAAAGGGAAGCATATGTACAAGCAATTAAAGAATTTCTAATAAATCATTAAATGCGTCAGTCACTTTTTAATGGTCAAGTGAAAGGCTTCCTACAATCAGCTATATCTTTATACCGGTGGTGGAGATGAATTTAGCTATCTCTAATATTACATGTCGTGAGCCAATCGCCAACAGATGCTCAGTAAATTAATAATTTACAATATTTAAAAGCAATTTATATTTTTTTCCAAAAAAATAATTAGAAAATAGATGAGTTGTAAGCAGTGGCAACTCTTCCAAAAGAGCTCTCGGGCTGAGCCCTCCCAAAAACTTTGTTCAAAAGATTCCAAAAAATGTTTGTAATTGAATCTTGGAAACATTTATCTAATTTATGTGGGCCGTCTTACGCTTGTAGCATATCTAGTGAAATAATTTAAACCTACATGCTTTGTAAAGCAAGATTCTATGAAATATTTCATTCTTCGGGCACGGTCGACTTGTGCCCGGAGAACCCATACAATTCACACGACCAATCGCCGCAGCCACAGCGCGCCATACACGCTGAATGTATGCCGATTTCGAGCAAAACGGGGCAGTGCCCGCGAAGGATTACACTATATTTTAATTAATTCATATTTTGTTTTTCATTGGGATGGTCGAACGCTAGGTTAGCAGTTGTAATTCCTTGAGGCTAACATTAATTGATGTCATAATACATTGGAAGAAAGTTTTTCAATGTATTGAGGGAATGAATACTGTAAAACAGGGTTTTACTGACATGATAAGTCTGCTGATGCAATGAAATATCTTCATCAAAAATAATACCAAGATTTTACACCATTTTAGAGAATGTTATTATGTTGATTGTTAATCTGTAGAGATGAGAGAGGTGAATTAAGTTTGGACAGCAATCGAGGACTACCAATGATAATAGCCTGGGATTTAGACGGGTCGACAAGAAGCCCGTTTTGAGAGGAACATGTATTAATAGCATATAATTTCTATTAAATTAAATGTACAGTTGAAGATCATCTGCAAAGAGATGGTACAGCCATTTTAATTTGTGAGTTATTGAGTTTATGGAAATTGAGAATAAAAGAGGAGACAGAACACCACCTTGAGGGACTACAGGATTACATAATATATTCTCAGTCTTTAGATATCGCTGTTAAATATCGCAAAATTAATTCAGTTTTACTACATTAATATTGTTATTAGACTAAGCTGATGTTTATAGAATAAATATATTTAAGTATTATCATACGAATACAAGAAAACTTATGAACCAAAATATAGTAGGTGTTTCCCCTTAACAACTCTTAATGAAAATAATGAATATTTTAGCTCCCACAGATTAACTGAAAAATAAATAAATATCCAATTTATTAAAAAACTAAATGGAACTGTATGAATTTTTATACATTATATAAATTTATGTATTAAAATTATATTTTTTTTTATAAAAATGAATGAATAATTAAATGAATGAATAATTAATGAATAATTTTTATGAATGAATATGGCCTCATAACAAGTACATATATACTCTCATACATTCCCTAAGCTAAACATAAATGCTTGTGCGATATAAAAGTGAATGAAATCGGTCGTGGCAGGATTCGAACTCGCGAATACTGGATTATTAAACCAGGGCCTATACTGGATTATTAAGCTCGGCCACCGCCCAATTTAGTGGAAAAGGATTTTTTAAACCTTTTGGTAGGAATATGAATGAATCAGTGGAAAAGACATAGGCCCGGTATTTGACTTGGCCCTGAAATCGTTGGATTTAGCAATCCAAGTTAAAAGTTATGGGAAATTAAATTTCATTTGCGTATTACAGTGCAAAATGAAACGTCAGTTTCATAATCTTCAACTATAGACATATTTTACGTTTTCTGTGGTTATTGTCTATAACGCATATGTCAAATTGTTAATAACCTTAAATGATACGTGACACAAAGCTGCGACTAAATATTATCTCATTACTATAACAGCACATTATTTTATTTGTTTCATTACACAACATGGTAAGTTTTCAATGTTTTATAAATATCAATGTTTTTTTTATTAAAATAAATCATTGTACTGACAAAATGTATGTATATTTTACAGATGGAACTTAGTGATGATGGTAAAATAATATCTTATGTAGAAAATCAAGGAATACACGGACTATATAGAAAAAGGATGGGTCATTTTAGAAAATGGGATAAAAAAACATCGCAAAAATAAAGTTTTAAAATGCGTGCCTGACGTTTCAATATGGCTGACAGTCTGTTTCGTTTGTTTTTTTTTTTTTTTTTTTTTTTTTTTTTATTTATTTATTTTATAAGAGTATTACACAATATTTTGACCAAGTTACAATATATGACAAAAATTACCGTATTGATACTCTCTCGATAGAGTTAAAAACTCGTGTTCGAGAGAGGAGTATCGTAATTACATAAAGAATTACATTATCATTTATGTAAGAAAAAAGAAAATAAATATTAAATACATGAACCACTTCTATATTAAGTCTTTTATTACCAACAAAAATAAATCATGATTATTATTATTATTATGCATAGTTATTTGTATTCAAATTAAATTAAAAACATTAAAGCGTACAGCGATTAGTGCGCCACCCGTTGATAAAAGACTAGAAATAATACTTAACTCAAGATTAAGATACGCGATCCGCCAGAAATGTTGAGTTAAATATTTGTCGAATATTCTTTTTTAATTGCTTATACGTAAACATTGGATTTTTTTCCCTTTCGGGAGTCAAATGATATTTTTATTGAAAAACATTTATTTCCAACATCTCAATAGAGACGAAGTTGGGATATTGTTGAAGAACCAGGAACTCGAGGCACCTACAGGGCTTATGACCTGTCATCGGCTGGTTTACGTGATCACTTTATGCGCTTGCGCAAAGTTCACCAATTATGCCTTCTTATTGAGTTCCCTTATCGATGTAATTTTGAAAGTTCTATATATTTGAATAGTGTGTAACATTTTACCTGAAAATAATACGTTATTACTATTACCATCTATGGAGTAACAGAGAAACCTTGTTGTAACGCCATCTATTGAGAAATTAATTTTTATTTGTAAACAATGAAAGCAACAGTCCTTATAAATGAGATGACGGTGTCACACACAGATGTCACCCCTGAACTGTGCCAGAAATATTATTTCATTTTTGGCTTGTTTACCTACTTGTACCAATGTGTATGTAAATCGAATATTCTTTTTAATTGCGTCGTAAGCCCTGTAGGTGCCTCGAGTTCCTGGTTCTTCTACAATATCCCAACTTTGTCTCTATTGAGATGTTGGAAATAAATGTTTGTCAATAAAAATAAATATTTGTCATTTAGTGACATATTTAAGGGAAGATTAGGTACTGAAAGACACAATATTAAACTTGAGTTAAACTCTCAAGGGCCAACTGAAATACCGGGCCATAAGCTCTATGCAAGGCTAAACTTCATGAACGGTATAAATAATAAGTCGATTTGACTCATACTTTGAGCTATACAAAAGACATGAAATTTCAGGATACATCACTATAGCAAAATTCATAGTATCCATTTTATACGTGAAACTAATTTGAAATATTTTTTTTTATTAATAATTGCTTAGTCACAACACTCCACTGATACATATTACTTAGTAGAGAATAAAAATTGGTAGTTGATTAAATAAATTTGTTAGGCTTCATGGCTTAGTAGGAAAGATATTAAACTTCTAAGCCACAGGTTTCAAGACCACTTCCTGGGAAATCCAGTTTATTCATTGCAATTTCAGGTCAGATAATTGAAAAAAACAATACAACTTGTGATTGGGTGAATTTTTAGTTAATAATTGACAAAGGTTTTAGTACTGTTGTAGTACAATAAAAGTATCTTTAGAAAATAATCTACACTCTGTCTAAGACCGTGTGAATAACAGAGAATTGATATCAATAGGTAGTTATTTTATGTAGATATATTACAAATATAAAAAAAAATACTTGGTTATACATGTTCTATTGAAATTGATTTGATTATTGACGCGTTTCGTGCAAGGCACATCGTCAGAATAATACTCTACAAGATAATAATACGTCAGAATAATACCCTACTTATATATAACCACTAGTCTCAGTCTTGTAGAGTATTATTCTGACGATGTGCTATGCACGAAACACGTCGATAATCAAATAAATTTCAATAGAACTAATACCAAGTATTTTTTTATATTTCTAATAAATCTACATACAATGGAGAATGGACAAACTAAACTTAGTAGTTATTTTAGTATAAATAGACCAATAAAGCTAACAAATAACTATTTTTATAACATGTAGGGGACTGTTTTAGGATTTGGGTCCATTTTACTTTTCTGAAGCGCACTATGTAGCATAGGGGAGGGTTTGCAATCTGCTCAAGGAAAAAATCAGCCTCTCCGGGGATGAATAGGGCTACGAGCTCTGAAGTGTTCTCTATGAAGTGGGGTACGAGACTGTGAAATTCTATCTGCTCAAGAATATATGCATTTGAATCTTAAAAAGACCCGGGTCGTAAGTAGATAGAAATACAGAATTGGGAAGATCGTTCCAGTCGGGCTATGTTAATTAAACATTTTGAGAAGCAACTAGTTAATATTTATTTATTGATATGTATTTTGAGCATAGTATATCTTTTTTCTTAAACATGTACACCTAATTCCCACTAAATAATATCCTTAACAAAGGTAAAAGCCTTTGTTGCTTAGATATCTGATTCTTGAACGAAATGGCCCTGGTTCAATTCCTGATGGAAACACAGTATTTAATTGTGTTTCCAGACTGGATCTGCGAATCGATAAATATCATAAGTCTCCAGAATGTGGCAACTTGTTATTGGGTGTGTGTTAAATAAATATTTGACATTTAACCTGTTAGTTGTCCGAGAAACAACACAAAATAAAATATTTATACTTAGTATAGGTGTAAAAATGAATATTGCCGAAACATGACCCAATATCAATATACTTAAATTATATGACTGACCATAAATTCAAGGAACCATTTTACATATTATTTACTAAAACAACATTTCCTTCTAAATGTACAAGTAGGTATTTGTAACCTGTTTTACATATCCCCATAATAGCAGAGAAGATACACCGAGCGTATAGTATATTAAACAAGATAAATGAAGGATGGTTTAATTAGGCTGTATCTAAACACACTTATCTGAAAAACTGTGAATTATCAAAACCAATAACCTTAAACATGCAATAGGTATTACTTTAATGTACACTATCAAATATTAATACAGCTTACATACAGTATTCATCACACAGGCGAGGAAAAATAATCTACTCTAATATAAAAAACTTTTGAGAAAAATATTGAATAAAATTAAAAAAAAATTACAATATGAATTACAAATAGATCCATCAACAGGTGTATACATGCATTTCCATAAAATATGCGGTGATCATAAAATTATGTCACAGATTTTATTTTTTTTTAGATTTTTTTAAATCTTACTATTAAACTAAAAAAGACTAAGTATTATAATTTATTTATTTAACATTTCGTGGTAAGTATATTACCAAATGGCATTTTCTACCAACTAACCAGTGATAGACCAGTTAAAAGAATTCCAGTTTTTTGAATTTCAAAGTGGTGTAAGCACACTTCTACATGAAGAATTTCATAAATATTGAAAAACTGATAATGTATAAAACAAAAAATAATATAGATTAATACGGGGCATGTATAATATTTTGTAATAATAAAGATCATTTTATGGAAAATTAGAACGATACAAACGAGGTTGGACACAACTACCTGTACCCGCTGGATTGACAGTGTAGGGAACTATATCCATCAAATAATATTATAATTTGTAGAATGAAAAAAATTTAAAATCCACAGAAAATATTAATGAAGTACTGGGTAAAATAGCAAAATGCAACTTTATTGAGTTTCACCAAGCCTATGGAACAATAGTCCTTCTATATTTGAATTTAAAATTTTTCAACACTTGTATATAATTCACAAATGTGGAACATTAAATTTAAACTTAATAATGTTTGTAAAAGTAAACAGAACATAAACAATAATTATTTAAAGTTTTTTTGTAAACTTTTAAAAACCATGACTTTGTAAATTATACTGACACCCTATGCAAGTGGCAAGTGAATTCCAGGGAGGTATCAGTATGACAGTGATTTCTTCCCACCTATCCAGCCAGCCTATTGTATTTTACAAATATTATGTCATTTTTGTCCAAATCGATTATTTCAGATATGAGAATATCTTAATTAAATGACCAGATGTTACCTTTAAGTATATTTTTAATTGAAGATTGATTTATATATATTTTTTAATGTGTTTAAGTTAATTATTATTTTAAAAAATAATCTAAAACTAAATACCTAATATGTAAGATCACTGATTCTTCATTCAATATTATATTAATTTACATTTTGGAGTTGAGATATTCACTGTAGATAAATCAAGGCAACTTAATTAACAATTGATTTTTCAAGAATTTGATATCATAAATTCTGGTAGTATTTTATGGGTTATTAATTACACATAAAACCACAAATTATACCTAAACACATAATCATTAACTAACACTTCATTTTAAAATCATACAGTAATCACTTTTCATGCTGAATAAACACAAATATATTTTCAAAAGAAAACAATCAATTAATCTATCGATAATTATAATTGAGAAAATAGTTTTCCTTTAGATGAATATATACATTATTTTACGAATAATAATACGATGGTGAAAAACCTCGTAAAATCGACACACATTTTCCTCATTACAATAGTAAATTGTTATGCAAAACGATATAATTTAAAGGAAGAGTGTCTTTTATATATATAAACATGTTTAACTTAAAAAGAAATACAAAAACAACAATAGTTTCCGAAAGAAAGTATCACGGTTGATATATTATAATCAATTAAATATTGATGTCACACATAAAGCGCACAGTCGGATCTAAATAGATAGATACAGCTTCAAAACACAAAAATATCGTGTGAGTTATAAATATCGTTCGTTATCCGAAATTATAAGAATGAAGCAATAAAAACTAGTGAACTCTAATTTTACGCGATACTCCGAGCTAAAAGACGACCAGTCGGGAACCGCTGGCAGTGCATTTTTAATGAAAAAGTATAAATATAGCAAAACAAGCAGCTAAAGGACATACATGCATGTTCACAGTCATTATAAATACAAACGTTATAATAAAATAAAACGATATATTCACCTATGTCGTGCCCATATTTAAATTTAGCCCAACACAACGCAGGACAATTTATTTTCAGTAGCCCGGCCCAACGTAGGTATCAGACCTTCTAGTTCGCAGGCTTGAGGTCAATCATAGACAGTTCCAATGTTACCAGATATTAACTTTAAAACGTCTCGGAAAATTTTATTACTGGAATTTGTTTTATTTCAGACCGATAAATAATTATATGAAAATATATATTTTTTAAATTTCAAACATATAGTAATTTCTTTTGATCACAAATGTAAATCATAACCAATTGTTGCTACTTTTGACAATACCATAAAATCGATGTCAACTTTCAATGGCGGTATTCGATTGTACCGCCATCTAGTGAGGCGAACGCCGGTTGAGATTACATAAAACAAAATAATAATAATGGTAACGTAAAAATCTGCTGTGCGCATATGGGGTTACATGTTCAAAACGTTAGAATAGTAAATGGTTCAGAATAAAAAAAGAATAATTTTCCTCTTCATTTCTGTGAATTTTCTATTGGATACGCATATCATTTTAAGGAAAACGTAAAAACAACATATTATCTATTGACAATGATACGATAATACCAGTTTTCTTGTCCTTAATTTATTTTGGCGGAAATTATAAAACATGACTTTTTTAAATATAGATGTAGAATATAGTTAATAATTATGTAAGCCAAGATAATCATAACAAGTAAATAAGACAAAATTGAGGATTCTCTTTTCAACGTTTTCGTCGCGTTGAAATGTTATTGTCAAAAGAAATTACTCCAGGTTATTTGTTTACTTTGTATGAAATAAAAAATTGTTTAATTTGATCTAAATATCAAATGAATCATGATTGACCACCCAATGTTAACCACCCAACTTTAACTAGTCGGGGATATAGTTAAAAATCGATTGCAAAGTACGGACAGATATTATGTAAATTTAATCAAACGAATTTAAAAGTGAATTATAAAAATTATTTATTCATAATTAAGTAAGATTTTTAAGAGACTTGGCTGACTTACTAATGTACAGGCTTGGCCTAGTGAGGTGGTCCAAACCAAACCAATTTATTTGTTATGTTGCTTATATAAAATTATGTAAATATTGGTACATATATGTAATAAAAAAAATATTCAAAATAACAAATTAGGGTAAATGGTAATCAACAGTTACTTTGACAAAATAAAATTCAACAACGCAACGATCGGGTTTTAAATGGAAAAAATCCTATGTTATGTTTTAATATTTAAATATTATAACAATTTTAATTACATGTGATAATATATTATTATTGTATCAAAATTATGTCAAGCTAATAATATGATGTGCTATACATAGTAAAAACTTTTAATTTACGATATTGATAATACCTACATATATTATATTATTTCCTTCGTAAAATCAACCCTAATGCCACTGCTGTTAATGAATTAATAATATCTAACTCTCTTTCCTAAATGTGGGTCAGTGTTAAAGATAATTAAGTTTAGTAAAAAATAAATGAATAAATGATAACACATATATTTTACTTTTTCTAGTTCTTACCTTCTTGAATATATTAAATTTTTATTTAAGAGGGTGCCTGCTGCCAGCGTACCTATTACAACCAATCGAACCATTTTGAAAAAATAACCAAGGTAAATTGGATATTAAGGCCCTTGTATACTCAGGGCATACGGATATACACAAATTTGCGAACTAAATTACCTTCTAATGTATGAAACACGAAAAAATATTGTATATATCACCTAATTTATGATATATACAATATTTTGTGAAGAAAATGTTTTAGAAGTATTTTTTTAATTGCGAGAAATATAAAAATTATTAAAATCATAATTTCATATTCTCGTTCAATATAATAAAAATCTACTTCATAGACCTTGTAGTTTTTTAGATACTTACTTACAATAAAAAAGGGTTTTAATACAGCAAATTTTACAAGAAAAGTATTAAATAAATTCAAATATCAAAAAACTCATGCAATAGAATAAAGATATAAATACACACTGTTATTTGTTTCATTGACGTATCTTTTGAGGGTACTGGGGAAAAGATTTCCAAAATATAGGTACTACATAGCCTACTATTAATACTACTACTAAACTGATACTATTTTCTTAATGAAGAAAAGTTTAATTATGTTATGTATACATTCTTGCAGAAAAATAATTAGCATACCCCGATTTTTACACTCATCATATATTTCTAATAAACTATGAGGCATAGAGAATGATATTTTTAAATTAGAAAAAACACAAAAATATGCCTTCATAATTGAATTAGTACTTCAGATTAATTCCATAATTTGCTAGAACAACTAAAAACTATGAACGAAAAATCATTCCAACGGGAGTTGAAAACCAGACTTTGTACCAAGAACTGAAGTAAAGACGTGTTTCTGTATATGAAAAACAACTATGTTAAACTTACCTATATTGTTGACTATAAATCATTGTGATGAGTCAATCGGCTCTTTTAATAATTAAAAAAAAAAAAAATAAACTCACCTATAAATAATTAGATCAGGGGGGCAAGTCTGGTTCGATCGGCGAAATCAAAACCCCAGTGATTAGGTACCCATATCATGGATATAATTATCGTATGGAGTTCTATGACATCTAAAGATATTGTAGAACTCCATATAATAATTATATCCATGATATGGGTAATCACGAGGGTTTTCATTTCGCTGATTGAACCAGACTTGCCCCCAGGATTTTTTCTTCATTAATATCCAAACTTATCCAAATTATTTATTTGATGTTTTTTTTTTCAATTAGTAGTAATGATGGAATATCAACTTGAAAAATGGGCAACAGGCGCCCTCTTAATTCATAATATTATATTAATTTATGTGAAATCAAATATGAAGAAAAACACGAGAAATATGAGACACAAAAGTATTTTATTTAAACGACGATGACAGTTCATCAATTATTTATTATTAAAATAATATTACATAGTTTGATTGATATACTTACTCGAAAAAAATTCAAGAAACTCCAATTTATTATATTTTAATATTTTTTTTACTACTACATACTTCATTATTATTATCAGAGTTATGGACAGTTCAACTAGCTACCCCTCTAATTATTAGGTGAATACATTCATAGTATGTACAGTACATATTTACCAATGACTAACCCCTCGTAAATAGGGTAAAAACTAAATACATAACAGATACTCAATTAGAGCTTTGAGGTAAATCAGGTCATCGCTTAAAAATCTATCATACGATCATTTACATTATAATAATATACCTACTTATAAATTATAATATTACTATTTTATGTGAAAAATTAATATAATTGATATAAATAATCTGCAATCCTATAAAAATACAAGAATTCAGTTGCGCCTTATTTTACATTATCTGTATAACTTTCAAGATATACATCTATATTAAGGAGTATTAGGTATATACATACGTAGTTTTACCCAACTGTCGATTTATTCAAGAGAACTTTGTCGACAAAGTTTTAAGCCATTGTTTGATACTTAATTTTACCAATTACACTACAAGGGCTCGCCTCCAAAAAATTGAGCGTAATATATAGAGCGCGTAGATATTTTACTAAGACCCAGATCTGTATACTCTACAAAGCGCAAACACGTCCAATTATTGAATATGGTAGTCACCTCTGGAGTGGCACCCCCCAATACCTACTGAATACCCTCGACGCTGTCCTAAGGCGTGCTATGGACCCAAATCCTAATAGCTGGCGTCCCCTACGTGGACATGTTAAAAAAAAAAATCTCCAAACATAACATACATACATACCATTATGCTGTTTTCATATTCTGGGTAGGAAAAACAGACTGACTTCCATACTTTCCTATCCTGACATACATACCTACATGTTATATAAGTATAGAAAACAAAATATCTTAAAATACTTATTAATTTGTGTTTATGTGTTAATAGTTTGGTAAAATACGTATTCTTCAATTATACATACATCGACAGTTGGATCTCATGTGTTACATGCAACTAGTTTATAAAAAATACTGTCGGAATTTGTATTATACATTCATAGTCGGAATAATCTTTGTCCTATGAATTTAATTATATTTAAATGTAAAGTAATCGTTCATATTTTATATTTTTATAAGTTCAGAAGAATTAGATATCTTAGTTCATAGCTTTTCGTTGTTTTTGTCTTATTGGAGGGTTTATTTTCGTTGTTTTTTGTCTTGGAAGGTTTCTTTTCATTGTTTTTGTCTTGGAGGGTTTCTTTTCATGGTTTTTGTCTTGGAGGGTTTTTGCTTATATTTACTAAGCAACCAATTATAATACTTGTATAAAGGTTGCTTAAATAAAAATGAGATTTTATAAATAATTAATTAAGAAATATTATTTAATTAGTTTTTATTTTCATATATTTAAAACAAAGCGTTTATTTTTGAAAAAAAAACATTTTGTAATACTTATAATATTATGATAATGTCGTATTTGAATAATTGACAAATACAAAGAAGTGGAACACAAAATACGAAAAATAAATTAATCCTCCAATATACAAACGTTGATAAAAATGACATGTTATAGGTAAATAAGGAAAACCTTCAAAAGTTTTTTAAGTTTATATTTATTATTATTAGTCAACGAATGTATCAAAATAAGATAATCTACATTTTATATAATTTTAGATAACACTCTAGTAAGAAAAAAATATACCATTATTTTTCTGTACCGTATTTCTAATTATTAATCATTCCTCCTAGTTTCTATTAGTTTTTTTCATCGTAGAATTTAATTCCAATTAGATTCGCGCCATTGAATTGCAACCTGGCAGGTGGCACTACTGATAAACCGATCGAGTAAGGATATAGCCAATAAGTTTCATTCTATCTTATGAGTGGAGTCAATCGCCATCAGAAAAATATAGTATTTTTTATAGGAGTATGTAGGTGTAGGTCGGAAGATTGTTGTTTTTTGTTTTCGTGTCATCGGTGTCATTGGTGGTCATTGGGTGTCATTCGCATCGACCGCATCGACGCATACGCATTTCGCATTCCGATACTGTGTTCTGTGTTCGCATCGTTGTAGTGGTTAGTGATTAGTGGTGTCAAGTGTCATTGTCATTTGACAGCCGGCACAGCCGGTGCTAAGTTTGAATTTAGGAACGTGTATTATTGACGAAGGAATTTTAATAATATTTAATTAAAGTGTTGATCAATTACTGATACTGTGTTAAGCAAAGTAAAATTAAGGTATGTCGCAATTTTGTTAATTCATTTGAGTGTATATTTTTTCGCCTGTACTTAAATGCGTTAAGAAATTAGGTTAGAATTTTTTACACATGTATTTTTTTTATATATTTCTCCATCACAACTTACTTTATACTCATATTTACTCCTCCAAGCTTTATACCTTCATTTTTCTGATTTTGCTAAAACACGTTTTTTTCGTATTACCTAATTGTAATGGAATAATAGTAATTTATTTTACGTTTTCAAATAAAAAAGTTGTCTCAATATACTTTTTTGTTACCAAGTTATAAGATTTTTTTATGAATTTGGTCTCAGCAATGAACGTTTTGTTTGGAGAGATTATTTAATGGTAACTTGACATAAATTAATATTATTTCATCATACTCTGCCAAGCATTTTATTATTTTTTTATGCCTATTCTATATTATGATATAATCAAATATTAATTAACAGACTATAAAAGTAACATGACTGATAAAAAATGCATTAATGCTAGTAAACATGGAAAAATATGTATTTAAAAATGTGTGATGATGTGTAATTAAGATTTTTGTTAGGTTAAGTTTGTTTAAAATTATTGCAACTCGCATGAGTGTTGTTTCGTACATTGTGATTACTTAATACATTTTATAATATTCGTAGATTTGCTATTTATTAATACCATCAAATTTACTATGCACAAATCTGACATTTCAAGAGTAGGTAGGTAACTACTTTCTTTATACAGTTTTAAAAATATACCTATTATCTTAGATTATATATATATGATACAGATACCTAGTCAGCGCAATGAATCTATGCCAACTAAAACTACGCTGAAACAGACGAATTTCTAGTATACGTACACCTACCGATATGCACACCTACATAATACGTAGGCCAACCGATCTACCGCCTCACACACATGTAAAAAAAACTTGGCATACATTTGAATTCGAAATTTGTAATAGACGCGGCTTCTATACATTATAATTCTATGCCTATTATTTTTAAATATCTAAACTTTCAAGAAGTTTTCTTTTTTTACACACATTTATTTAACTTCACCTGTCTGTCTGTACTGGAATTTTGCACCCGAATGCACAGTCCTAGTCAACTAAATACTAATTCCTAACCCCACTGGAGTATTTAGTATTCTTGTGTTAGCAAATGCATTGCAGAGAAATCACTTACTAAATACTTAATACTACGACAAACTTAAGGTCGATGGCGTAGCGTTCCACATTATTGTGTATGAAGAAAAGAGATAGATAATTTTTAGGGGCTTAGACTGACGTTTAAAATGTTTTTTTGTCATAACAACACAAACATATGTAACCAAGCTTACACTGACAGCTCGATATCACGATTTTTCTGAAATTCCAGCGAATTTCCGGCATCTCATGTAGATCGCTGAATACTCTGTTTGGTATTTGATTTGACAAAATTACCAAATACATATTTGACAAAGTCGCTAAATCATCATCCATCGAAAACATCTCGTATTTATGTATTAAACCAACTCGTAAGGTTCATCGCGATCAATCTTACTTTTTGACAGTTCGGAAATGTTAGTTTATGACGACGCCCTTGCGCTAAGTATTTAGATATGTCTCTGAAATGCAATTTGCATACAAAAACTATGAAGCATCCTCCAGTTAGGAAGCCACATGATCTAACTTAATTGAGCGACTGTGCAATGAAAACATGGTTAGTATTTAGGTCAGACTCTGCATTTGGACCTAAGTATCTAACTATTGAGTCCCCGTAGATATTGTGCAATATATACTGTCTTACAAATTGTATGATACGATGTTGTCACTAAATTAAATTTTTATAAAAATTGTAAAGAAAAGTTTGAGATGTACTTCTACAATGTTCATATTTTTAATGAAAATTAAATGATCTAGTTGGGGTGGTATTATGTTATATTGAAACCAACTTTCAGTTTAGCACACTTTTTATTGATTTTGACAGATGAGTATTGTGTGTCACTTGTCATGTGGGTATGTTGTACATAACATATCTCCCCCCTGAATGAATAAATGAATGAAATAATATGAATACAAATAATATGAATTAATAATTTGTAAAAATGTGGGTTCCCCTTGGGATACCCAGTATCTCTCTAATGTCTTTTTCTGCAACACTCTCCTCTCCCTCAGCTTGTCGTGGACTTATGTGTAATTGATTTAGATTTCGGGTAATATTCTGATCATCTTCAGTTTTTATAATAAACTTAGTTGGACCTAATTTACGCCAGACTAAACCTCTGCCCCATTTTGGTTTGTCTTTTGAATAATTCCCGTATAACACAGTCATGCCCTCCTCAATTGTGCGAACATTTACATCTGCATTACTCTTTACGCATTCGTTGACCTTATTTTCACTGGCTGTCTGAGGATGTATTGCATCTAGTATGGTTCGAAACATTCTTTTATTTAAGAGTTCCGCTGGGCTTTTCTTTGTTACTGAACAAGGTGTAGATCGAAGTGAATACAACATCCTTGGAATCCAGACATCTTGCTTAGTTTCAATTTTACCGTTTTCACCATTCTTTCAGCTTGCCCGTTGGATGCTGGGCTATACGGTGGTACCAATATGTGTTTTATTTTGTTGCTATTCAAAAATATTTTAAATTCATCAGATGTAAAAGCTGTTGCATTATCCGATACTAAAACCTCACATAATCCTTGAGCGGCAAAAATATCCCGTAAATTTTTTATTGTAACTGCTGTCGACTGGCTGTTAACCAATTTGACCTCTGGCCATTTTGAGTAAGAATCAACAACGATGAGAAAATTTTTCCCCATATATGGGCCAGCAAAATCTACATGTATTCTACTCCATGGGCGTGTTGTAGGTATCCAAGAATGGACTACCTGAGCTGGCATTTGTCTGTGTTGCTGACAAATTTTACAATTGGACACCATTACTTCTATGTCCTTGGATAAATCTGGCCACCAAACGTAACTCCTGGCTACAGCCTTAGTAGCAACCATTCCATTATGGGAATCATGAAGGATTTTCATTACGCTATCCCTCATTCCTGTGGGAATTACCACTCTAGTACCCAATAAAATGCATTCATTCATTAATGACAGTTCCAATCTTCTATGCCAATATTTTTTTTCTTCATCATTAACACTATTAATTAAAACTATGAAAAAAATTTATATTTAATTTTACGTTCTACTTAAACGTGGACGATAGTACTGCCAAAAAGTAGAACGTAAAATTAAATAGAACGTAAATTAAGTAGAACGTAAAATTAAATATAAAATTTTTTCATAGTTTTAATTAATTATGGAGTTCTACCACGAAGTGACAGTGTCCAATATTGAAAAAATTAACACTATTAACACTATTAGGCCATCCTCGTAATATCCAATTGAACACTACAAAGAATTATATCTTGTTTTGTCTGTTTTGCCACCTCTTCAATAGAGAATGGCACATCGGCAACATGTTGACCCATCATTAATACATCTGTAATCTCTTCCTCATCCTCTTCCCACACCGGGGATGGCCATCTACTTAGTGCATCCGCATTTCCAATATTGATACCTTTTTTATTTATTAATTGATAGTCGTAGGAATTCAGTAACAGTGCCCACCGTGTCATTCTCGGTGATAATATTTCCGGTATTGGTTTTTCTGAATTAAATATACCTAATAGAGGTAAATGATCTGTAATAATTGTTACTTTATTACCCATTATATAGTTATGAAATTTTTTTATCCCGAAAATGATGGCTGCTGCTTCTTTGTCAATTTGTGCGTATTTTCTTTCATGTACCTGTAAAGTTCTCGATTCCATAGCAATAGGTCTTTCTGAACCATCATTCATTATATGTGATAAGACACATCCTAAATCATGAAAGGAAGCATCGCATGTTAATGTTATCTGTTTTTTTAAATCAAAATGTACTAATAATCTATCAGACGTTATCAGTTGTTTTGCATCATTGAATGCTTTTTCTGCACTTTGCGACCACTTCCATGTAGAACTTTTATCCAGCAATCTATGAAGTGGTTCGAGCAACGTAGCCTTATTTGGTATGAATCTCTCATAAAAATTATATAATCCTAGGAATGCCTGGAGCTCAGTGACATTATTTGGCCTTGGTGTGTTGTGTATTGCGTTAACTTTATTTTTATCTGGTTGAATACCTTCAGCACTTACTGTGAATCCCAAAAAGTTTACCTTTGATTGTAAAAATTTACATTTTTCTTTATTTAGCTGTAGTCCAGCTTGCGTTAATTTGCTCATCACTTGTTCTAATCTTTTATTGTGTTCTTCTAAAGTATTGCCAGAAATCAACAAGTCATCCAGTAAAATAGCAACACCTTTGATTCCAGCCATTAAGTTGCACATAAGCCTCTGAAAAATTCCAGGGGTTGCCTTTACTCCAAAGGGTAATCGATGAACACTAAATAATCCTTTGGTTGTATTCCATGTCAATATTTTGGCAGTACTATCGTCCACCTCCAGTTGTGTATATGCATGATCCAGATCCAATTTTGAGAAGTATTTACCTTCCGATAAACATGCAAATATGTCATTACTAGTTGGCAATGGGTAAGTGTCTGTCTCTGTGGCTTTATTTACAGTTGAACGATAGTCTCCACAAATACGTATCGCACCACTCTTTTTGACAATCGGAACAATAGGTGTGGCCCAATCAGAGTACGGAATGGATTTAAGCACTCCTTCTTCGACTAATCTATCAATTTCTTGTTCTACTCGTTCTCGCAGCGCATATGGTATCGAACGACTCTTCATAAAGATAGGTTTCTTTTCGTTGTTCACATTAAGTGACACCTTAGGGCCAGTATATTTTCCTAATGTACTGCTGAAAATGTTTTTATATTTTAAAAAATAATTTTCATTCATATCCACAGATGTTAAATTGTTCACTCCTTGTAGAGATATACCCAATGGTTCAAACCAGTTTCTTCCGACTAGGCTCTGTCCTTTACCCGAAGCTACCATCACGTTCAATTTGTGTTTTTTTCCTTTATACTCCACTGACACTTGTGCGCTTCCCATAATCTTAACCTTATCACCTGTCCACATACGTAACATGACATTACTTGGTCTTATATATATATATATCACTGTTACTAAACAATTTTTTGTATGTTTGATAACTAATTGTTTTTCCTGCCCCTGAATCAACTTCAAACATGTGATTTTTATTATTTATAGATAAATTTATTTTCACTGGTTACATTTGATTTTGTTCTTCAACATTATTTAATGTGTTGATATTATATTCACTTGCAGATTCATTATCATCTACCATTTCATTTATTTGTCTTGATTTGTAAACTTTTTTTTCATTTTTTGTTTTCTTTTGACATACCCGTTCCAGGTGTCCTTTATATGAACAATATCTACATACAGTGTTAATGAACCGACAGACACCACTGTGTAAAACACCACAACGAAAACATTTATTTTTTACTTTTTTGTCTTCAATTTTATTAACTTCCATAGGACACTCCATGGTAGTGTTCTTTGTACAATCACTTGTGATATTGCAATATATATTTGCACAATTATTTTCTGCGGATTCGGCAGCAATTGCTGAATCAACAACATCTTTATACATTTTTTGACAGCAAGTGTTCTTTTAATCTTTTATCCCGCATTCCGCAGACTATCCGATCTCTTAGCATTCTCTCCAAGTCCACAAAATTACAATGCAAACTTATTTTCCGTAGTTCACTTATGAAGTCTGCCATCTTTTCTCCCTGTCTCTGATCTCTTGTATAAAACTTATAAGATTCTGCTATTTCATTCTTTGCTGGAGAAAAATGATTAGTTAACACATTTATTATCTCTGTTATACTGACTTGGTTGGATTTTAGCGGATGTATCAAAGATAGCAATGTTTCATATGTTGTATTCCCACACACAGCATAGAAATTTGCACGTTGTATAATTTCATCTGTTATGCCATTTGCCACAAAACTATACAATAATCTTTCACAATATGTCTTCCATTCATTTAATTCTGGATTAAACTCATGAAAATTTATTGTTTTAGCCATCGTCGCCAATATTATGTTATATTGAAACCAACTTTCAGTTTAGCACACTTTTTATTCATTTTGACAGATGAGTATTGTGTGTCACTTCATGTGGGTATGTTGTACACGTTGTACATAACAGGTGGTTTGTTTTTTTTTCAATATTTTGTGAAATTTTGGAAACATAGGCCCGAGATATCAGTTGGCCCTTAAATCGTTGGATTTAGTAATCCAAGTTAAAAGTTTAGGGAAGATTAAATTTCATTCGCGTATTTCAGTGCAAAATGAAACGTCAGTTACGTAATCTTCAACTATAGATATATTTTACGTTTTCTATGGTTATTGTCTATAACGCATCTGTCAAATTCAAGTCAAATTGTAATAACCTTAAATGATACGTGACGCGAAGCTGTGACTAATATTATTTTATTGTTATAACAACACATTATTTTATTTGTTTCATTACACATGATGTTACTTTTTCAATTTATTATACAGATCGATGTTTTTTTTAATTAAAATCAAACATTGTAGTGAAAAAATGTGATTGAAGAATATGTACTACGTACGTAGTACTTCAATGCAAAATGTATGTACATTTTACAGATAGATATGGAAATAAGTGATAATGGTAAAATAGTGTCTTATGTAGAAAATTTAAGAATACACATTATATATAGAAACAGGATGGATCAATTTAAAAAGTGGGATGAAAAAACATCGCAAAAATAAAGTTGCGTGCCTGACGTTTCATTATGGCTGACAGTTTATTTCGTTTGTTGTCAGGCAATACAATATAATTATGTAAAAAAGAAAATAAATATTAAATACATGAACCACTTCTATATCAAGTCTTTTATTTTAACATCAAAAATAAATCATGATTATAATTATTATGCATAGTTATTTGTAGTATAAAATGAAATAAAACATTAAAGCGTGCGGCGATTAGTACGCCACCTGGCGAAAAAGACTAGAAACAATACTTAACTCAAGATTAAGACACGCAATCCGCCAGAAACGTTGAGTTAAATATTTGTGGTTTAGTGACGTATTTGAGGGAAGATTTGGTACTGAAATACGCAATATTTTTGTTAAACTTGAGTTAAACTCCTAAGGGCCGACTGAAATACTGGGCCATAGGAAGTTAAACACAAATTTATCATAAAAAAATGTTTGAGAAACTCTGTAATTTTTTTGAAAAAAATAATTTGAGATTTTGTATTTGTCTATATTTATACCAATTTTCAGGGTTCTAGCTTATATGGTTGTTGAGATATATGGAAAAATAAAGTAAAATATCAAAAGTTGATTACCTCTGACTGAAACAAAAATTCAAAATTCTGAGTATAAAAGTTATGTAGGCCTACAACTTTTTATATATTCTGAAATTATGGGTTCTGTGCATTGAGCGGATTAAATGTTATAAGGGGGGGGGGAGACACACACATATAGACACACTAAATGTTCTACTCCGAATTCTGATCAAGTCCATATATATATATTGAACATATATGCTGCGAAGCCTCTAAGTTGGTGTTTTTACTTCAAAGTTGAAAAAACTGTAATAATACAGACCTGGCATACAAATCTCATGTATATTGGCTTGAAACTTTGTCAATATGTCAAGAGAAGTAAAGTCTCTTGAACAAATCGACAGTTGGAATAAATTATGTATGTTCTGCATTTGAATTTGTTTGCTGTATAAAACAACTGCATTTGACATTGGCAGTATGAACAAGGTATTATATACTATAGTATCCGTAGGTATTATATACTCTTTGTACTATAGTATGAATGTACACAATCTATGGGCTGACGTAATTTTTTTTTTCTTCATTTTAATGTGAAAAAAATTCTAAAAAGTGTGCCTCAATTTTTTTTTTAATTTATTGTTTTCCATGATAAAGACATGATTATCTGATAGCTGCAAAAAACAAACAATTGTTCTGATGACCAAATATTATTTTTGTGTTTGAATATTGTTTTATTTAAAATTTTGATATAAGTAGGTATATGAAAACATTAATTTTAGTTATCTTAAAACAAGAATTCTTGTAGAGCAAAAATAATACACATTGAATGAAGTATGAACATGTGAAGAAGAAATTATTTAAAAGTCAATAGCAGGCTAAATATTAAATTTTGGAATCATTTCCCCAGAGCCCTTAAAAGATACGTCTTTGAAATAATGAATATTAACTGTTTACAAGTGGCCTAAAACGCCAATTTTATTGATTTTTTGTTTATAGATAAATAATATGCCTATAAAAATAAAAAAATAATAATTTTAAATTACGAAAAATGTATGAAGAAATCCATACAAATGGTTGCTTTTCGACATCCATCGGCATTTTTTTTTGTAATTTCATCAAAATTATTTTTTTTCTATAGAAACATATGACATCATTGTTGATTTTTTCTATGAAATTTCGAAAAATGATACAATTTAAAAAAATATATGACAGCATAATATTTAAATACTTCTTTAAAGTTCTTTGTTAATCCTTTGTGAAAATATATTAATAATAATATTTAAAAAATCTTTTTACTGACATCTGATTCATAACTACACATAATATTATGTATGTGTTAAAGGAATATTTATTATTGTGGTAATTTAGTTATCAGTCAAGGAACTTCTTTGTTTAAGTATCCAACATCTAGATTAAATGTCTTTAGTTGTATAGTTTTGCAATAATACTGATTTGTTTACATATTAACCCTTAATAATTAATACTTATCTGTACATATTTTTATCATTTATTTGATATATTGTTATTGTACTAAATGGATCATGTATTGGGGTATTCAAAAACAAACAATTATTGCTATCATTAAATCAATAATAAATATTGATAAATTAACAGGAGATAATAATTGTAAATGATTATTACTAAAATGTGGAATTTTAGTGTATTCATTTTGAAAAATATTTTCAGTGTTCCAAAATTGTTATAGTTGTAAAGTTGGTTGGCTGTGTATGAAAATAGTTCTTAAAATCTTTGCATGTTTTGTTTTGAAGTGCTTTAAAATCTACATTATTATAATTGGTTTTAATTGAATTTTACAAGTACATATATATTATATTCTAAGCCCAAAATGAATTTTCCTTTTAAATCTAGAGTAAGTGCTTTTTGGATTATTATTTTTAAGTTGCACTTTATCTGATTGTCCATTGGAATTTGTTAATTTTGATTTAATTAATCTTGTTTTGTTATATATCATTGAAACACTATATAGGAATTTTCATATCCATGCAAAATAAAAAATACCTTCAAATATAATGTATTATTTCTTTAATATTTTTTTGACAATATTTTTACATTTGTTATGCCAATATTTTCTATTTCATATTATTATGACACTATTGAGACTTTGCTTGTAGAATCTCAATTTTTCTCGTATTGTCGTAGCAAATTTTGTATGAATCCAAGTAGGGGATTTTTGACCGTTTGGTTGGCAGACCACATCATTATTCTATAGAGAATAACGACTAATGTGAATTGTTTTCGGATTTATTTGTCGAAAAAAACACGTTGTTTATAAAGATTTAGAGAACAGTTATCTAGGATGTGTTGAAATCTAAGGAAAACTGAAATATGTTGCCAACCAAAACGTCAAACGCGTGATATTTCATGACTCACTTTTTTCACGGAGTACTACATCTAGTATATTATATGAAAATCTATGGATACTGCTTGCATGGTTGTGCCTATAATTTGTTTAATCTGTATTATTCATATATAGCTATTTTAATATTATCTTTAATGTGTAATTAATTATAAAGATGTACCTACTCCATATGAAGCTACCAATATGATAAATGGATATGACATAATATTATTATTGAATGATTGATAGGAAATTTATTGTATAATTCCTTTCATTGAGGATATCTGTAATTACATACAAGAAGTTTGCACTGAATAGAATATTAACCAATCTATGTAATTGAATATGAATGGTTAATGAACGCTTTTGTGTAGTATCATGTCGTATCCAATTAAATTCCAACCAATAAAGTCATAAAGTGAAATATCTAGGCACATAATATTTCAATTAATGATCTAATGTAACTAATTACTCTCCTTCATGAACTCTGTATCAATAGTAATGTGTTTGGTCACTAGTTTGTTTTGTGAACAATATTCAATTTGTTTGTGCTTAAAGGTGTGTGAAAATATATATTAACCCTATGTACGCGTAAATCGACTAAAGTCGTCCGAATTTTTATCCCCTTTCGACGCGTGAATCGACTATAGTGCATGGCTTGTAAAAAACGTTACCTTTGGATGCAAAAAAAATATATTTAAATTAAAATTTTTGAGCCTCCCTCCCCCCAAAATATAATGTGACAACTATTTTTTGGTGTATTAAATCAAGATAATGATTAAAAAAAATTAAAAGGAATTTTATAGAATACTTTATTTTTTATTGAAAATTTGCATTTTTCAGATCAAATTTTATTTTAAGCTTAACGCGTTCAAAGGGTTAAGATGGTATATAACCTCAAATGTTGTATTCAGGAATATTTTGTAATTAAAGGACCAAATATGTTAAACAGCGTGTTTGGAAAAAATATCATTAGTATTTAAAACATTTCTTTATTAAATGGTAGCCACAAAATTTTAAAATTTGATGTATATATTTTCTCAAAAAAAAATTACTGTTTTTATAGATTTTTTTAAAATCATTCCATAATACGTTATACAAAAAAAATCTTATATGTTCTTAAAGAATGCATAAAATCAAAATGAATGTTTGGGTTTATTTTTTATTTCTGGTCAGATTTGTTTTAAAAATTATAGTACGTAGCAGCATTTTTATGTGTGTTTGAAATAATTATTTTTAATCGTTTTTCTTTTTTGGGGTGTGGGCAAGAATTTATTTTATTGTTTTCAGCAAAAACGAAGTATGTGAAATTAGCCTACTGTATTGCTTACTTCATGTTGTTTTTTTTTATGTTGTTTAGCTGTCTTCAATGGGTGATAACGGATTCCTGAAACAGCCTCCTGGCTTTGCTACCAAAGCTATACACGTTGGACAGGATCCTGAACAGTGGAAGTGTGCCAGTGTGGTCCCCCCTATCATAACTTCAACGACATTCAAGCAAGATGCACCAGCAGAACACAGGGTATGTTAAATCAGTGAGGTTAATTTACACTAGTTGCATTTAACACATGAGATCCAACTGTCGATAGCGATAGTAGGTATAGTTGAAGAATACGTACCAAACTATAAACCTATAAATCCAGATTATTGAATATCTTAAGATATTTTGTTTTCTATACAACACATGTATGTCAAGATTGGATAGTATGGAGGTCAGTCCTTTTTTCCTACCTAAAATGTGAAATCAGCATGATGGTACGGAGAATATGAAATCAGCTCGTGCACGGAGATCGTACCAGGAAACATCTTGTGCCGCATATTATTAACGCGTTGCCGATTAGAATAAGAAATATTTTAAAGTCTGACGAAACGAAAATAGTGACTGTAAAAAATACTCTGAAACATCTGTATTTGAAATCAAGCCTTCGTTAGACTTTGAATTATTATTTTTGATTGATTATAGGTATAATGTATATTATTTGTAAGGTTTATTCAGATGGGTTGGTGGCAGAGCGGTTAGCGCGCTGGACTAGTAATTCAGTGGTCGCGAGTTCGAATCCTCGACCTCGACCGATTTCGTTCACCTAAGCACAAGCATTTATTACCTTACTTTAGGGAACGTAGGAAGATGTATATGTACTTGTTTAACAAGGACATATTCATTTTTCAAAAAAAAATCCGTTTTTTCTTTTTTTAATTTAGTTTCTGTTCTTTAATATTTGAAATAAGTTTGTGATTATGTGAGAGAGAATCTGCCCTGCCAAAAAACTGCTTTGCAGTTTGGCGGAAAAATAAAATTGTATTATTTTTTATAAAAAAATTATCAAAATAAAAAAAAATTGTTTGGAGATTAAGTAACAAACTATTAAGGTTAAGTGTATCTTGACAAAGGATATTGTTGTCAGAATGAAAGTAAACACACTGTAATGGTTTGACCATATGGGAACAATGAATGAAAAATATCTGACAAATAAAACATTGCACAAAATTTAAAAAGTTTTCTGTACATGATTTTTAATCTTGTGTCTTTTACAATGAGATATGTAATTATTATAATAGTTGCTATGTTTTTTATTTAATAATATATTTCTATGGAATTGACGCAATTAGTTGTGATAACATAATGGTTTTGTTTTATCTGTTTACAAATAAATTCTATATTTATGTTTATTTAAATTGGTTAGTATATCAAATAATATAATTTTGCTTGAATAATTTAAAAATTATCAAGTTCAATAGTGACAGTAAAAACTGTAGTGACAGCAATTTGCTTCATGCAATACTCATTTTCAAATTGTAATGTAAAACAGATTACTATTTGAAAAATTGCATAATACAAAACTAAACAACAACAAAAAAACAAAAAATACAAAACATTTTCACTTATTTACTGATTTTATTTTATGCTGTGAAGCTTTGAGTAGTGCTTTTACTCTTTTTTATTATTTTCGGGTGTCTGAAGAGCCGGGTGATCGAAAATTAAATAAGAAGCAAAATAACATATTACATAGTTCAGCATTATGGTTAATCATTTAATATAGGTAGTTTAGATATAGGTATGTCCTTGAAAAAATACATATACATCTTCATACATTCACTAAATTCAGCACAAATGCATGCATGAAAAATGCTTATGGTGAACAAAATTGGTTGAGGCGAGATTCAATCCCGCCTCCTCTGGTTTACTAATCCAGCGTGCTTGTTGCTATATAGCACCGACCATATAATTTTATTATAAATTCCGTGTGATTTGATGAAAACTTATAGTCAAATACCTACAGTTTTTATACCTAATAGTAAAATTAAGTTCCAATTTTTTTTTCATTTATCAACCATTAGAAAATAGTTCTTAATTTTCTGTGGTTAAAAATAAAAGCATTGTATTATTTTTACAATAATTAAAAACTGTACTCTAATTGTGTTGGTAATTCTATTTAATATTATGTGAATATTTGATATATGTGTGATAATGTTAATTCTAATTGAATTTTATCAAAAGGTTAGTGTAATTGAATTAAAATTGCATTCATATCATACTTGATGACCCAAGACACATACTTAATTACAATCTTCTTTATTAATATTAAATCCAACAAATGATTATTATTAATCAATATATGTATCAACTTTATTTTTATTTCGCATATTAAATTTACCTACATGTTTATTAACAAATATTTTCAAAAGGTAAAAGATTTATTGAACAAATTACTTCAGCTAGAAGAATGTTCATTATTTACATTTCATTATTTACAAAAAACCAATTCTCTCAATAGATGGCGTTACAACAAAATAAATAAAAAAATAATAAGATTGTCGTTCATAATTTCACCCATAGATGGCTGTAGTAAAAATTCCTTATTTTCAAGCGAAAAGAATTTCAGTATTACAATATATAGAACTTTCAAAATTGAATTGATAGGGATCTCATTAAAAAAGGCATAATTGGTGAACGTTGCGCAAGCGCATAAAGTGATCACGTAAATCAGCCGATGACAGGTCGTAAGCCCTGTAGGTGCCTTGATTTCCCGGTTCTCCTACAATAAATATTCCAACTTCGTCTCTATTGAGATAATTTTTTTTTTTTTTGAGTGGCAGCTCTCCAAGGAGAACACACTTAGGCCGGTTGGCCCTTTGTGATACCACAGTGGGGTTGTCCTTCCCCTTCACTAAACCACATTGAACCAGCCTGAGTGGTTAATAAATGTCAGAACGTCGCTAATGTCAGCATACGCTATGTCCATCAGGTCATCGTAGAAGAAACTTCCCAAGAATTTCCTCCTATTTCTGGAGAGAGCAGGGCATTGACAGAGGAAGTGGACTACCGTCTCTTCTTCCTCTTCGTCTTGGCATGCTCTGCAATAATCAAATGCCTCTAAACCAAGCCTTCTGGCATGTTTTCCTATGAGCCAGTGCCCTGTTAATACCGATGTGACTCTGGCTAGTGAGTCCCTTCTGAACGAGAGCATCTCCCTTGTTCTTTTGAGATCATATTTTGGCCATGTTTGTTTGGCAATGGCACACGTGCTTTCTTCAAGACCATCTTTGATTGGCACGAGTTATCGTTTTCTCATCGACCCGGAGTTTACATGTTGCCATGGGAACCCCGGGTCGATGATTTATTGTTTCTAAAGGTAACAGGGTACCTGCCCTGGCCAGTTCATCTGCCTTACAGTTACCTGTTATATCATTGTGACCTGGTACCCACATAACAAGTATGTTAAACCGCTCGGCTGCTTTGTTTAATGCTATGCGGCAGTTCAGGGCAACTTTAGAGGTCGTTAATGCGCCTCGCAGAGCCTTGATCGCTGCTTGGCTGTCTGTGAGGATACGGACTTCGCTGCCTTGCATTGCGGCCCTTTGTATCCATCCTATTGCTTCTTGAATCGCCAGGATCTCTGCCTGAAAAACACTGCAGTGGTCTGGCAACCTGAATGAGATATTGATATTTAGTTGCTCCGAAAAAACCCCTCCACCCACCCTTCCGTCCAGTTTCGACCCATCTGTGTATATCACCATCTGGGCCTCACCATGGTGAATTGCGTTCTCCTTCCACATCTCCCTCGAGGGGATTTGGGTGGAGAACCCATTCTCGAAGAAGGGTTTGGGAATGGTGTGGTCAATACCTTCGGATGGTTGTTTGTACTCCTGAAGAATCATGGAGTGCCCAATATGAGTCCCCTTCCAAGGGTTAACATTATTCATTCTTAGGGCAGCGTTTGCCGCCATTTGTTTCCCAAGGAGGTCAAGCGGAATCAGGTGCAGGATGGTGTCAAGAGCTTTAGTTGGTGTAGTTCTTAGACAGCCAGTGATTGTCACTTCAGCTAGTCTTTGAACTTTTGCCAGCTCCTTAAGGTGTGCCCCTTTTTTCAAGGAATGCCACCATACCACCACCCCATACATCATGATTGGCCTTATGACCGCCTTGTACATCCAGTGGGTTATCTTCGGGTGCACTCCCCAGCTTTTTCCCACGATCTTTTTGCAGGTGTACAGCGCATTTGTAGCTTTCCGTACTCTCTCCTGCATATTGGGCTTCCAGTTCAGCTTCCTATCCAGAATTAGTCCCAGATATTTAGCTTGGGCTGAGATCTCTAGTGTCACTCCCTCCAGGGTTGGCAACGTGAAGGTCGGGATTACCCGTTTATTTGTGAATAGGACTAACTCCGTTTTCCTTGGGTTGACTCCCAACCCACTGCTGTTACACCATCGAGTTATCCTACCTAATGCTCTCTGTAAAAGAGATGTGAGTATGTTGGGAATCTTCCCCGACACTGCTATGGCGAGGTCGTCCGCATACGCGATTACCGTAACGCCAATGTTGTCCAATTCCATCAACAGTTCGTTTAAGGCTAAATTCCATAGAAGAGGTGATAGAACACCCCCTTGGGGTGTACCCTTCACTGGGTATCTTCTTATCTTTGAGCCTCCAAGTTCCGAGTTTATGACCCTATTTCTCAACATATGATCGATAAACTCTGTAAGCGAAGTCTCTATCCCTAGTTTCTCCAAGGACTGAGCTATCTTTTCGTATTTAATATTATTAAAGGCTCCTTCTATATCTAGAAAGGCTACCAATGTATATTCTTTGTACTTCATCGATTTCTCAATTTTCTGTACTAGAGTATGTAGGGCTGTTTCAACAGATTTCCCTTTACTGTATGCATGCTGGGACTCTGACCACATTGAAGGTTCAATTTTACTCCTGATGTGTGTCTCTATGAGTCTCTCTAGCGTTTTCATGACAAACGAGGATAGACTTATTGGTCTGAAATCCTTGGTTGTAGCGTTAGATGTTTTACCTCCTTTGGGTATGAACACCACTTTTACTTCCCTCCATATTTTGGGGGTATAACAGAGTTCTATACATGCCTCAAAGACTGTCTCCAACCAAGGTATGACAATCTCTGAGGCCGCCTGTAGTTCCGCCGGTATGATTCCATCCGGACCTGGCGATTTGTAAGGTTCGAACCCAAATAAAGCCCAAGAAATTGCTTCTTTACTGAAAAGTCTTTGGGCGCTTCTTTGTTTCCTGGTTTGGTTTGTTGCTCTTGGCAACTCCTGCTTACATCCAGGAAAGTGTGTCTTAGTAAATAGCTCTAATGTCTCAGAGCTGCTTGTGGTCCAGCTGCCGTCTTGCCTTTTTATGTACTCGGGCATTACTGGATCCGTTGCTAGGATTTTGCGAATCCTATTTCCCTCAGGGATTGTTTCAATCATAGTGCAGAAAGTTTCCCAGGAGGCTTTTTTCGCTGTTTTTAATTTGCTTTTGAAAACTCTTTGACTAGCCTTATAGTTTTCCCAATTGTTGGTTACCTTGGCTAGATTGAATAATCTCCGACATTCCTTTCTCAGGGTAATGATCTCTTTTGTCCACCAAGGTGGTCTCTGTCTTCCTTTAACCGTGCGAACCGGGCATGATACCCTGGTTGCCTGATTACAAGCATTGGTAAAGGTTTCTATCGTATCGTCCAGTTCTTCTATTGTGGAAGGTCTGGGCGGTATTTCTAATAGAAGTTCGCTGAGGGCAGTGTTATACTTATCCCATTGCGTCTTCTTTCTGTTACGGTACCTAATTTTGTCCGGCTTCTGAAGGTCCAGACTGAATTCTATGTACTGGTGGTCAGAGAAGGAATGGTCATCTGAGACTTTCCAATCTCTTACATATTGGGCAGCTTGTTCATTGACACACGTTATGTCCAGAACTTCGCGCCTTATTGCGGTGATAAAGGTTGGAGAATCACCTTCATTGCAAATTTCAAGGTTATTACACATGATATATTCAAAAAGTAACTCACCTCTTTCATTTGTGTCCGTACTGCCCCAGATCGTGTGGTGTGCATTGGCATCCGCACCTATGACCACTGGTATCTTCACATTGCCTGCTTTTGCGATAGCTTCTTGAAGGATACTCGGGGGGGGCGGTTCTTCATGGTCATGTGCTAGGTATGCAGAAACCATCCATATGGTTTGGGATTGAAGTTCTACTGCCAGCACTATGATGTCTTTATTGCAGAACTCTGTCACCATGAAGGCGTTGAGCTCTTTCTTAATGAGAATGCAAGATCTAGGTTTACCAGTTCCCCTTAAGTAAAAGATCTTGTAGTCTTTGGATTTTAGTCCCGCCACTTGGTCTTTTACCACCCATGGCTCTTGGACTAGAATTATGTCCTCTCCTTTGGATGTAAGTCGGAGGAGTAACGCAGCTGACGCCGCCCTGGAGTGGTGCAGATTAATCTGAACCACTCCCATGCAGGGCCCTCTGCTCCTCCGACCCATCAGTGGATACGGAATCCTCCTCATCCACTGCACTCAGTCTCCTGAGTGCACCGGATGTGGAGGCTTGGACTTGGACGAAGCTGGCAAAGTCCTTCTCGAGGAATGTGGTGCTGTCCTCATTTATGTCCGTAACGTCCATCACCTCCGTAACCGGTGTAGGTGTGGACTGAACAGTAGGGCTGGATTTTTCCTCTGCTTTATCGCCGCCTGATTTCATGTCTTTCTTATAGACTCGCAGCGTGATCACTCCGAAACCGTAGCATATCTCGCCTTTAGTCTTTTCCAGGGGCGCAAGGGCCTCCTCATTCAGAATTACTAGGGCACTCCTGGAGCTCCCCTGAACCTCTCCCACTTTGACCACTTTCCAGTCATGAGTGGGCAGTTCTGGGTTACTAGCCTGGATTAGCTCTAGTATTTCCTCTGCTTTGGCGGGTTCCTCTGGAATCCAGACGCGGGATCTTGGCCTGCTCGGGATAAAATCCTTCGAGATGGCCTCGAGCCTCGCGCCCGGTCACACCTCACCTACCTTCGATATCGCCAGTTTGTAGAGATCCGCTGAACGTTGGTTCCTACCGGCGATCAATTTTATACCACCCTGGTACCAGCCTGCGTCTTTACAGTACGGAGTTGGTCCAGGGTTTTCTTTGATGGTCTGTAAATAGACCTTTCTCAGGGCCGCGTCAACCATTTTCCAGTTGTCTGGTGAAATGGAGCCGTCCGGCTTACTCCTATCAATCACC
This sequence comes from Molanna angustata, assembly GCA_963576475.1. Lineage (NCBI taxonomy): Eukaryota > Metazoa > Arthropoda > Insecta > Trichoptera > Molannidae > Molanna > Molanna angustata. Next base: position 45,378,448 of record OY754964.1, on the reverse strand, counting down.
GCCCATACAATGAGCTCTTTTGCGATTTCACTGTATGGGCAACGACTAGCAGGTCGGTCGTGCTTCGGCTTTTTAGCCTCGGGCTGTGACCCTTCCCCCGAACGCTGCCTCTTGCTTTCGCCATAAGGCCGCGCTGGGGCTGAGGAAGACTTTGCTGGTCTACCCTCTTCTGCTTCTTTCCTTAAGAGCTCTTTGGCCCATTTTAAGGAATTTATTTGCGCTTCGGTGAGATTGTTTTCCGGAATCCCACCGAGTCTTCCCACCAGCTTATGTGCGCTCCGCCTCTTTCGATACGCACGATTTGTGGGGTTAATACGGCTCGTCTTGGTTGCAACAGCGGCCGCTCCGGGATTGGTTACCTGGGATTCGGCTTTTGTTGCTTTTGTTTTTGTTATTTCCGCAGTGGTTGCTGCGTCTTTCCCACCAGTTATGGTGGGTGTTGACCCCCTTTTGCAGTCGGGTCTGCCCCCTTTTCGGTTAGGCGATTGTAAAGTTTTATTCTTTATATTTTTGTACATTCTGGTTCGTACGGTCTTTCAGTCGACAAGGCAACCTCCAGACCTTTGTGTGTGAGGGGAAATAAACGTCCACCATGACGGCGCCCCTCGTCATGGCAAGTCCTAATCTACACTTTCAGATGCGGACAGGTGTCTGAAAGGCTCCGTTATAATACAGCCTGTATTACCCCCTGGCTGCAAACCTCCAATGGGCACGGTACGCATTACACCCTGGATTAGGGGGGATGATGCTCTTAGTCTGGTTCCTCAGGAATAGCCTTTCCGGTATGGGTGACCCTCTCCGGCATAGCCTAATCCTTCCTCGAAACTCGCAAGCCTCCTCGCCACGTCAAGGCGGCACCATCACGAGGAAGATTGAGATAATTAAAAATCTGTTAAAAAATATCTTTGACTCCCGACAGGGAAAAAAATCCAATGTTTGCGCATATGCAATAATAAAAATATTCGAATGTTGAATGTATTATGTACCTAAATATATTTCATTTTATTTTATCTTAGATATTTTTCTTAAAAAATTTCATTTAATCTTTACTTAACTAATTATTCATTCTTAAAAATAAAAGTTAAAATTAGATAGAGTTTATTTTTTTTTTAATTAGATTGGTGGTGGCAAAGCTGTTAGCGCGCTGGGTTAGTAATCCAGTGGCTGCGAGTTTAAATCCTGCCATGACCGATTTCATTCACCTATAGTACACGCATTTATGCTTATTTTAGGGAATGTATGAGGATGTACATCTTTTTAAAAAAAAAATAATGAATATGTCCTAAAATAAAGTATATAATAATAAGTAAATTTCAGCTATTTATATAACTGTTGTGTGTTTGCAGGGTTTCGAATATGGGAGATCAGGAAACCCGACTCGTAACATTTTAGAAGAATGCATCGCTGCCTTGGACAATGGAAAATATGGATTGTGTTTTTCTTCCGGTTTAGGAGCATCAACTTGCATATCTGCCCTGCTGAGTACTGGGGATCATATTCTGTGTGGGGATGATATGTATGGAGGGACAAACAGATTATTTAGGTAAAATTACACTTTTACTACTGTATAATATGTTTTTAATTATCTTAATTTTCTATACTCTGGATTTTTAATTTGTTTAGATATAGGTACTGAATCTTTTAATTCATACTTATTGGATAACTCAATGTTTTAATGACATATGATATAAACTATTTGTTTTAAATACAGTCAGTATGTTTCACAGTTGAGTTTAAAAGTGCATATTTTTGCAGCTTAAAATTTTATTGAATTGGAAATATTTTTATACCATCTTGTGATTATGACCTAGAAACATACTAAAATAACACAAAGATTTTTTTAATGTCACTCCATTCACTTATCTATGTAGATAAGAGTGTTAATGAAGTTAAAAAGATAAATTGCAATATGTGTAATACAGGGTTGTCAAGGACTAATCTTAGTGTTTATATCGCTGAGCGAAATGTTCCGGGTTCGATTCCCGGTGGAGCACTGTTTTTCATTGTGTTGTTAGTCTGGATCTGTGAGACTATAAATACTATTGTAAGTCTCCAGAATGTGGCAACTTGTTATTGTGTGCGTGTTAAATTAATATCTGATATCAGAGTTGTTACATGAGAAGTAATGCAAAATAAAATGTTTCTCATATCAATTACTTAAGTATTATTAGTAAGTTCATTTCATGTAAGATGTAAAAAATACACCTTTAAATTTGTATTTGTAAATGAAATATATCCTGTGTTCACTTTTCAAGAATGTATATAATTATCGCCAAATATCTTAAACGAGCTTCCGGTTGTGCAGATCGCAAATTTGTGTCTTTTTGTTTCGTTGGTTTACGTGCAAATCGCCCCCCTTCTCTGTTAAAAAATCAAGTTATTTGGCGACGCCTATAAACATATTTATCATTGATGCTGAAAGAGTTGATGTGAAAATAAAAGGTTGAACAAAATAATAAATGTTCAATTTATACAATAAGAATGTGACAATTATTATTGTTTTCTTGTATAGGAAAGTAGGTTTTTATTGTAATTCTAATCTTATTTGTATATCTTTTTTGTGTATATTGTCATTGGGATTTAATGTTGTTATCGGCAAAATATCTTGACATATTTTGGTTCGCTCAACTACCAATTTAGAAAAAAATCCTAATTTGAGCAATGTGCAGTCCTCATGTTTTTCAACATGTTTTTGGATAACTCTACTTAGTATTATTGCTGTGTGTTTTGTGTTTATAATTTATTTATTTTTTTATATTTTTTTTTAGAAATGTTATTGCGAAAATGGGTATTGAAATTTCCTTTGTAGATTTAGAAAACCCAAAATCGATTAAAGCAGCTTTAACTCCAAGGACCAAGGTTTGTTGTTTGTGTGAATATTTTTTATAAAAATATAATATGTACAATTTTAATAATGAATATTTTTATATTCAATTTAAAACTGACAAATTTAAGTTTTTGATTTTATATAATAAATGTACTTGGATTCAAAAAGTATAACTGAATTTTCAATTGATGCGTGCTGGTTATTCTATGATTGATTTCAAGACAAAAATTCAGTCTTAAAATGTGTTTTATAAGTAAAATTTATATTTTGCAAAAGTGGTGAACATAAAAAAGTTATCACTTTTTATTGTAAATTTCCTCCTATTGTATTTATAGTAATGATTATGATCTAGCTCATAATAATTCAAACCACTATTTAATATGTAAATGTTGAAACATTTATGAAACCATTATGATCAATGTTGTGGTTTAGAAAACCCACATTACCAAGAATTTTAATAACTATGAGTTACTTACTGTAATTGTATAACACGTTGCCATGAGGAAAATAAAAATTTTCCTCATGGTAATAAATTTGTGAAAGAATTAACAGGAAAACTTTTTTACTTCATTCACATCTTCATTTATTACTTAGGTATAGTGAAACTGCATATGGTATAAGTTGAAATAGGTCAAGGTACACATATTATATGAACACACCTTTTCCAGATTGGTTCAGCCCACCGACTTATATTTTGTGTATAATGCATATTATTGTTGACATTAATAATATTGTTTTTTTACTCAATGATTTTGTTGTGATTTTACTTTTCGATTTTTGCATAACATTCAGAGAGCTCATGATGCTATAGAACTAAACGAAAATTCTTAGCAAATATATCTTTGAATCTAATTAAACATAATATATATATTGTTTTATTAAGAAATTAATATTGTTCAACTCACCAGTGCGTAGTATATTTGTGTATATTATGTACCAAAAGTTGCATAAATAATATCTTTTTATTTTGTATTGCAATTAAAGGCAAAGCACAACACAGCATAATCAATAATCACATTAGTAATTTGTTAAACTAATGTTTGTTATATTTCTCAAATAAAGCCGATACAGCGAGACATTAATAAAAAAAACAACCTACGATAGTATTGATGTATCTGAACTGCTTTTTGACTAGAATATTTATTTTATATTTTTGTTTATACAAAAATGAAAACTTGTATTAAGATATAAAATCATTGCTTATAAAAATGTATGACTTCTGTTATGCTAAACTATACAGGTGTCGATTCATAACAATTAATAATTGTTCAATTTCAGATGGTATGGATTGAATCACCGACTAATCCATTATTGAAAGTCATAGACATTGCTGCTATAGCGTCATTCCTTAAAGATGTGCCGGACGTGTTTTTGGTTGTCGACAATACATTCCTGACATCGTATTTCCAAAAGCCATTAGATCTTGGCGCCGATATTGTGATGTATTCCTTGACTAAATATATGAATGGCCACTCTGATGTGATCATGGGAGCCGCTGTAACTAATAACGAAGGCCTACATAACAGATTAAGATATTTACAAAATGGTATGTGTTATCCTATATATATATGTATTTCACTATCAGATGAGTAATGTGATTGCATTATCTTACAAATATATATGTACAAATATATATCTTACAAATATATATGCAGGTGATTCATGTCTTTGGTTGGTAACAAGCGGGATTATTATTATTTAGAAGTGGGTCCCTACGCCCCCTCACTGCGACTATGTTTGATCTATTGTGCACTTCCCTTTAAGGTTGTCATTTCAATAGCGGTTCGGTTTCTTGAATAAAGTCCCATATTTTACAAATTGAGATGCCTCCCATGTCGTTGGGTCTCAGTATAAAGGTTCCCAGGTGTCTGTGTCTGGATTCCATTAGCGCTGGGCACTCACAGATCTCATGTGAGACTGTTTCTTCCTCTTGTTGACACTTCCTACAGTTTGGTTCATCAGCGATCCCCATTATGTAATGGTGTTTGGTTCTTGGCCACCATACCAGCGCAGCATAAGTGATGATTGGTTTGATTATGGTGGTGTAGACCCAGTACAGGGTTTTGGGTTTGAGTCCCCCATGATTTACTAAAGGTTCTTCGGCATGCCCAAAAAATTCTGCTTGCTTTATTTGTTACGTGATCCACGTCTTGTTTCCAGTTTAATCCCTTGTCAATTATAACTCCAAGGGGTATTTAACCTAGTCAAGCAACAAGCGGGATTACTGAATTAAAGACAAAATCAGAAAACATGCTCCTCACTGTTTTGAACATATTTTTTTGCTGACAACGCAGCAGGAAAATCTAAAAAAAAAACAGACAGTGTAATTCTAGTTGTATTTATTTAGTAAAGACGTAAAAAGTATGTTTTTGTGCTTATAGTATCGAGCTAGTTGGAACATATTCAAAAGCTTAAAATTAATTTATTTTCTACCTCATACCACACCCATCACACTTTATATTGTGCATGACTTGTATTTTAGTATTGATTTTATGTACATTATTGATCGTTTTACGCAACGATTTTCAAGATAGGTCAGTAAACAACAAGTATTGAACTTAAAGTTTCTGACAGATAGCAATTATTGGCTTAGGTATGTTTCCAGTTTTGTTGCATTGTTGTTTTTTTTGTTAACCTCTCAATATAAACCTCTACCTTTCACGAATCTGACACATAAAGTTGATTTGAGAAATATTATACTTGCCAGTTATTAAAATTAAGGTAAATAGTGGTAATTCTTTTAATGTTGTATGATTAAATATTTATTCAACCAGAATAAATTTTTCATAATCAAAATGGTGAAAATAAAATTCTTTGATTCCAATTTAATTTCCATCTCTTAATACAGTTTGTTGGATTTCTGTGGGTCGACTATAAATGTCACTGAGCTTTCTTTTAAGATTTGAAGCTTCTGAGCTTTCTTTCTCCTGATCTAAATGTTTTTTTCTTTAGCCATGGGAATTGTTCCTGCACCTTTTGATTGTTACCAAGTTAACAGAAGTTTGAAGACCTTGGCTGTACGTATGGATAAACACATGTCTTCTGCACTGACTGTAGCCAAATGGTTGGAAAAACATCAAATGGTTGAAAAAGTGCTGCATCCAGGTACACATTTATTTTATTATTATCCTTCACTGGGCTCCTTGTTACAAAGTATTTCATGATTTAATTATGTTATAATAATAAATAAGTTATTATTAATATTTTTCTTTATCTAAGGATTGAGCTATGTTATATCACAAAAAGTCACTGCCAGATAATTTATGTAAAATGTTATTTTTGTATACCTATGCTATGCTCTCCTGTAGTTCAATGCAAACACGTTGGGTTTTGAAATTTTTCTAGATATATGAATCTGGATCGTGGTTTTCGTGGATCTTTAAAAGAGCTATGATTTTTAATGTATAGAACTTCATTGTTTTATATTTTTATAAATTTGTAATTTTAAATTATGAATTGAATTTTAAATTATAGTTGGAACTCTTGTGTCCTGAATTGAAATAAGTCTTTTGCATAAAATCAACTTTATAATGTGCAGGTATTAATTAGACCGTCAAGTAATTGAAAGAGTGTTTGATATTTTGAAAAATAACATTTAATGTTTCCTTTGTCAGGTTTGCCGTCACACCCTCAACATGAATTGTCAAAGAGACAGTGCTACGGTCATTCTGGAATGCTGTCGTTTTACATCAAAGGAGGGATCAAACATTCGAGAGAGTTTTTGAAAGCTCTTAAAGTTTTCACCCTGGCTGAGAGTTTGGGCGGCTATGAGAGTTTAGCTGAATTGCCGTAAGTTATATTTTGAATTATCTCGAGAAAACTAAGCCATTAATTTTTTTATGAATATCCATTAAGTTATTTTATACAGAGGCTGTTGCATATTTTGTGTTTATTTTGAATGGTAGTATTATTTATTTTAAATCACATACCTACTCTGTAAGAGAAATCTTTTGTTTTCAATAGTTTTCGGTACTTCTTGTCTTTTGCACTTTTTTTTATAATAAAAGAATGTATAAAAAAGAGGGAACTTTAGGTATGCCCAACCCTCCATCTACATCCAGTGTCCAACGGTTCCTATCACTCATTATTTTAAATACATCCTAATTTTTTTATGTTTGGAATTATCCATATTATTTATTAAAATATTATCTCTGTATAAATACTTTGTAAAAAAAAAATCTACCGTGAAAACATACAACTTGTAACATTTTTATTTGATGTAACTGTTAGTTAAGTTGACATTTATTGGTGTTGCTAGTAAAAATTGACTTTATATCCATAGAATATTTTTTTTTCTTTAATTATTCTAAACAAAACACACTTATTTTCTAACAATTTATGCAGATTTATCAGAAATAACTTTACAAAAATTACAAAAGAAAAAAATCCCTAATTATTTTTTTTATTCATAAAATAAAACACATATTCAAAAAAAAAAAAACAATTCCAAGGTACAGAAAATGATACACAATAAAAATTCAAGTTGCCCTTTACCAGAGTGCAAGCACTCGTGTGTAAAGGTAAATTGTAGGGAATATCCTGTTTTCAACGGATAATAACACCAAATGTAATCATACCAAAAAAGTGCATGTTTAAATAAAACGCACTTAACCAATCAGGAACTAATAATTTTTTGTACTCTTCTTTATATATTGTTTACAATTTATTAATAGATATGTTTTGTTTTTCAGGTCTGTGATGACACATGCTTCAGTGCCAGCCGATCAAAGAGAAGAACTTGGAATCACTGATTCACTTATCAGACTGTCAATCGGCTTGGAAGATGATGAAGATTTGATTCAAGACATAGAGCAAGCATTGCACGCTGCTTCTAAAGTCTAAACTATTTTTATATAAAAACTTAAATCATTTTCAAAATTTTAGATATGATCACATCTTTTAATCCCTTTTTTACATGTATTTGTAAAATTATTTATGTATATATTGGTGATATTAATAATCTTAAGCTATATCCTTTGTCCTTCACAATACCTACTAACAATTTTGACCAAAACTGGCTTTTTGGTATCAATTGAATCAGTACAAAACCTGCTATACATTGTTGCTTTAATAACATGTCTTATAATGATTGAAGTGTTCCAACAAAACTTAAATTTAAAGTGTAGTTGGAGTATTTTGATTTCATAAAATTTTGTTGTTTGACAAAAACTACACTCAAGATAATTGCATGATTTTAAATATTTTAACTACATTAATTTTAATCTTCCAGCCTCAAAAAACTCATTTTATGTTATTAAGTTTGTATAGTTGACAATACCCCCTATTCAGTAACTTGTAACTAAAATAGGAACATTCTAAAATTGTAGATTTTAGATTTTCGGTCATTTCATAATTATTCATAATGCGTCTGATTCAGTAACTTTTTAAGAATGTTCCGGCCAATATAGGTACGTTCCTATTCCATTTAGTCCAAGTTGATATTTTATAACGCTGAAATAAGACCGTAAATCTAAAATCTACAATTTTAGAATGTTACTATTTTAGTTAAAATAGTTACTGAATAGGGGGTAATCTAGCTAGTTAAGTTTTATTGAGTTGCTAACAATTTAAATATTTCACTAGGTACTCTGTAAATTTACGGAGACTTTGCTTTTATAAATAAATTATAAACTCATTATATTGTTTTATGGGGTATGTTAAAAAACAACTTTTATTAGCGTTATCTATATGTTTTCACATCTAGCAATGTTTAGTTTCTTACATCTGACAACTAGGAATTGTTATCCAGCAGGATATTCGCAGATTTTATAAAAAAAATTGTTGGATCCAGCAATTTTCAGATTTTCAATGAAACTATAATCTAATAAGAATAATCAATGAAACTATAATCTAATAAGAATAAAACAACCCCGGGTTATTGTAATATATTCTAGTCAATTTAAAATAGTATGATTAAGTCATGTCTCTCCTTAATTGTTGTTTTGTCGTGTATTACATTGATTAAAAGTTTTGTACATTAAAATTTTTCTATAATTTTTTTTTATTTTGGTTGAATTCCAAATGTAGCAGAAAAATTGTAGAAAGAAGTATTTAGTCGTCCTAAGACATGATGAAGGTTCTACTTCTAAATTAATTCACTAAATTATTTTCATATTGTGACAAGTCATATAAATGAAATTGTGCATTCAAGCCACATGTATTGTTAACATAGAAAAAAAAAATGTTTTCCTGTCAAATTTGTTCAGATGCAGTTACAAGATACTGTGTTGGGACAATGATATTAAAATAGTATTGAAAAACCACAAACTATTATAATTTAATAGTCAAATGTTTATTTTATATAATTGTATTTATTATATATTTTAACCAATAAATGATTTTGACATTTTTTTACTGTTATAAATCTAACAAAAAATATACCCAAAACAGGAGTTAAATAAAATATTATTTCATTGCAATGTGACTTTATATTCTATATTTATATAATTTGTATGCATGAAAATAGAAAATTAGTGATATTTGTATAAAGCAATTAATAAAAAATTCTAAATACATTATGTTAAATTAGATAGAATTTTGCAATTGTTATTTATTTTTATATGAAGTTTTCAACATAATTCTTTTATGTATTGCTTATTTAAATTTATATTTGTACGCGAATAGCTATTATTTTTTAATAAAATACCCTTCCCCTCCAAAAATAAAATATAATCCAAGCGGCAGTATTGTCATTTTTTTTTCAATATAAAATAAATTATAATAATTAAGATCAGACTTCGTGGCTCCATTGGTTAGATATCTGAGGGAATGGTTCGATTTCCAGTGGAGACAGGTTTTAATTGTGTTTTCAGTCTTGATCAGTGATACAATAAATATGTCACCAGAATGTGGCAGTTTGTTAAATTGATATTTGACATAGTACCTTTTGGTTTCCTGAGAAGTAATATTACATGTATTTACAAATAAAATAAATTGATGACTCGGATTTTCAGCTACACAGTGAGGCACAAGAGCCAATAAATTAAACCATATAAACCTGGGGGGCAAGTCTGGTCCAACCGGCGAAATCAAAACCCTCGTGATTACCCATATCATGGATATAATTATCATATGGAGTTCTATGATATATAAAGATATTATAGAACTCCATATAATAATTATATTCATGATATGGGTAAAATCGTGAAGGTTTTGATTTTGCAGGTTGGACCAGACTTGCCTCCCACGTTTGGGCAAACTGCGGTCTGCTGAGCCATTTCAGTGCAGCCCGTGAGTAATATGCGTCAATAATCAGAAGAACGTATTTTTTCTAAAAGAAAACTTTCATTTGCACATATTGCAATCGAAAAAAAAGTAAATAACTCATATTTACTCCTCCAAGTAAATAACACTGGAAATTTCTTGATGCATAGACTATGTTTTCTTTAATTTTTCGAAATAAATACAAGTGATCTGATCTTCTCTCGCTATGCGGACTTTGATTTAATTTATCGAAATAAATACAAGTGATCTGATCTTCTCTCGCTATGCGGACTTTGATTTAATTTATCGAAATAAATACAAGTGATCTGATCTTCTCTCGCTATGCGGACTTTGATTTAATTTATCGAAATAAATACAAGTGATCTGATCTTCTCTCGCTATGCGGACTTTGATTTAATTTATCGAAATAAATACAAGTGATCTGATCTTCTCTCGCTATGCGGACTTTGATTTAATTTATCGAAATAAATACAAGTGATCTGATCTTCTCTCGCTATGCGGACTTTGATTTAATTTATCGAAATAAATACAAGTGATCTGTCTTCTATCGCTATGCGGACTTTGATTTAATTTATCGAAATAAATACAAGTGATCTGATCTTCTCTCGCTATGCGGACTTTGATTTAATTTATCGAAATAAATACAAGTGATCTGATCTTCTCTCGCTATGCGGACTTTGATTTAATTTATCAAGATAAATAAAAATGGAAAATTTCTCGCTGCATGAAAATTTTTTGATTAATCGAATTAAATAAAAGAAAACTGACATCTTGCTGAGCGGATTTTATTTGATACAGTTACCATACCATCATGCCATTTCCCTATTTAACTCCTCTCTCTTGACATACATTTCTTGCTTCATTCACATCCATGCATCGTCTCATACACGATCTTCTATTATTCTTACATGTTTCTAACATCTTCATCTTTCAAAATTCCGTTTATGTGATCGTGCAAACTTTTCTTTGGTTGACTTCTACTTTTTGTTTCTCTTTATCAGCCTTATTAAAACAAAATAAAAAATAACGAAACGGTCCTTTTCAGTACCAAACCGACGACCACAATAGAAGAATCAGCCTTATATACTTTTACAGTGTTATTTATAAAAAAAACTTGGTTCAATTGAACCCGGTTCAAAGTCTTATTCCACGTTCAACTGAAATCTTATTTAGAAGAATATTTGAATTTCAGAATAAGACTTTGAATCGGGTTCAATTGAACCAATTTTTTTTTTATAAATAACACTGTTACAGTTTATCGAAATAAACAAAAGAAAACTGAAATTTTCTCCCAGCGCAGAATTTTTTGGCTTCATTTATCAAAAAAATCAAAAGAAAACTGAAACTTTCTGGTTGAAAGTAATTTTTTTATTGGGAAGAACCGAAGGAAATATTGAAATTTAGCGCTGCGCGACAATCATTTTCTGGGTTTTCAGAAAACGAAATATTGATAAGATAATAAAAACAAATTTGTTTCTCCACATTTGTTAAATTTCACAATCGAGATTTTTAATGAAGTGTAATGTGGGAAGTTTGTATTTTACTTCTGTTGAATTTCTGAATTTGGGCATTGAATTTCTAAATCCCAAAAGTGTGGCTCAGGGTACAAATTAGTATTCTATATATAAGGATTGGATCCTCGGCAATACTGACGCCATAGCTAGGAGAAAAAATCCTATCCGTATTTAATTATTAACCGTTTCAGTGCTAATCCCGAGACGTTATCGATCGTGGTAAATCATTCGCTACACCAGTGCGGATCACGATAAGTAATCGGGATGGACAATGCTCCACTTAAACTCGCTGTAGAAATCTTATTTATCGACATATCCAAAATATAATAATTACATCGTGTAACCGAACCATTTATCTAAGTAAATATGATTTTAAAAAAAATTTGCTAGATGGCAGAGAGTGTTTACTTTTTATCTATTTCATCCCGAGACGTAATCGGGACCCGCACTGAGATACCGCTTTGTATGGATATTAATGTTGCTTATAACCCATATCCTAGTACGTAGAGATTGTGCGCCGGTTTAGAAAAATTCTTATGTTCGGTTTTTATTTAGTTTATATAAAGCAAAGTATTTTGTTGTAAATTTGTATGTTTATATTTATGTCTTTAACGTTGATTCATATTTAAAGATAACTCTTTTTTTAAAGTTCATGTGTTTTTGAGAGTAACTTCGAATTTTTGTGTTACCGACTTTTAAAATCTTACTAGGTGATAGACAAAATACATTGAACATTTTTTGCTATTATGAATGAATTTTGCTTTTATAAATGTTCCGAAAAGTACTTAGAGCCTGCTGAGTTATTATAGTATTATTTATAACAACCAATGATTTTATGACTATTTTCTACTATATAAGTTGATAAAGTCACGGTACAGCGGCGCATAGGTCATAGCGCTTACAGATAAACTTCATACAAACGTATAAGGCACTAAGCAATTGTTGAAAACTGTTTGTTTTCGAAGAAATACTTAAAAATTCATAAATTTTAAGCTGATTTTTATTCACTACATACTTTCCCATATATTTTTTTTACCTAAAATGTGATATTTTTTTGCTACTTAGTCATGTTTTTGTAAGCTGGAATGTTGAAAAAATCAATTAAATAGTATGTAGAAAAACAAAATAAACAAAAAATGTATTCATCGTTTAAAACGGCTAAAAACGAATATTCTTGTCGAAGATTTCAAGTATCTCAGGTGAGTAGTTATTGAGATGACGATTTTAATTTTGTCCGAAAAATGCGCCACACTGAGGTGTTACATTGTTCAGCATACGCCTAGCATGGAAAAGGTTAAAAGTCATGTCAAAACATAAAAAAAACTTCAAATTACAAATTTATTTATAAAATCATAAATATGTAAATTACATTTCAGAATTAATTATAACGACACAGTTTTTATTTTAAAGTATATTGTCAAATTCAATTTAATCTGTCAGATCTCCTTGTCTAAAATATCTGGCTACCAGACAAATAAAAAGATTCAGTGGCATAACATATTCCAATGTATCTTCTATGTTTGATGAAATTTTTGATCTGTGAAAGAAATATAAATATAAGTAATTCAATTATCAATATTTTATGTCAATTTAAAATATCACTAATGTTTAATATTAAAAAAAAAAATAGATGACTGAATCATATTTTTATACATTTGAGAGTTACCTGATTAAACTACATTTTCTCGCCAAATCTCGGAGTGAGCTGCAAACATTCGGAGTGAGAGGTAATTTAAGAGAAGCTAGAATTGCGTACAACCATTGGCCTGAAACAATATTTCATGTCATCAAATACTTTTAAATGTGTCATTAATATCAAATTTATATTGAATGTGTTCCACACCTCACTTAGAGGCTTCGCAGCATATATGTTCTATATACAGATTTACTCAGAATTCGGAGTAGAACATTTCGTGTGTCTGTGTGTGTGTCCCTATAACTTTTGATCCGCTCAATTTAGAGAGCCCAAAATTTCAGAATATATAAACAGTAATAGGCATACAAAACTTTTATACTCATAATTTTGAATTTTTGTTTCAGTCAGGCGTTATCAACTTTTGAATTTTTACTTTATTTTTCCATATATCTCAGAAACCATAAAAGCTAGAACGCTGAAAATTGGTATGAACATAGACAAATACAAAATCTCAAATTTTTTCAAAATAATTCCAGAGATTCTCAAACATTTTTTTTATGATAAATTTATGTGTTTAACTGCCTATTATTTCCAAAGTTTATAAAAATATCGAATAAAGCCGAAACACCCCAACTAGATAATTTAATTTTCTATAATAACTAGATAATTTAATTTTCTATAATAAATATACACATTGTAGTAGTACATTTGAAATTTTTTTTAACAATTTTTATAAAAATTGTATTTAGTGACGACATCGCTTCATACAATTTGTATGGCAGTCGCCTTATACACAATATTTAAGAAGACTTAATAGTTTGATTCTTAATCTCCATACCACCATGCTGTTTTCATATTCTGGGTAGGAAAAAAGGGCTGACCTAAATGTGTTGTATAGAAAACAAAATATCTTAAAATATTCAATAATTTTGATTTATAGGTTTATAGTTTGGTACTTCATCTTCTACTATACATACTATCGCTTCGACAGTTGGATCTCATGTATTACATGCAACTAGTAATAATATTCTTGTAAGATGAAATATATAATCTTAAGTATGTCCACATAATGAAGTATCGTGTTTGTCTCTCCATGCATACCTGCTGTCAATAATTACAAAACATCATCAGGATCCCAAATGTCAAAAATTCCACCGTCATATGTTGTCCTGAGTATAAGTAGATTCTTTTTCTTTCATATTCAAATGATTTTAATGATGAATTGATTAATTGTTGATGAGACATACTAACCGCTGTGTTTGTCCATTGTCTCCCCCGGCGGAACATTATCCAAACTGTCAATTAAATTATCCAATGCAAACTCTAATTCCACTTGTCTCATAGTAAATATTAAACTGAGCTGTGGAATATTTTCATGGATAAAATTTTCCCATAAACTGGAGGAGAGATCATCATCTATGGGTGGCACAGTTGTACTATGTTTCCAGACATCTTTGCTGTTATATAATCTAGAAATATTACATCTCACTTCTGAGAAATCCGCTTCTTGGATCATCTGCCATTCTTTTGTCGGTAAAAATTCACACGGAGCAGACAAAGTCTGTGGTAACTGAAAAGAATATAATGCAGTTAAATATCTGATAAAAGTTAAGAAGTTTGTTCTGATTGAACAATTTTAAATAAGCCTTTCTCTTGCCAATAAATATTTTTCGATTAATTGTTCATATTTAATATGGTACTTTCATTGTGCTCGAATGACATCAAATTTTATTCAGATATCAATATTTTTCTTAACCTTGCATTCCTTTTTTTGTGAGGATATTTCATATTTTATTTTAATCCATTTGTCAATTTGTTTGAGAGAGAATTTATTTCGCTTATCAAATCAACAGACTTATTAATCTTAGTCCGATGTGATAGATTTGTATGGAGTAGTGGACTTTTTGCGTGTTTTTTCTAACTTTGAAGTAAAAAAAACCAAATTAGAGGTTTCTTAAAAAATAAAACAGAGATTTTCGCCTACCTAACGGGAGAAACTATAGTTTTGTGTTGTGACTATTTTAAATGAATAAATAAAAGATCATTCATTTTTATATGTATAGAGGCAAATATTTAAACAGGCGAGACAACGTCTACCAGGCTTTGCTAGTTGAAATATAAAAATGTAAATGAACTGTTGGCTTCCCTAAATGAAATAAAAAAAAATATTTAAATGTTTTGTGAAATTCAATACAATATATTCTGATGATAAAACTGGGAATTTCGGCTCTTGTGCATTTTTAACAATAGAAAATATCTACTAAAAATGAGACAATTTAATTTTAACCTCAATATAAATAACTGGATACATTTACGGTATTGTTTTATAGAAAAAAAAACAAAACAAAGTTGAAGACAAAAAATAAAATCATAGCTTACCAACGTGGCAAATACATTTTGTTTCTTAAAGTTTTCTGAATTAATTTTTGCTGTTACAGTTTTTTGACACTTCTTTCTTTCAAAAATTACATTATACAAATATTCTTCTCCGGTTTTAGGATATTCTACTTCTCCGGTTATTTTTGATTCATCTACCATAAGTACTGGCGAGCATAAAAAATCCATTATAATAGTTTAATATTAAATCAAATATTAATTTAGCCACATTCCTACAAGACATAAATTTACTTGGCAAGACATCCGCAAATTTCTAAAAAATACAAAAAACAATCATCTGTCAAATATATTTTATGGTGTTGCTAGTTTACTAATATGCTGCGTAAGTACTTACTCGTGATACATATTTTTAACTGTGTTTGCATTAATTTTGAATTCTAATATCTTGGGGGGAAGCACAGGACCGAGAGAGATGGAGTTCATTGGAGGAGGCCTACATCCAGCAGTGGAGAGATGGCTGACGAAGAAGAAGAAGAATATCTTGATGGATAAACCCTCTCTCCGACTACGAGGAAACATCAATGCCAATGTGGGGAAGAAAAGGAGACAATAATGATGGTGATACATTGATTTTTTTTTGTACCTACGGCTCATTTATTCAGAATATCATTATTGTTAGCAAAGTCCATGGCAAATAAATAAATAGAAAAAAACACAACAAGCACAGTACAAAAATAATAAAACACGTGGCATATGATAAACCCTCGAAACACAACCAAGCACGAAGAGACGCCGATCACAAGGTGCAGCCCCAGGGTACAGTGACATCCTTTCTCCATGAATGTAACTGTCTTCCACGTGGTGGCTGCAAGTCCGACGGGTCCCAGCCTCGGCGTGAGGCTGGCAGGTCCTTGTCGTACCCGACGTAGTTTCCTCTTCTCCTCGTCTAGACAGTGACCCATGGCTTCTTTATTCTATGACTTCAAAGTTGAAAAAAACATGAAAATGTAGACCTGGGGGGCAAGTCTGGTCCAACCGGCGAAATCAAAACCCTCGTGACTACCCATATGATGGATATAATTATCATATGGAGTTCTGCTATGACATCTAAAGATATTATAGAACTTCATATAATAATTATATCCATGATATGAGTAATCGTGAGGGTTTGGATTTCGCCGGTTGGACCTGACTTGCTCCCCTGACCATAATATAAAATCTCGTAGGTCTTAGCTCGAAATTATGTCGGTCTGTTAAGAGAAGTAAATTCTCTAGAATAAATCGACAGTTGGATGAAACTTTACTTGAAGTGCACATGTATGCCTATTTATTTTACATTGCTTCTCGAGAAACAAACAGATAATAATATTTTATGTTGTTCGAAAATTAGTTAGGTATATAAATATTCAGATTTTATTGATGAATGCTACACTATTAGTATAACTTGGATTAAAACTCAAGCTCTATCACCAACTAATCTACTTAAGTTACTTAATTAGGCAATCAAGACTCTGGAATAATGAAATTTTCCAACATAATTTAATATTTTTATTTTGTGCAAAGAGGAAAATTAGTACCTAGTTCCGTTGGTAGTTAGATACCTTATGGCTTATAACATAAAATATTTACTTACACAATAAATAAACGTATTTACGTAAAAAAATTTATTAATAAATAATTAGATTTTTTATCAATTGCTTTGGTTTATTACTTGAGATTAATCAAGAAAGATGATATAGTTATGGTATAGACATAATCCACGCTACCTAATGGATGAATTAGCTTGGTATGTAAATGTAATATATTATAACCAATGGGTAGATACGTATGGATAATGACAACAAATAATATTTGGTACCATATTATTTAAATTCAGGTTGATACGACCAGTTTGTTACTCAAATTTCTCACAATGCAATGGTTAATACAAAAGGGTGAGGCAAACAAAACCCCCCAAAAAACTTCACAAGCCCCCACCACCCCTTCCCTTTCTGTCGGGCGTCCCTTACTACTTATTCCTCCCTCCAACATTTTTTCTTCTCTAGATCCATTGTGTGTGTACAAACTTACACAACGGTATTTTTATCATAATATACCTACTATTTAGGTATAATAATGATATAGGAATATTGAAAAGTATATAGTCACGCCTAATTATCTAGGTAAATTTTAGACTTATAAAAAAAAACTTTTAAAGGGACTTGACTAGCCCAAGATAGTTGAAAACATATTTTTTAAATTTAAAAATCAATTCGAATTAGCAAATCAAATATTAATAATATTTTTGTATTGTTTTTTAGGCAATAACTGTTTTTCTTTTTTTATGGCTGATACCCTCCTCCCGAAGACGCTTGAAGGACGAGCTCATTTTTCAATGTATTGTAATGTCCGGAAAATGAAATGTGCACGCATAACCTCGCCAAACGAGACAAATTAAAACTCGGCGATAACTGAAACCGTGGTCTGACCATACATAAATGTCAAGTGTCAGTGCACAAACGTCAGACGACAAGATTATGTCACAACATAAAATGATCAAATAAATAATATTGTCAGTAAATTAGGACGTCACACGTTAAAATAAATAAATAAAAAAACACAGCCGAAATATTGTTACAAGAAAAAAATGTCACAAATATTTTTTTGGTTTCTGGGGCACACACAGTCTTTCCTTCACAGCCACAACGTGCTGATGCATCTTCAATGCCGGAACGGACCGTCGTCGATCGACTCAGCTTCGATCGAGGAAAGCAGTTCTCTCGTCGAATGGTGCTGCGCCGATCTATTTCGGCACTCCAGGTGTCTCGTCCATGGCTGCCGATGTGGAGCGAGCCTGACCGACATCCTTTGATGTGGTTTGCAGCTGCCCTAGCCACGAGGAATGCGGACATCCATCCCTCGGCCGTCGGTGAGCGCGGTCGTGTTCACATGACGCATGTATATTTTCGACTGTCACAGTGTCACTTATGTCACATTTTCGAGGTTATTGTCTCTTGTCAAAAATATATTTTATCTTACGTTTTCTTTTTCATTGTCCATCATCTTTGTTTGTGGTGTGCTGGTTTGGCGCCCAATTTAAACAAAAGAAAACGCGAACAGAGGAGGTCGCATCATGGCTTCTATTTTATTTTATTCTCTTTATTTGTTTGTTCAATTATTTATAATCTACTCATCTATTATTTTTTTGTAAAGTACCTACCTTCCGCATCACGGGATAATATATCTACTTATAATCGTAGTGAGGCAGGCACTGTTCAAAACAATGTACATTTTTCTAAACGTTATTAATTCATTAAATTAATAATAAAAAATAAAAACTAACAGGTCGGTACAATGTCAAATATTTATTTAACACGCACCCAAAAACAAGTTGCCTCATTCTGGAGACTAATGATATTAATGTATCGTCTCATAGATTCAGACTGAAAGCGCAATTAACAACTATGTCTCCACCGAGAATTGAACCTGGGACCTTTGGTTCAGCAGACCTAACCAACTGGGCCACGAAGGTGGACGGACCCTTAAATGTGCCCGATATAACTATATTAACGTATCTTCCACATTTAAGCGTAACCATAATGTTACCAATGCTTCTTTTAATGTGTTTCAGGAGTATTTTTCTCACATTCGAGGCGCATAGTTTGATATTTTTTTTATTTAACTTGTTAGTAAAAAATAGTATTTTGTTATGAATCTACATATTATAGTAAAAATGTGTGAACACATTGAGATTCTTTGATCTCATGGAAAGAATGAATAAATAACGAATGAAGACAAAAGTGTAATTAAAAAAACTGAAATACAACAAGAGGCTCATTCAAGAAAATAATTCATATCACGAAAAAGGATATAAGTAGGTACGCAAGATAAAGAAACTTGAACAATAGATGAATAAGTATGTACCTACCTACGATATGATGCATAAATGTAAATTAGGCGATGGCTGTTTGTCAAGATACAAAAAATCATTAATATGAACGGATGTTCTCTAGTAGAAAAATAATAAAAAAATATCTATACGAGTATTAAAAGATAATCATTACTTTGCAAACACCGTGTTTAATTTCGTGATTTTTATTCCACGAAATCATCCCTTTTTATTCAATACGCCATTGCGTAAGGGTGTCTCCCTCGCACGGATTCCATGATGCAAAATGCATTTTACTCACCCCTCGTCCTTTTCCATTCACTATATATGAGAAAGGTGTCTTCTCTCTTTCGCTCTCCAGCAAATGGTATTTTGGGGTAAGCGCCGTAAGGAATACGCAACTAAAAAATCATATAGTGCGGTGGTTCCTGACGAAATTACCGTTCGGTGTAATTAGGACAACGGAATTGCGTCGGTTTATTGAATGGTGCATTCAATTGTTGCGAATGAGAGCGAAAACTCGATAGTACCTACCTATTTGCTGTGGTCAGTGTTAATATCGATAGCTATGTAAGTTTTATATCACCTATACTCGATGACGAGTCATTCGAGACAGTTCTAAGTAGTGCTTGGTGTGTTCTTAATTCAAAATCTGTCGGTAATAAAATTAAAGTGAATAATTAATTGTCTAAGAGGTTGTGAAAATCTATACAATGCATATAGAAAAAAAATCTTGTAGGTACCTATTATTATTTTATAACCGATATTATTATTTTTCGGCTTACAATAATAATCGTAGATCTGTGAATGATTTATAAAATTTTGTTTTACGCGATTTATAATATTAAAGTGTATTTTGGTGTTTTCAAATAAGGTATTTGTCACATTGTCGTTTGTCAAATTAGATTTCAACGCGTCATCAAAAAATCAACGTTTATTAAATTAGATTTCAACGCGTCATCAAAAAATCAACGTTTATTTTTGCGCGCCAACATAAAGGACAAAAGATTTCAACCCAAAATCAAATCAAATTGTTTCAAAATTGCATCGTTTTTACTTCATCTTTTCTGTATAAACATTGCAAAAAATGAATATTAACTTTGGATTATTGTGCTAAATATAATCATAATATTATGTATATTTAAAATTATACATAGGTTTATTATGTACACAAACAATGATTCGATTATTCAAATAGTAGGTAGTTAAGTAGTTATAATTTCTAAAAAAATGAACTAGCAAAATCATGTTAGGTATGTTGACAATGAAACCTTATTAGGATCGATTAACTTTTGTTTTTATTATGGTGCTAAAATCACCAAAAAATGATTCGTTCAATACATACTATTCGTTCATCGAATTCGTTGACATTTTAACAAAGAAATCGAATCGTGTACCTAAATTTCATAAGCGAGTGTGCTCTCATTATATATATGGAAAAACATGTGATTTTTTTATATGATAGGTAGGTACTTATTTTTAATATTAAAACGTATTTTTATTTTTACATGTACTTATTATTATTTAATATGTCATACATACGCTCACATAATATTTATCAAGAGATAATTTACTAATTAGAAACAATACTTCATTTTTATGTAAGTAATACGAAATAAACTTATAAATAATGCAATACATAATAAAAAATGGAATAAAAAGTGAATAAAAACTCAAAAAAATGACACCACTCCTTGAACTGTCTAGATTTATAACGAGAGCTGATATGGTGATTACTAAATATATAAGGTACCTATACCTAAGGTAGTGCGATTTTGTACATTTTGAATACTTTATTTTGAAAAAAATAAATATGATAGGATAAAATATTGTATTTCTACACAATATTTAAATCCGTGTATACGCTATAATACCAATACCTTGATTATTAGGAAAACGAATAAGTTATAAGTAGAGATCTGAATTATTCGTGTTATTTTTTTAGAAAAGTTTTGTTATTTTTAAGAAATCGGTGTTATTATTCGCGTTATTTTTATGAAGAAGGGAATTATTTATGCTTATTTAAATTAAAATAAATCAACACATAATTTAGATTATCAAGTTTTTTTTTCACTATAAATGATATTACTGTTTAAATTATTTCCAAAACAAAGATTTTAGTTTATTTCAAAAATTAAAAATAAATGCAACTTCGTCTTCCTAAATCCTTGATTATTAAAAACACTAAACGACATTTACTATTCAAAACACATTTGTTTATATTTATATTTAATTAAATTTAAATAACATTCAAAACTAAGAATCGGCATCGTAGCCAAGTTTTTTTATGTTTATTCATCTGTCTATTTATAGGAGAATACAAGTCAATATTATGAATCGACATTACCTTAACGCATCCATATATCATGAAGCTTTATTTTGTCAACAAATTATTTCAGTCATATTGTCTTATTTGAATTCCAGTATATTTAACACATTGGTTTTAAATATTTTTTTCAATTGTGCCTTATCGGTAGATTAAAATGTCCCAATAAAACCAAATATCAGTGTTTTTTTCAAAAAGGTAAAAAACAAGGTTATTGCGAACAAGTGCAAAATTCATGAATAAAATTGGGTTAATAGCAAAGCTACTGCTATATGGCTGTGAAACATGGACCATCAGCCAACGCGAAACGGGACGTCTGTCTGCGTTTGAGATGTAGTGCTACAGACGCATGGCTAAAGTTCACTGGCCAGAACACATCAGCAACGACGAGGTACTAAGTAGGGTTGGAGAGACAAGGCAAATTATGAAAAGAATCGCCCAACAATGAACAACTTGGATAGGCCACAACATCCGGCACCCAGGCCTGCTTTTTACCATCGTCAAAGGAATGATTGATGGGGGTAACTGTAGAGGTCGCCCCAGAAACAACTATATAGACCAGATAATCGGTGACGTGCGCTGTAGCAGCTATATACAAAGAGATGAAGAGACTGGCGGACGATAGAGTTAAGTGGAAAGATCGAGTGTTTGGTGTAGACCAATCCTAGGATTGTAACCCAGAAGAAGAAGCAAAGCAGGCCTTAATGACTTATCAATTTGAAGTGATAAGCAAAAGTCTTGCAATTTTTGTTCTTGCTAGACTTGCAATACCAAGACTACATGTGTATCTGCAAGACCAAAATCAAGACTAGGCCTTGACAGACTAATAGTCTTCCAAGACTTAATGCAAGAATGTTTCGGTCTCGCAATATTTTATAAACAATTATTTTTTATTGAAAATTAAACAATTTACTACGCTGCAATATCGTCATAATGCCTACAATAAATTGGGGTTTTGTTTTTTTGTCTTGTTTCATTGTAATTATTATTTTTTTTTACAAAAGTTGTAAGACCTGCAATACTTGGAATATCAAGACTGGGTATGCAAAACCAAGGCCAGGGGTGCAAGTCCAATACCAAGACCACCTCTGTCTTGGGCTTGCATTTGTACATCACTATCAATCAGGTAGTTGATATCAAATTATTAATTTGAAGATTTGCTGAACAGGGCAGGGATGGTTGAATTTTTCGTTCACTAATACCTACCTACCTTTTGTAGAGCTTCATTAATATTTCTTGAATCACCAACATTAAAGTTGTATGTAAAGCAAACGTCAATAGAGAACTCTTAACAAACTCCATAAAACTTTTGTCATATTGTAGAAATACGGGATCCTTCAGCTAAAAGAAGATTGAGTGCCGCAGAGGGGTCAAGAGAAGGTGACTATGATCGACGAAGTTTTTATTTTGTAGAATTAAAAGTGGTTTACTTTTAATTATAGAAGGTGGCTATCTTGGCTTCGAAAAATTCGAGGGTGCTTTATTTCACTGTTCAGGAACGAGAGTGATAGTCAACGTCAAAGCTAGGTCGTCTTGAACCTATTGGAGGCCCCGGGAAATAGGAAAATGGGGCCCCTATCCTATGACTATGATTTGACAAAATGTGTACTATTGGATGACGATTGCTTTGACAAAAAAGTTGTCTATTGCAGTTGGATTCATTTCAGTATTGTAATCGTTGAGATTTCAGAGTAGCACTCATTATCTGTTGGATCTGGGAGGAACTAGGGGCAGGGCCGGATAAATTATAGAACAATCAGGAACAAGAAGTAAGGGCGGTAGTCTTAAAAAGGGCGCTTTAAATTCTAAAATGTTATTTTTTATTTTTTTATTTAGTTATTTTTTTTTTTTATTGAGTATCATAATATGAACATACACATAGTACAAATATTTAAACAAATATACAATTTTTTTTTCAATAGGTACTGTCCCAAAAAAGTTAAAAACTTGTGCTTGGGACAGTTATATAAATCAAAAATCCACAGGTATGGCGCTCGGTTCTCTTTGCGTACCCGGATAGAGGCTCGGTATTATGGTGTAAATATGTAATATTATTATGAATCTCCAATTGTTGTGGCTATTTTTTTATTAACAACTATATACATAGGTAGGTTTAGGTAATATAAACAAACTAATTCGTCATTTTAGGCTCGATGTAATTTTACATAATTTTAAATTGTTCTACATTTAAAATTCCAAAAAAAAAATGGGGTGTGGCGGATTCAAATATATTGTTACGGGCGCAAAAACACGTTTATCCGGCCCTGACTAAGGGGCTCCATAGGCCCAGTATTTCAGTCGGCCCTTAGGAGTTTAACTCAAGTTTAACAAAAATATTGCGTATTTCAGTACCTAATCTTTCCTTAAATACGTCACTAAACGACAAATATTTAACTCAACGTTTCTGGCGGATCGCGTGTCTTAATCTTGAGTTAAGTATTGTTTCTGGTCTTTTTCGCCAGATGGCGTACTAATCGCCGCACGCTTTAATGTTTCATTTCATTTTATACTACAAATAACTATGCATAATGATTATAATCATGATTTATTTTTGTTGTTAAAATAAAAGACTTGATATAGAAGTGGTTCATGTATTTAATATTTATTTTATTTTTTACATAATTACGATGTATTGCCTGACAACAAACGAAATAAACTGTCAGCCATAATGAAACGTCAGGCACGCAACTTTATTTTTGCGATGTTTTTTCATCCCACTTTTTAAATTGATCCATCCTGTTTCTATATATATAATGTGTATTCTTAAATTTTCTACATAAGACACTATTTTACCATTATCACTTAGTTCCATATCCACCTGTAAAATGTACATACATTTTGCATTGAACTACTACGTACGTAGTACATATTCAATGACATTTTTTCACTACAATGTTTGATTTTAATTAAAAAAAACATCGATTGGTATAAAAAATTGAAAAAGTAACATGCTGTGTAATGAAACAAATAAAATAATGTGTTGTTATAATAATAAAATAATATTTAGTCACAGCTTCGCGTCACGTATCATTTAAGGTTATTACAATTTGACAGATGCGTTATAGACAAGAACCATAGAAAACGTAAAATATATCTATAGTTGAAGATTACGTAACTGACATTTCATTTTGCACTGAAATACGCGAACGAAATTTAATCTTCCCTAAACTTTTAACTTGGATTACTAAATCCAACGATTTAAGGGCCAACTGATATCTCGGGCCATAGATCGCAAAACCTTGGGCAAATGCGTGGAGTGGCCAATAGACAAGAGGGGCCTGGATGAAAGTTCTAAATGAGGCGCATAAAATGAAACAAAACGGCCAACCAATGAGTGTTCAAGAACACTCGCGACCAGAGGGAGGGGGGGATCGTGTGTAGCGGACAAAGCCAGCTAGTAAAAACTCAAATCAATGTAGGTAGCGACCAGTACACCCGGATGGTTGTACATATATATTCTGTGTCCTGTACTTATAACGTGTGTTCCTATGAGTGACTATGGAGGATCATATTTCCCGCCAACACCTGATATCCGCTATTAATATCGAATTTCTCAAGTGAACAAGAATATATTATATACCTACCCACATTACATTATTTTTTTATTAAACTCATATTATGTACCTACATACATATCTACTAGCGGTTTGTGTAATACATACATCTTATACCTATACCGATATTTTTTATACATAATATTGAATAATTCACCACTGATGAAAACATGTGCGGTTACATACCTCAAAATGACAGCAGTAGGTATAAAAAATAATACCTATACTTATAACTATCGTAAAACAACTCGAGCCGTGCAGATTTCCGGGTGCGTAGAGTGCAAATTTGTGCTTGGATGATAGGTATATGCGCAAATCTTCCCCCTTCTCGGCGAAATGGCTCAAGATATTTGGCGACATTTTTTTAACCAAAGAATGACTATTATTTCAGTCATAGGTATTAACAATAATTATTGACCGCACTACTCTTATTTATAAAACAATAACAAAAAATATGATTTTGAATTCTTGATAAATTATTCAGTATTAAACTATTTATAGATCAATAATGAATTTAGGTACCTACTTACCTTAGATTTAAATGAAATATTTTCGTTTTACCTATTTATATACCTAATGGCTATGCCTAATGGATTGCCTAATAATGTGTTCATCAGAGCTGTCACTTTAGACTATATCTATTTTATAATACACTAGTGATTTTCTTTTGTCATTTTTATCTTATTAAACATCCTTTATTTAACTCAATCTTCAAAATAGCAAAAAATACAGAAAATTAATATTTTTTGCTTTTTATAAAAATTTTAGTGCGATTTTAGAATAGAATATAATATCTATCATTACTTTAGATAGGTGCCTAGGTACCTACTCTGTGCACGTTACATTATTAAATGATTTCTTTCAGTGTTGATTAAAACCTTATTTTGGATTGAAATCACAATTCGATTTGATTGCAAAAATATCCAAGAATTCAAAATTACTCTCAGATTTTTTTTATGAACCTATTAAATATTAGACCATTATTTATTCTAATGCGTCATATTTTTGAAAATACGGCGTGTGAGTGTCATGATCAAAATAATTTATAATATGTTTTACAATGATAATATATTTTACAATGAAAATGATCAATAGCGCGTTTTTTATCGTACTTATTTTTTAAAATATGCAACCCATATTTTAATAAATAAGTATGCAAGCGTATCATCATTTTATATGAACAATCATTTTCAGAATGCTCAAGAAACGTTTGATGTGACATTTGAATTGGAATATTTGTAAATAACCGAAAAAAATACCAGCACAATACTTGCAGAAAAATCATATAACTAAAATATTACGCAATTGCGTAATATTTTAGTTATATGATTTTTCTTGCTGCACTTGTCTGTCATATACATCCAATATTACGTTGCACAATACCTGTTCAGTTAACACTTGACTAATTCTTCTCCTGTTACTATCCTGTCTTTTCCTGCCCAGGTATCCGTGTCCTTGTCAACGCAGCCAGTGACAATCGCCGATTCTAACAAGTGACAATAATAATAATAGACAAACGATTGGTCTAAGAAAACAATGGTGGATGCAGGTGAGGAACACAAAGGAACGAGTTAGATATAATGGTGTTGATTTCAGGGGATTGTCAAAGGGTCTTGGACTGTGACAAATTATTTTCATTTAAAAAGGATACGGAGAGAGTTTTTATTCAGTAAGTTTCCAAGTGACAAACTTGTATCATGTGCTATCTGAAAAAGTTTTATTTAGCGGGAATTTTAAATAGTACATACCTACCTACCTACATTGTTAAAAATTTTTTTTTACTCAAAGTGAAGTGTTGTTCTATTTGCAATTTTTTGTAATAAAATCGTGTTAATTTGACGAGGTACAGTTTTTTTATAAATAAATTAGGGACAAAATAATTGATAACATCACAAGGGACAGTAAAAATACGATTTCGATTGTATGGGGCTACAAATAAGAGTGTTATTTTTAACAATAAAGTTTAATAATTATACGAAAGGTTTTTGATAGATCAGATTCATACTTACATGTTTTTAGATGATTTAGATGAAATTGGTCTGAATTATTTCGTAAATATTTAGAGAAAAAAATAATATAGAAATATATGAAAAATAGTGGTGTGTAAAGTGATCATAAAAACTCTTCTTTATTCTCGTATCAAACTCTTATGTCTACATATTCGTATTCATATGTAATATTTATTTACAATGAAAACACTGCACTTATATACTTATATTTTTAAATATTCCATCAGAAGCAGGAGAAAAAATATTTTTACAGATTTAAAGTCGCTGATATTTAAAGAAGATAGCAGAGAGTCAACATTTGAGAACTGGATTCGATTGAGTGAATAGATTTTAATTATACTCTAGCACCAGTCGAATTCAGTGCTTAAATTAGACCATCAACCGGATTATCATGATAAAATAACAATTTTCAACTTTTTGATATATCATACAATTATTGGCATAAAGGAAATGAGCATGTATTAGTGTTATGTCAAGAGATTGTGACATTTTGTTTTACTTCATAAAAATTATAGGCGAGATGGAATACCATAATATAATCTAAGTGAAATACCCTATATGTTTACAAAATTTTAACAAATTTACCCATAAAAAGACAATTTTTGTTCTTGTTCAAAAATCATTTTATTAAATCAAAATATTGAATATTTATCTAATTCAATGTTAAATTTGGTACCTAAATATGAATATATATTTTTAATAATAAAAAAAAACACATTGGTACATATGGAAAAATTATAAATACGCACAACAGTATAATGAAATACATTTGTGATAATAATAATAATAATAATAATAATAAAATACTTTTATTGTTTTACACAACGTGGCGGACTTATTGCCCGCAGGCAATCTCTACCAGTCAACCACCATGGTAAATACAGCCAGTAACAGGGATAGAAGAATACAAATAGAGAAATAGAAAAAAAAATAATAATAATAAATGAATAAAAAAAAAAAAAAAAATAATTAAATAAATCAATCATAACTTAAAAATACAAAGTCAAATATAAGAAACAAAAAAATAATATATGTATAAATAAGAACAAAAATAAGAATAATAAAAAATACATCAGATAGATACACTATGTTTATTGGATGGAGGATAGGAGAGGAGAAAGGAAGAGGGATAAAGGGAAAAAGACGTGAATTTGTGTTTATGTGGATAGAAAGTGTGACTTCAGACGCTTTTTGAATGCTATTAAATTAGTGGCATCTCTGATACTCTCCGGCAATATATTCCACATCCGAGCTGCATGAACTGTGAACGAGTAAGTATAAGTAGAGGTGTGGTGTATTGGTATTGTAAGTGTGCTATTATGTTGGGACCGTAAGTTAAGGCCATGTGAGGATAAGTGGGCGAATTTCTCTTTGAGGTACGTGGGTGTAAGAGGGTTATTAAGGATTTGGTAGAGTAGGGAAAGAACATGTGAATCTCTTCGTTGACTTCGTTGATAATGAGATTTTTAGTTATATTAATTTAAAATTACTTCAAGAATGATCTCATTTATTATTTCAAAATTCAATATGTATTATGTAGGTATGTATATTGTTATATTGAATAAATTAATAAATAAATTTCAATTGATAGATGATTGTTTTTACTTAATTTTCTTTGGCAGACAATAAATACTAAGGCTGGTTGGTTTCAACAAAAGTATCAGTAATAGTGTAGTTAAAATACTTTGATTTCATAAAATTGTTCCGAATTTCGTCGTTCAATGGCATTAGATTTCAATGAAACAACCAAAAGTTTTGAACAATTTTTTGAGTGTTTTAACTACAGCCTAAAACTATAATTTTTTATAATTATTGTTCTTGCATTACAAATAATATAGAGCCTAGTAGATTTAAGATTACACATTAATTGAACACACAATATATAATAAAGCTTGTAAGACTGATTTAGATGGGTGGCGGCAGAGCGGTTAGATCGCTGGGTTAGTAATCAAGTGGTCACGAGTTCGAATCCTGCCACGACCAATTTCGTTTACCTATAGCACAAGCAATTAGGGAAACCGACAGTTAACTACAAAGGCATGTACTAAAGATGAATAAATAAATATTTATAAGTTCATAGAGCCTGACAAAACCTATTTACCTAAGTTCATCATGTATAAATATTATTAGATGCTTGGAGGAATAATCAGATGTATATTAGGTGCAATATTATCACAAATCACAATATGGTATCCTTGGTTCAATCCCCAGCAGAGGAGAGATTTATTAAAATAAATTTCTTACGCTAATATTGCTTCTCTGGGCTGGAAACTCTGGTTATTTGGAAGAAATTGTCATATGGTAATAAACTCGCACACTTGTGTAGGGTGCAAAGACGTGTTTATTATGATTATTATTATATGCAGGGTGAATTTCCTTGAATGAAATAGAAAATGTGCAAATAAAAAAAAATGTTGAATTTGTAACACATGGAGATATAGACATCTGTGAACGTAATGAATATCCAAGATAACCTTTCAGACAGAGGATAATGAAGATTTTTATAGATGAGGTTGGTTTGAGTCTTCACTATCTAGCTTCATGTTGGGAAGTATAAAGCTATATAGGTATAGTTCGTCATATATCTTGAGCCATATTGCCATGGAGGGGGGTCGATTTGCACAAATACCAATTAAAAAGACACAAATTTGCCATCTGAGCACCTGGAAGCCTGGCTCAAGTTGTTTTATGATAACTATACCAAATATGTAATATGAAAAGGACCAAAAGAGACTATTATGGACGTCATTAAGTTAATATAATACCCCCTATTCAGTAACTATTGTAACTAAAATAGGAACGTTCTAAAATTGTAGATTTTAGATTTACGGTCTTATTTCAGCGTTATAAAATATTAACATGGACTAAATGGAATAGGTACATACCTATATTGGCCGGAATGTTCTTAAAAAGTTCCTGAATTAGACGTATTTTGAATAATTATGAAAATTATGAAATTTTCATTATTATTATAGTTATTCAAAAAAAGCCTAATTCAGGAACTTTTTAAGAACATTCCGGCCAATATAGGTACGTTCCTATTCCATTTAGTCCAAGTTGATATTTTATAATGCTGAAATAAGACCGTAAATCTAAAATCTACAATTTTAGAACGTTCTTATTTTAGTTACAATAGTTACTGAATAGGGGGTATTGTTATTATATATTTTAATAGTTAAAATATATCATTTTGGATTTCAACATTTAAGCTTTTTAAAAACCATAGTTAACAAGGTGACAATTAAAAGAACAGGTTTAGAAATATCTTTAATATATTTCGTTATAATATTTTTTTATATACACATACACATTTGAGCTTTCCTAAACTTATTTGTAAGTTGTATAATAGTGATAATTTATATCAATTATGAAATTATACATAGATATCAAAATTAGAGATAATTCAATAATATTATCTATGAATTTCAATATGTTTAGGTACATAAACAATTAACATTCCTAATTAATTAATAATATTATACAGATTATTTGTTAACGAGTTTAAAATTTGTGACATCCATGATGGACAAATTAATTTATTATTACTAACTAAATTATGCGTATATATTGAGGAAATTATAACCTAATAGTTTCATCCTTAATAATTTACTAGTTTAAAAGCCTGTTTTCACTAAGCACTGCCGTGTTTATGTATTCATAAGTTACAGAACAAATATTTAGTGTCAAAACTGAAATAATATAGTTACTAGTGATTGTATTGCAATTTGAAAATTGTTTCCATGCAGATATTTTCATTCTTTAGCCACTATAATATAGCAATGAATAAAATCCATCAAGATTGAATGAGAATTCCTTTATACTATTGCATGGAAACTAACCATTGCACAATGGAAATTTTCAGTTATACAAATAAAGACAAATATCGAATTGAGAATATTGCAACACTTGAATCACAATACATAGACAATTTCAGCATTGGTGACAGAACTAGTGAGGAAAATCAAATATTTTTGAACAGCTGCAGACATAAACTCTTGAGAAATTTAGTTTTATAATATTTTCATTTAATTTCGAATGCCATATTCAATTTTTGTAAAACATGTTTTCTTTCCTGGGTGACACAAACGTCTTAAGAAACCACTCATCAATCAGAACTTTTTCTTGTAACTAGTAATTATATAATCAATATACAATTCAAAAAACGAATTAATAACTTATTATGAGATAATGCTTTGTGTAAATAATGACTAAATAAAATAATAATATATTAAAAAACATCAGGTATGATTGTGGAAGGCATTAATACTTTTCCATTATTAAAATACAACCGGTTTCATAAAACTGTTGGATACTTGACTTAAAGATACCTTTAAAAATGCATTTCAAAATGTAAACTATATAAGAATGAAAAATTTAAAGGAACTTTAGCTACAAAGCTCTTTATTATAGATTTATGAAATCGGCTGCAAATCACTAAGTCATACGAACTGTGCACAAGAAACGACATTTCAAACAATTTTTTTATGAAATATGAAGCTGGGTGAGGTGGGAAGAGGCAATATGATAAAAGTGTCCTGTTTAATTATTTATCTCAATAAGGATAGGGGTCATCCGCCGGCAATTTGGTGGTCTAGCATTCAAAAGGAACTTCATGGAGACCACATCAATATCTTAACAACCTAGGACAATGTCCTGATGATTACATGTTTGGAGGGCTGACCCCAAATAAGAGGGGAATAAGCAAAGAAGAAAGCGTTAGGGTATTTGTAATGATTTGTAAGGATTAGTGAGGAACTGCCCTCCAGAAGAGTTCTTCACCATAGACCAGAGGGTATGAGGCGCAGGGGCAGACCCAAGTTGAGATGGATGGACTGTGTCCAGGGGGAACTGGACTCTTTAGGCGTGGTCAATTGGAGTCAAGGAGCCGCTGACAGATCGGAATGGCGAAGACTTCTTTTGGAAGCCAGGTCCCACCTTGGGATGTGGAGCTGATGATGATGAAGCAAAGAAGAAAATAAAATATAAAATATTTCAGATATATTATAGAAGGATCAAAATATATAGGTAGGTAGGTACATAATCTTATTATGAAAAGAGAAAAAATAATCTGAATAAGTTGTAGCAGAAGATAATTTTCATTGGAAATCTGTAAAAATGACTTATTACACCACTGTCCGATAAAGGATGGTATACAAATAAGAAAAATTTAATGAAAATTTTTACCCACATTTCTGTAGAAATTTCTGATTACTAAATTACATAAAATGACATTAATTTGTATGAAACTCATCATTTCACCACAGTTAGGTGCTGAACATTCTAATTACTAATGTCATGTCATGTCATGTACACAGTGCTTATAACTGAATGATACAAACGAGATAAAAATTGTCAATATTACATATTATAAATGCATACATACAAAATATCTTGATGCTTATATGACTATACCTCTTGTAATTTTATTGTCATGATTAGGATTTGGTAAGTCTTTTCTGTTATTAACAATGGGGGCATTCTTTGTGACGTTGTCGGGGCTACGATTGTTTTTGAGAATATTAATTATAGGTTTTTTTTCTTGTAACATTTTCCACGTGTCACCTAATGCCTTTGCAAAGTGATCATCTACAGATAGGCCAGCGTTATCATCAACTTCCATCTCGTTGTCTTCTTTTTCTATGATCGGTTCAGAGTTTTCCGTTTCTACTTCCTTGGGTGACTTGGAATCAGCATTGGGTATTAAGAATAAAGTACAAGGATCACTAGCAAACATTATGGGACTACTGGCGCGGTCTTTCATAGTGCTTTTTTGTACTTTTCCATTGCTGGCTCCGTTTGTTTCTTTGGTTTTGTTGAATAGTGTCATATAATCAGCACCTAGTGATCTTCTGAAGTGTTCATCGATAACAGGATCACACATTGAAACAGAACCTGAAAAAAAAAAAAAAACAATTAAATCATCACGAGGGGAGAAAAATACCACTTGCTTCAATTAATACTGGAGGGAAAGATAGACGGTAGCTGAGGGACTGGAAGGAGACAGATGTCCTGGCTGCGTAATATTAAGGAATGGACGGGATTCTGAACTGTGTAGCAGATATTTCGAGCAGCACAGGACAGAG
Organism: Molanna angustata; assembly: GCA_963576475.1. NCBI lineage: Eukaryota > Metazoa > Arthropoda > Insecta > Trichoptera > Molannidae > Molanna > Molanna angustata. The sequence continues at coordinate 45,345,070 of OY754964.1, read as the reverse complement.
TGATCACCAACGTCGAGGGTTCCTGACAGGCACCAGAAGAAGAAGTTTTATCATGAATTCACAAGCAAACAATAAAATGTGGATTTTTTAGAATTCATTGTTGAGAAATATTTTATCATTAAAATATGGAATGTATGCCATTTTAAAACCATCTTTATATGCTAGAATTAATTAAATCAAAATTATATTTAGGAGTAGAGATCTGCAGCCATAATGACACTGAAGTCCGCGAAAAGCCAATAAAAAAACTGCCGTATCTGGATGTCATCTTTGGATGTCAATCTCTAGAAAACTCCCCGAGATCATGTTCGCAATGTTGAATTAAAAAAAATGTGGAATAGGGACATCGTTTGGTGGAGTAGATCCAGAAGAAGACATTGGAGGGACCACGTAGCCAAAATAGACAGTGGTAGACTTGCATATATAGCATCAAATTAAATCCCCTCTGGTTGCCGTCTACCGGAAGACCACCCAAGAGATAACAGACCAACAGGTCTACTAAACGAAGAAGAAAATTATAATAGAATCATTTTAAAAAAAATATGCTTTAAATTGTGAAATCATAACTCTTCACTATTCCATAGTTGGTAGTGGAGAGTAAAAATATTATCCATGGAAAGGTTAGCAAATAAATAAACCACTTTAACCACAATACTGTGCCTATATACTTATAATGACACATAATTAAATTGAAAGGAGTGGTGAGAAATAGTTAATAAAGAAATAGTGTTTGGTTCTACAAAAACTAAAGATATGACTTTGGGCTATTTTTGAATGTCACATCTGACACATTATATTCTGATTCGTTTCAGAGTACGAAAACGTCCATAACCAAAGGGCGACCGTGGATAAAAGGATTTTATCCGCGCGATGTGACTTAACGAGTCCGGTATAAATGCATCAACTTTTTGACATTTCTCATGTACTAAAACTCAGATGGATAAATTTAGACGAATCAGAATAGTACATATTATGTCATAAAATAAAAGTGAATTATAATGTACATAATATTACCTGGGACATATTCTCCTTTTCCCGCATCAATCTTGTTAAGTGGCGGTGACTGTGGGATACTGGGACATCCGTTGGTCGGAGCTTGTGTGATGACACTCGGTCTGCAGAGGAAACCACTGTTGATGGCTTGGGAGTACGATGGAGGTGAAGTACGGGGGATCTTCACACTCATATCCAGGGGACTCTCAACGTATGATGGGGGCTTTCCTAATGGAGGACCTAGAAATATCAAATAATATAAATGATCCTTAATACACGATGGATAGTGAATGGCAGAGCAGTTAGCATGCTGGGTTAGTAATCCAGTGGTCGTTAGTTTGAATCTTGCCACAGCCGATTTTATTCACCTATAGCACAAGGATTTATGCTTAGTTATGGGAATGCATTAGGATGTATATGTACTTGCTTACTACTTTAAAAAAAAACATCACATAGTAAAAACAAATAGGTATACAAAAAAGAGAAACATAGGATCAACACTAGGTCTGTTTTAAATGCATGACATCTCAATATCGATGGCTAAATAGATTATTTACTTACAAGTATTACATATAAATGATTTTGAATATGAAAGGCTTTTGATATGACAACGTAAGAGTTTTCTACTTCCAAAAACTTGAAAATGTTGGAGTTTAAACACCAGCATTCCAGGCGGGTTGGTGAGTTTCAATTTCAGTAGCTTTTTAAGTCATGGAAGAGGCCTATATTCAGCTAAGGAGAATAAGAACTAGCCAATGAAAAGTAAAAAGTCCTTTTGAAAAGGTGATTTTATAGCTATTTATTTATGTTTATTGTTAACAAACAAAGATGAAAACATATGAACAACCATGATTTAATTATAATAATATTTCTTAATTTGTTAATATTAAAACATATTTATTTGTATTCAATATGCTCTCAATGTGTATTATACCTTCATGCTCTCAATTTTGGTCCACTACACTGCATATTTTATATAAGTTAAAGTAGCGATAATATAAATCTTACTTTTGGAAGGTGTAAAGCGTATCGGTGTCTCCTGTGTTGGATCTTGGTCCAGATCTCCAGCACTGCGATGTGTTCCTTCATGTCTCAATCTTCCCGATACAACCCCCTCCACTGAACTTGATTTGTCGTTGAAAGACTGAGATCGAGATGCCTTATTTCCTCCAGCTAGGCCTGTCTCTCTGTAAGTACATAAAAAATTGTTACAAATGATTTTTATATCAAAGAATTAATTTATTTTAACATCATTTTTGAAAAACATACGTTGATTTAAGTTTAGCAATGAGGGGACAAATGTTTTAAGTGTGTAGTTTCAATTGTTACAGTTCAGGAACTCAGTCTCAAAAATGAAAATAAAGAATACTTTAGTCATGTAGGTATCTATATTTCTCAGATTTGCACAGCATAATCAGCATAAATTTCTAGATGTGAATTTCTTAGTAAATACCTACTGCATTTTGATTTTTTAATACTAAGAACAGATCTTATACATTTCTTTAACAAAGGAAAAATAAAGTTGTCTCATTCTTGAAATTTTAGAAGATGTTGTAGAATCATCCATTTGGATAAATTGTCATTTCATTATATTATGAAAATGTATTATTTTTACAACAAAAAGGTGATAAAAAAGAAAGGAGAAAACATCGGAAATATATATCTAATAAAAAATAAAAAAATAATGTATAATTATGAAAAATTTATATATTAATCTAAAATTTTATTTAATAATTTGAATACAAAATTAAATTAAAAATTTAAATGTAATCATTTTATTTTATTTAAAAATAAAATAAAATGATTATGCTGACAATAATGGGAGGTTGATAAATTTTTTATATTATTTATCCCAAATATTCCTCAGATTCAATATTCACAAAGAAAAATATAGGAATTAGTAAAAAATAATACAAAAACAAACATTCTTGTACAATTAAAATTGATTGCCCTTGAAAAATCAGCAAAAAGAAAACTGCCATCAACGTCAGCCTGTCTGCGTCCAGGGTTGAACATAGGCCTCCATTATCTACTTCCAGCTCTTCCTTTCCTGGGAACACCACATCCAATCACACCCTGCCACTCCTTTGATACAATCAGTAAGATTGTTTATGTTTTATATTATTTAGTCTTGACTGTGTGACAGACCGTGTCCGGACAATTACGCCCTTTTTACCGTATGGACAATTTACCGTGGGGACAATTTACCGTATGGCCAGTTGACCGTACGGACAATTGACCGTGAGGACAGTTGGCCGTGAGGACATTTGACCGTGAGGACAATTTTTCGTATGGACAATTGACCGTATGGACAATTTACCGTACGGAAACTATTTTTAGTATCAGAATTTTTTTTTTTATTTTTTCGTTTGAGTTAAATAAATTGCGTGAAAAAAAAATGTTCGTTTATGGCGACGATAATTAGGTGTAGATTTCGAAATAATTGAAACTTCACCTTCTTATTAGTATAAATCGATATCCATCTTAAAAAATCAAAATAAAAACAAGAAGAAGTTTAAGAACAGACGTCTTCTAAAATCTCAAAATGTAGGAAATGAAAACTCGATAAACCCAACATAATCATTCATTTTGAAAAACCCATCTTTAAATCACGGCCGCTATATTGGTTTCTCATAATTTCAAAAGAAAACAAATAAGTTTCAATTATTTCGAAATATCCACCTTCTAATTAGTATAAATCGATATCCATCTCGAAAAATCAAAAAAAGAACAAGAAGAAGTTTAAGAACAGACGTCTTCTTATACCTCAAAATGTAGCAAATTAGAACTACTTACATTATTACCGCTTAATTTGTAAAATTTTGTTTTAATCACTGTCGACATATTGGATTTCTCCTAGTATTTGGAAATAAAAAAAGGCAATCGGTTCGTCGCCATAAACGAACATTTTTTTACTTACGCAATTTATTTAACTCAAAAACGAAACGAAAAAAGAAAAAAAAAATTCTGATACCTACTAAAAATAGTTTCCGCAGGGTGAATTGTCCTTACGGTCAATTGTCCATACGATAAATTGTCCTCACGGTCAATTGGCCGTACAGTCAACTGTCCCCACGGCCAATTGTCCTCACGGTCAATTGTCCGTACGGTTTTGTATGTGTATATGCCAGTGTTCTGTTGGTGTCATCATAAATAAATAAATCCAACATAATTTGATACAATCTGGCTTAATTTGATACAATCTGGCTTAATTTGATACAATATGGCTTAATTTGATACAATCTGGCTTAATTTGATACAATGTGTCTGAGACCATCATATTTTGTGTTAATTTCATTTACTTGCCTATATAAAACTCTTATTTATATTTAAAATGTAAAAAAATATTTACCTGTTTTTATAGTCTGGTATTCGTGTGGTGGATCTCCTGTCACGTCTCCATTTTGAAGAAGGAAGCTGTTTGGGTGGTGCAGGCTCCACCGGAGATGTTCCAGCCTCCGATCCTGTCAGTGGACCAGATTCTGATCCTGATATAGGTGGATCTGAAAACAAATCAAAAAGAGAACTGTAAAAAACCAAGAAATTAAAATACATCAATTAGAAGCCATTCTAAATAAAATGGATTGACAATTTGGAAAATATACCATCTCTCAATATAAAAGAAACTGTGGTGTGTAAAACACCGTACGTCGCATCGAAATAATAAAAAAACAATATTCACACCTTCCTATAATAAATCAGCAACCCCAAAGCCGTACAGGTTTTTTCATTCAGAATCATTCAAAAGCATAAGAAATATGTTGAGGATCAGATTTGATGACAAGATAAGGAAGTATTGAACACATATTATGTGCGGAGATAGAGCGTGTTGAATGATGTACAAAAAAATAGATTGGATCTTTTGATACAAGAAGAAACACTTAATAACCAAATACGTACATCTACAGCGCCGTATTGGACAGTTTTTTTTATAAATTATAATAATAAAATAGCAATTGAATCAAAACATCACATTCAAAGAAAATATTATTTGTAATTGAATAATAAACGAAAAAATCAACAAATGAAAAACCCCATGGTTGAAATAGTAAGTAAATGGTCGAATAGTCAAATTTTATTTAGTAATCGAGCATTTTTTAATATATAATAGTAATAATAATATTGTACCGAATTTAATACCGGTTTCACGTTGTTTGGGTCGGTGCACGGTGTGAAGAGATTGTCTTATGGCAACAAAACCCGCTATTGTACATTTGATTGTGCAAAAATTAAATAATTTAAGAGGCACATGTTCAAAATTTCACACAAATCACCCTTCAACTTCAACTCAATAACATTGTTTTTACTGGTTCACAGAAACGTAATATTGGGCTGATTTTAAGATTTAGGTACGTTTGTATAAATGCAACATTTTCTTATAAACATATATTTCTGATTGTTTCTAGGGCAACTAACAGGTACCATGTCAAATATTTATTATTCAACACGCACCCAATAACAAGTTGCCACATTCTAGAGACTGACGATGTTAATCGTCTCACAAATCCAGACTGAAAACACAATTCAAAACTGTGTCTCCAGCGGGAAATGAACCCGGGACATTTGCTATTTAATAGATATCATTCTAAATTTTACCTTTTCTTCGCGAAAAAATATTGTATATCTCAGATTTGGTGATATACAATATTTTTTCGTAGTTCATACATTAGAAGGTAACTTAGTGTGCATATTTGTGTACATCCGAATGCCCAAAGCTTACAAGAGGCTTAAGAAATATTTGGAAATACCCATAGATTTTCATATACTAGACGTAGTGAGTCACGGAATATCGCGCGTTTGACGTTTTGGTTGGCAACATATTGCAGTTTTCCTTACATTTCAACACATCCTAGATAACTGTTCTCTAAATCTTTATAATTAATGTGTTTTTTTCGACAAATAAATCCAAAAACAATTCACATTAGTCGTTAATCTCTATAGAAAAACGATGTAGTCTGCCAAACCAAAACGTCAAAAATCCCCCGAAAAAATGCCTCACTTCGATTCAAACAAAATTTGCTAACTACGACATCTAGTATATTATACTAAAAATATTTATTTATTTATTTATTTATTCTTGTTGACAAATTCACAGAATATAAATTACAATTGTATACATTATTATTTAAATATAAATATATTCCAATTAAGAATTTGTTCGTGAAATATTACATAGGTACATTATAATATATCAAGCTTGGTAAGAACAACAAAATAATATGAGCAACATAACAAAGCAAAAAGGGGGTACAAAATAACAAACAAAAAATAACATGAGACAATGAATAAAAAAGAAAGAGAAGAACAACAAAATCGTTGATTAAACATTACAAGCATAAAAAAGAAAATATTAGTAAATCAAAGTAGAAAAAAGAAAAGCAAAATGAACGAGATTAAGTATTACATCGAAAGTTAAGCATTACATAAAGTTGGGATTAAGGAATGGATATGAGGATTTAGATGAACTTATTTGTTCGCGGCCACAAGAATACACACACACGCTCGCATACATACACACATAGAGAAAAAAGTCACAATTCAAGAAGAACAAAAAAGTTGTTTAAGTGAAATACCTCTTATACGGAATACCTCAAATACGGAAATAAATATACGGAAATACCTCAGCCATAGCCTTAAAAACAGAAATTGTTGTCACGGTTTATAGTGATGGAAGTAGAAGATAATTGTAGCAATTGATTAGTTTCAGAATACCTACCTACATATTTGAAGCTACCTTAAAACGCCGAAAATATGTTACTATAGGAAATGTGCGTAGGTATACAAAATGTAATCAAGGACTGTTTTTTTTTTTCTTTTTAATAAGAAAGAATAACTGTGAATATAATTAATGGCTTTATTATGTTTCCGAGGAAATGAAATATTAAACAATGATATCACAAAAAAATATGGACACTTCGTCGATAGCCAATTTAGGCTAGGTTAGGTTAGGGATCGATTCGATTTAATAAATTCATAGTGTCCCGCTGATATTTTAGATTGGTCGGAAAACGAAAAACGATCGGGGATCAAACGAAACCCAACCCGTTATTATTATAAACATTAGATTTTAAAATGAATTATGAATTTTCTGACCGTAGCGCTTTGAAGAAATGCAATTGTAGCGTCGCTTTCACACGACACGCCGTAGAAATGTTATATCAAACAAGGATATACATAAAAAGACAACGTAGGAATATGGATGCAAGGAAAGAGATAAGAATTGCAAGATAAACAAGAATTTTGAAATTAATCTCATATGTACTGTATGATACATACATATGAGATATAATCTCATAGGTATAATAACGCAACGACTATGCAACGACTTAAATGGATTGAGTAAAAGACGCGCAAGAAAATGTTAGAACTGCTTATGAATTATTTTTATAAAAAAATATATAAAACGAATAGGTTGTGGCTATCGCTATACTTCTCACTATCAACTATCAAGTCACTCCATAAATTATTCAAATTTTGTATGGAAAATTTTCAACATTTCAATGAAATAAGTTTTTAAATTATTCTTGATTTTAATATTTTATTATGAAAACTTGATAACTTTCAAAGCCATTTTATGAAAGTGATGTGCCTTTTTAGCAATTTGAAAACAAAAATATCAAATTATAATTTTCCTGAGCTTGGGGTTACTTAAAAGTAGAGAATGAATGGCTTGAACAAGTCGACGAGTATGTCTATCTGGGTAGTATGTTCCAACGGAATGGACGGCCTGATAAGGATATTGAAAGAAGAGTTATGGCAGGAAACAGAGTGAATGGAGCACTTAGACCAGTTATGAATGATCGCAACATATCAAGAGACGCTAAAGTTGCCATTCATAACGCAATCGTAGTGCCAACCCTGACGTATGCAAGTGAGACCTGGACATGGCAGAAGTCGCACGAAAGCAGAATAAATGCAGTTGAAATGAGATCGCTTAGAAGAATTTGTAACAGAACGATGTATGATAGAGTTCGGAATGAAGATACAAGGAAAGAATGTAAGATAAAGAAAGATGTAATTAACAGAATGAAAGTTAACACATTGAGATGGTTTGGCCACTTGGGGAGAATGAACGAAGAACGCCTGACGAAGAAAATATACAAAGCTGACAGGAACGGAATAAGAGGTCGCGGGCGCCCAAGAAAAGGATGGCACGACCATGTAAACGATATTTTGAAAGATGGAAATGTAAGAAGCGTGAACAACAGACGAACATGTATAAGACGATGTATGAATGTTGATGAGGCGATGAATGTGTGTCAAGATAGAAAAATGTGGCGTTCGGTTCTCTCTGCCTACCCCGTGAGGGACATGGCGTGATGGTATGTATGTATGTATGTATGTATGGGTTACTTTCAAATATTTCACAGTTAAAAAAATTGAGAAGTACTGATCAGATATCCATCAAAATGAAATGGGGTCTAAGCGAGTATTAGATATACAAATGTGCAAATTTTAAAAAGAATCGAATGAGTAGGTACTTTAGTCTATAATCGATAAAGTAGAATAAACACGTCGTACATAGTACACAGTACACACACAGATACATTGTGATGAAACTTTCAGAATATAATCTCAGTATGATACTAGTTAATAAAAAAAATAACCTTAAAATTGCTTATTCATAACTCCCACTATATCTCCCTCTTAGGGTAGTGAGGAGTAAAAATGAAACGTATGAGAATTATCTTACTATGTATATATAATTGAATTTATTTAAACTTTTTTTTCTATATTTTTTTTGCAAAATTTAAATACGCCGTCGCATTTCTGAAAAAGAGGCATCCACGTGGAGATAAAAAAAAATCACTGAAACTGTATACTTAACTAAAGTCTTACAAGATTAAATACGATTTAATATTAACAGAATTAAACTATAATCGAGAATTAAATATAAGTGGATAAAATACCAGCTTAATGATGATATAGACGTTGGAGTATTTATAAGGATTGGAAGACTCAGGTGGCTTGGACATGTGGAGAGGATGAGTGAGCAGCTGCCCGCCAAAAGAGTCCTTCACCATAGACCAGAGGGTGTGAGGCGTAGAGGGAGACCCAAGTTGAGATGGATGGACTGCGTCCAGGGGGGCCCGGACTCTTTGGGCGTGGTCAATTGGAGACAAGTAGCCGCTGACAGATTGGAATGGCGAAGACTTCTTTTGGAAGCCAGGTCCCACCTTGGGATGTGGAGCTGATGATGATGATGGATAAAATATTAATAGTAACTATATACAGATTTTAATAAAGTTAAATAAGATGAAATGGTAATAAAACTAAGCTTCATTTTTACGACCGCATTATATTGAAGAAGGTTTAATTAATCACGTAACATAATGATAGGATCGATAATACATTTTTTTCAATACTAACAAACAATGTTGATAAAATTGTAGAAAGATCTTTTTTAATAAGCACAATGGACACACGTCACTTATATCTTAGAAATATCCCTTTTTCGTGCAGTTGTGTCTTGCATTTACCTGAAAGGTCGTCGAAGGGCGCTTATAACAAAGCACTCAACAAAAAGTTAAATATCGAAACAAAATGGACTGAAAGACAGCATAGAAAAGAAATGCTCTTTTTACAAGGCGCAGACATAAGTTGCTTAATTTTCTCAGTCAGTTAACGGACAGCTCGAGTGAAGCTTTAAGGTGAGAATGACGTCTGAAGGTCGATGAAGGCCATTCGAAGCTTTTGAGAGGTTTGAAAATTGGAAGGAAAGGGACGGACGAAAAGGAATAACAAAAAAAATAACTAAAGTAAAATAAATATGAACAACAATAAGGGAACTGTATGAAAGAATATGATAATGCGTTATGTAAAAACGTCAACTTACACAATAGATATAAATTATCAATATAATTTATATAAAAATATAATTTCTATAAAATGATATTTACAGATAGATTAAATAAATTTTACACGATGAAATTAAATAAAGAATAATAATATATATATGATGTAGCTACAGGTACCAAAAACTAGTAAAATTAAATGTCGCTAAAAAAATCTGCTAGAGGAGACGAATTTAATAATTATAACGATTAAGAAATAAATAGCATTAATAATGGCAGCCATTGGCATAGTTCCTAAATAGTTAAAACCGTCATAGAAAACTTTAACTAATAAAAATAAAGAATAAATGAAAATGCAGTAAAGTGAGCGTAATCTTTTGAAATGCCTCAGATGAATAAATTATTCCCATTCGTAGCTAGATCACCGAGTTCGTAGCATTTAGTTTTAAGTAATCGAAATATAAACAGTTAACTGTTGCAAGTGATGTAAATCAGGGGGGGAAAGTCTGGGCAAATTGTGTAATCAAAACCCTCATGATAACTCATATCGTGGATATAATTATCTTATGGAGTTCTGAAATATCTTAATATATTATAGAACTCCATAAGACAATTGTATCCATGATATGGGTAATCATTGCGGTTTTGATTCCACCGTTCAACCAGACTTGACCTCCAGAGGATTAAATATGTGTCATACAATACACTTTTCTACTTGTGGGTATCTCAAAATCTCCATGTGTTCTTTAATGTGTCCAATCCACATTAATTATACGTATTATACAAATGTTGTTATTATTTCTTATTCTATCAATATGTGTCTTTATGTACTTATGTATGTAAAAAGCAAATGCCGTTTATAAATAAATGAATTTCCCACTTTTTTTCAATATGTCACATCTTAAGAGTATTAAATTATAACATAAACTTTCAAGATAATTTAAAAAAAAAGTTTAAACAGGCATATAGTATTAATGATTATAGGTGGAATGCCATGTTAACTAAAGAAGAATCTCAAAATTTTGGCGCCAAATATCTTTTTCAGTTTATACATTTTAAAACTATCCATTTTCTGATTTAGGTATTGTAAAACTTCCTCATCTTTGAATCGTTGTTAAGTAACATGTGATAGTTTGAAGGTGTCAATGAAGGAAGATGGGAACACAAGAAAATAAAAAAAAATAAAAATTTGACGGACAAAAAACTTGAAGACGAAACAGGTTAGTCGAGAAAAGGTATATAAAGGTAGCGCCACTATCCCCCCCCCCTTCCCCTCTTCATTAGGTACTCCGTACCTGGTCCCTATACAACCTCCATTCATCCTGTTTCCCGCCACAAGATGCAGCAGCATCCTTGATGAGTGGGCGGAAGATGAAAATGTGATGCACTAAGCGTCTACTAATATATTATGCGAGGCGAGGGTATAAACCATTATAATCGTATTACCCATTTTTTTCAAGATCAAAAATGTTAATGTCTACAATTTGAAGCAAAAAAAGATGCATCGCAGATTTTCGACGAATAGTAATTGATTCGGGTGTAGTTAATAGTATGTTTTTTTTTAAAGAATGAAGGTTGCTTTGATTGAAAGTTTTGGCCAACATAATAAGGCACAATCATTGAGACGAAATATCAAAAAATCTGGCCATAAAAGAAAATATTAACGAAAATTAAGACAGAAAATATGGTGGTCCGTTTATTATATATCTATATTTTAGAATTTCATATATTATTTAGTTGTAATATTTGGAAAATACGCAAAAAATACTATTTTAAAGAATTTCATATATTATTTAGTTGTTATATTTGGAAAATACGCAAAAAATACTATGAAAAAGAATTTCATATTTGGAAAGCTGTAATATTTGGAAAATACGCAAAAAATACAATTTTAAAGAAGATGGAATAATTTTTTTTAACAAACCGCTATTTTTATTGATTCATTTTAATTTTTCCATTATTATTTATAAATTTTATTTTCAATGTTGGAAACTGTCACTTAAATGTTGGAATTATGGTGAAAAAAATATACATAATTCTACGTTCAAGTTCACAAACGAGACTTCCATTCACCGGTATCGCTCAATCGTCGTTTAGTCGCGTTTGTGAAGTTAATTTAAAATGTAGAACGTAAAATTATATATTTTATTTTTCATCATGATTATATGAAATCATAAAAAGTTAAATTTTTTATAATTAGATTTTAGAGTATTAAATTGAATGAGTAGTTAATTTCTTCGTTTTTCTACTATTAAAAAAGGACCAACGTTTCGGCAGGTGAAGGCCATTTCAACTCATGAAAAAAAAACAAGTACAAGTAAGACACTGTGGTGTTTAATTCTATATTTTACAGTAGATAATCATTGATGTAAACATTTTGTTAACATACTAAAGTAAAAAATCGAATTGCTATATTAGTATATGTAGAATAATATATATCACGCTTAAAATTTCAAAGTATAAAAATAAATATATTTTTTTTAGAAATGCTTGTCGCGGGTCCCTAGGTTCGGGTGCAGCCCAATAAAAATTTCCATTTGCGCCGCGTCGAACGGAATCCAACAAAAAGGCGAATATTTGTCGTCAGAGTGACGATTGCGAAAATGTTCTTCGCTAAACGCGCGTTCTTGGAATTCTTGGCACGTTTCAGATACCAGCGATATATATCTACACCATTAAGTGACGCGTCTCACATGCAACAGATACTGTAGTATATATTATTATGTAAACATATAACTATTGCAGGTAGATATATTTACTTTCCACTTACTAATTATATAGAATAGTGGAGAATCATCATTTTTTTAGATCAAATTCTCAAGGGGTATCACGTAGAGAGTGCATATTATAAGTGTCATCGTGATGATTTTACAGCCAAAAATATAATTTATATCGACTTCATATTGATATCATAATTTATTTATTTAATCATTTACGGCATATATTGCCCTTTACAAGCATACATAAAAAACACAAATCGAAAACAAAATCACAGAAAAGAATATAATAATAAACTTACATATATAAAAAAAGGAAAAAAAAAGACTTATCAACATAATAAAACAAAAAGAAGTAGGTATCAATAACATAATTGAATTACAATCTTCTTTCCTTTCCATTAAGTTGTATACATATAAATATGCAAACCAGAAAATTACACATTTTATTGGAGGGTATGTTTCAATAAAGTATCCTTATAGTATTATTAATAATTTCTGAATTAACTTTGTGGTACATTTTTAAAAAAACTTTTAAAAAACACAAATCACTTTGTTTACACCACTTTTTGAGTTATTTTTTTAATTAGTCCAGAGGAGGAAGTTATAATCAGGAAGCAGTCGCTTTGAAACCGGTAGACCTTTAAAAATAACTCAATAAGTAGTGTAAACAAAATGATTTTGTGTTTTTTTTAAAATATCTTATAGATATTGTCAGATAACCATAATCATTGCCCAACCGGTGAATTCTGTTAATCGGTGAGTTACACAAATAATTAGTGTTGGACATCTTACGTAGGAATGTAATAATTTGGCGGATATTCCTTGTTGGAATATGGCAATGTATCTGACTAACGAGGTAAGATGAACTAAAGTACCTAGTTATTGATTATCTTATAGAGGAGCATGAACATAATGTATGTAATGATTCCAAAAATATATTTTAATTAACACAGGGAATTTAATTAACACGAGAACTAATTTATATATAAAAATATACATCAAGAAAATTAAAAAATAACCAGTTTTAACCCATAAAATAATATTTTGAAGCCTCTGAAGATGTTAGATGTGTCTAACGAAAGCGTTAAGGAATCAATTATAAAATAAATTTATTTTCTAATATCATAATAAAATAAAATAAATAATAAATAATATCTGTGTGTAAATTACATTAACATTAGCTTATTAATCGAATTTTTTTATAGCTGCAAACATTGAATTTTTTCCCTTTCGGGAATCAATGATATTTTATGACATTTTTTTAAAATCTCAATAGAGACGAAGATAGAATACTGAGTTTCTGGTTCTCTTAAAATATTCCAACTTCGTCTCTATTGACATGTTTAAATTTGTCGTAAAATTATTAGCTGATTAATTTTACTTAGATATAATGTTCATTTTTATGATTTCACCTGTTAAAATAGTAAAAATGCTATCACGTTATGGAAAATAGAGTTTTTAAATTTTTTATATAAAATATTATTTATAAAAGAAATGCACATCTAATAAAAGTGCATTCAGAGACTGTGAATCCGTCAAGATGAAAATAAAAAAGTTTTCGCTAAGCACAGTGTAGTGGAGAGTTTAGTGTTGGGCACAACCCACTCGTTTTAAAATGCTATGTAACAAGAAGAATCAGTGACAATGTTTATACATGCATACGACACAACACAACATTTCGAAGACCGGATGTCAAGATAGACATCTTGTATTTAAGGTATATAAAACCTGTATATACTTCACATGCACTGTTTAAACTATAGACTATTTCACTGTATAATATAAATAGTATATACTACATTATAGTTAAAATCACTGAATTGTAATTTTATTAATTGTGCAGGAGAGATGATTGCAGTATTTAATATCCAAAACGAGCAATTCGTGGCCAACACTAAACTCCATTATGTAAGATAGTGAACTTTTTTGGGCTCATTGATAGGTATATACATACTAGTGATCGCACAGGGGTCAAAATTCGACCGTAATTCATAAAAATTTAAAGGTCATTAGACCTGGGGGGCAAGTCTGGTTCGACCGTTTATATTGTTTCACATTAGATTATTGTGTTTTTCTTTAACATATTCTGTATTTGAATTTAAAACAATTGCGTTTGACATTGGCATTATGAAAGTAAAAAATCTATGGTTTGACATGAAATATTGTTTTAATAATAATAATAATAATAAACACTTCCTTGCACCCTGCGAAATTGGCGAGTTTAATGCCATTTGGCAATTTCTTCAAACTAACCAGTGTATCCAACCCAGAGAAGCAATATTAGCGTGAGAAATCAATTTAAATAAATTTCTCCTCTGCTGGGGATTGAACCCAGGACGCCCGTATCGAAACCAAACGGTTTACCAACTGTGCCACGGCATTCGGCGTTGTTTTATTTTTTTTTTTTTGTATTTTTAATACATATTATGTATTTATTATTTATTTATTTATTTCTTTATCACACCAAATAAATAATCTTCATTAAAAAAGATAACTGCTGCCCAACTAGGTATAGCTGTTCTAGGGCTAGCAGTGTATATATTAATTTTAGCTTTCTGAATTCTTTTCCTACGATACAAACTTTAACTATGTCATATATCAAACTCCTCCGTGCGCGCATTTTGCTTCAAAAGGGGTCTAAAGTTTTCACTTCACATATCAATATATAAATTGTATGTAATGTACATTATGTAAAGATTTGACAGATGAAATCATAGAGAAGAAATTGACAGTGTACCTATGTATCAGAAAGTTTAAAAACGTTTTAGGTAGGTACTGTTGCTTCATAAAAGTAATGTAGGTATTTCATCTTACAAATGAAAACACATACATACATACCATCACGCCATATCCCTAACGAGGTAGTTAGAGAGAACCGAGCTCCAAACACCTCAAATTCATGGCTCAAGCTCAATCTTTTTATGTTTCCTACATTCAAAATATCATTCATCCCTTTTTGGGGTGGCCCCCGCTATTCACAATTTACCTAGACAAGGCTTTACCTCAGTTTTGACGGTATAACAATAAATATAAAAAATGTATTTATTATAAATATGTAGGTACCTTGTTTTTCATGAAGCCACGGTTGCCATAGGGTGACATTGAATTTTGGAGATTTGGGTGGCTCCATTGGAAGATTCTGTAGGCCTGTTCTATATGTCCGATTTGCCAAGAAAACAAGGTATGGAGTAAAATCCATACTTCATCTAAATAGTACAATTGTTTCTTCACGATCTTATTTCACAAATAAATGTTCACACATCCAAAAATCCACAAATGGACACGAAATTGTCTATCAAATTATATTTTGATAGTAACTAATTAAACAATGTCTATCTTAGAATTTCTAAAAATAATTTAGATAAAAAATTAACACGGGCAGGAAATACTAGAACGAAAATTCAAATGTAGAAGCACAACCTTTCCACGAAATTCGTAAATAAAACTTTCACATACAGTACAAAAATTGAAAACACGATATGAAAATTCAAAAATGGAATTATCACATAGGTACAGTACAATAATCAAAACACAGGGATCACGCAGTTCCAATGAAAAATTCAAAGATAGAATTCACTATTCAAATATACGCGACACAAAACAATTGAAAACACTGAGCTTTCGCGGGATATAGGTACTTATGAAAAATTCAAACGTAGAACTGCGCGAGGCGAGATGCGCATAGGCGTTCGTCCATAGTACGAATGGTCGAAAGGATGAATGAAGCTATCGTACCACGTGACCCGGGAGTATCCAGCCGATATAAAAAAGTATGAGGCTCTCGTGTGTTTATACCGGTCCGACGTAACCTTAGCTTAGCACGTCGCGGTTCAGGTATAGTTATTAGGCAACTAAACAAAGCCGTACATTAGGAAGGAACAAACCATAGGATGAAAAAAAAACCGGGCGTGTGAGACGGAGATACCATCCAGAAGTCGTCCGTCTCGCTCTACACGAGGACCTAATCCGAAGAAAACATGATACAATGTGTGATCATTTCATGAATTTAATTTATTTCGTATCAAAATATTTACCTATTGTGTTATAGTCAAACAATTTTTTTTTATAATTTATTTACTGACTTTATGTCCAGCAAAAGCACCAAGATGGGATTATTACCATAAAGCAAAATATCTTCCGACAGTATTTTACCGAATAAACTTCTACCGAATAAAAGTCTCTAAAGTTAATTCGGTACAATAGTAAAATAAGTAGAAAATGAGTCATCACAGCAAAACGTATGTAAAATCATTATTTATCACATGAAATGAAAGCTGAATTGAATATTTACTAACCAAAAGCAAAATAATGAAATATATTATTCTGACTGAATAGATAATCAGCGCCCTTGGGATGAGGTATCTATATATACGAAAACGGCGTTATACAGCCTAAATAATCTAATTTTGTTTTTATACGATTCGACGTAACAATTCTAAATATGACTATGAACGAGTAACAGTAACATCACAGACCAATACTACCCCATATTCAGTAACTATTGTAACTTAAATAGGAACGTTCTAGAATTGTAGATTTTAGATATACGGTCTTATTTCAGCGTTATAAAATATCAACTTGGACTAAATGGAATAGGAACGTTCCTAAATGATGAAAAATTCATAATTATTCATAATACGTCTGATTCAGTAACTTTTAAAAAACGTTTCGACCAAAATATGTACGTTCCTATTCCATTTAGTCCAAGTTTATATTTTATAATACTGAAATAAGACCGTTCCAATTTTAGTTACAATAGTTACCTACTGAATAGGGGGTAGTATATTATAGACATGACACAGGTAAATTTTTTTGGTACACACCGTGTGATTGTACCACCAACATTTAGTGGTGATCAAATATTACTGTTACTTTTTACTCTATTTATCTCAAATATTTCAACTTTCTCTAATTTTATACCTTTTTTTAAAGTATGTATAAGATTGATCCCGGTTTGTGAATTAAAGAGCATTGAGCGATACTGGTGAATGGGAGTCACGATTGCGAACTTAATGAAATAGTGAGTACTTAAAATTACATATAATTTTTTCGTAATTCTATGTAATCAAACAGAAGTTTTTGTTTCACATTGACACCAATTAAAACTGGACAGCAATTAGATGCAGAAACTATAATGAAATAATAAAGTGTAAATTTGGAATATGAATTTTAGGATTTTATGGATTGATGCTTTGCATTAGGCAACGGTTTTTGAAAACGCAAATATACACAATATAAATAAAAAAAAATATGTATTATAAAAACCGCACATACAAAAATATCACTCGAAATATACACAGTGACGACATAGCACGAAAGACGACTGATGTTGAAAAATGTACTGTAATAATAATCGAGATAAATGAATAAGAAATGAGTTAATATGTCGATATTTCATTGTGTCGCAATGTTGATGCTGATTAATGTATCTTTGCAGAATCTGAGGAAAATATAAATATTAATAATCGAGAAAGATGATGATGGCAATTGGGGTTGAAGACCGGAAGACAATGAGATGCCGGAGCGGCCTTTCAAAGAATCCATCAGCCTTCTCAGATATCCAACTCGGACATATTTCGGATCATTTTGCAATCATAATACGATTTGGTTTGTTTTTGAGAAACCGATTTACATAGCGAAAGTGATTATTGGCGTTTGAGTTTGATACTAAAAATTGACGTTTAATTTATTTATTTTTTTATGAACAGATGTGCGTTTATAGCCAAACGACAATTCCTTCCAACTAAACAGTGTTTCCAGATCGAAGAAGCATAGGTACATTATTTAAATAAGTTCTGTTTGGAAATGAACTCAACAGATTTTAGACACAAGAGCCAAATTTCGGTTATATTTTTGGGTTTAGTGGAATCTATAATTGCTGTGTATATTTTAAGAAAATGTCCTAAAAGAGCCAAATTTCGTTTTTCGCGAAAAAATCGGGTTTATCGCAAACGCGAATAGTTCAGGTCTCTCTATGCATGAGACATTTACATCATTTTCCCCGAGTTAAATCTATTTAGGTACGTGCGTTTAATGCCATGTTCATGTATCACTAGATAGCATAATATCTATAATGTTCGGGCGTGCGATATATATTCGGTGCGATATAATAGACAAAATATGAGTAGGTACCAACCTACCGAACAATTTGGATTTAGTGTGAAGTCAGGCTATGACTAAAATGTGTAAACTATTCGATTTCCTGTTGTAAATTGAACATACCTACATAGGTGTATAATTAAACCTATATCTGTAGTGATTACACCTGTCAAAAACTATTCCTCAATGTTTTACGATTAAAATATAGAATTTTCGCAGTTTGTTAGACACGTAAATTGGCCGAGATTTGTTAAAGTATTGTATATTTTTAAAAGCTTTAGGAAATTAACTAATCCGAGGTGATTTCAACAATGTCGTAAAAAGATAAAAATCGCAGTTAAAGCTAATCTGTTGTTTAATTATAATATTGTTACCGCATCGTGCAATTATCTAATAAATATATTTTTATGATGCTCAATTTTAGACGTATATATTTTTTTATTTTATAAAAATAACTGCGATAAATATATGTATTTAAATACAAGTTTCTGTAATCTGTATTTCAATTATGATCTGCTGTGACTGAAACGAACTCTCATTAATTAATGTACAATAGATTAAAATATAAATAAAGGAGTGAGTTGTATCCAAGACTATATTCTCCACTACATAAATATTATTGTAGTTTTTTATTCAAACGATAGCAATCCTTGAACACATTTTTATGAAGCCCATTTAGGTTGTATATTTTTTAGATAGATATAAAAAAAATCTAGGCCGAGAGAGCATTTTGGTAATAATGACAGATGATATTTCCTGTCAGTGGAAAACTATTTAGATAAATAAATTAATGTCATTTATGCAAACGATATCAATATGAAGGCGATTAAACGTATCATTTTGGATGTACAGAGGGCACAAACTTTAAAAAAATCATAAATCATACATACAAACACATCACAAGTACATTGAGAAATTAATTTAAATAAATACGCTTGTAATTTGTGAAATAATAACTCTCTATATACTATTCCATAGTTATGAAGAGTAAAAATAAATATAATAAAACACCACTCAATTTTGTATTTTATGTTGAGACTTAAGTGTTGGACACAGCTCATTCATCTTAATATGCATTGTGAACAATTGTTTTATTTTGTACTGAAGTACAACAAATGACTATGTATCTACTAACTATGCAAACAATTTATTTTTAACGATATTTATCATCTCACAGACCAGTCTGAAAACACAATTAAAAGCTGAGTATCCACCGGGAATTGAACCCTAGACCTTTGGCTTAGGAGTGGGATATATAACCAACTGAACAACTAAGGCCCACAATATATTATGTACTATAGATACTATAGATAGTACCTAGTTGAGCGTTTATTAGAATGTAAATTATGTAGGTATCGCTTGAGATGAGTTTCGCGAAAAAGTTTATACAAAATATCCCAAATAATAATAAATAATACTTACATATTGTCATTTGATATATGGAGATCTTTAAAATGAATAGGTAAAATATATGATTCATAATAAACATACCAAACTATAAAATCTAGAATTATTGAGTATTTTAAAAAATATTAGGTGTACCAGGATAGTGTGGAGTGGAGTTCATTTTTCCTACCCCGAATAGGTTAACGGCTTGATGGTCATACAAGTTGTGTAACGATTTCGTCACTAAATTCATTTTTACAAAAATTATATTAATGACTTTGAGATGTACTGCTATGATGAATATAATATATTTTTAAAGAAAATTAAATATAATCTAATTTGGGTGTTTTGGCATTATTTCATAATTTCAATTTCGATTTAAAAAAATAAAAAAAAAGGTTGATAGCTCTGAAACTTTTTCCTGTTGTTTAAGATATTGTATATGTCTATATTTGTACAATTTTTAGGGCTTTTGAGATATTTGGAAATTACATATATATAAAAAAAAATGATAAAACTCGACTGAAACAAATATAAAAAGTAATGAAGGCCTAAGATTGTCTATACTTTCCGAAATTTTGGGTTCTATGCATTAAACGGTTAAAACGTTATCAGGGACACACGCACACGCACACGCGCACACACTTACGCATACACACAGATATAAAAAAGTTACCTACTCCTAATTCTGAGTTTATTAGACCTATATAAGATATATGCTACGAATACCAAGTTGGTGTTATTTGATTTCAAAGTTGAAAAAATCATGCAAAAAGTCTAAATTGACGACCTTCGTGGTTCAGTGGTGTCTGACTGCTGATTCAAAGGTCCTGAGATTATCAGGATGGATGATAAGAGATGAGGTAATTGCAAATGGGGTTCTAGGTAGGAAGGTAGGTAGGTATATATGGCCCAAGTTAATAATTTTATTATAACGTCGATTTGATTAGACATGTTCCAGGAAGGACCGATACAATCGAAAGAAGAAGGCAATAGACAACATACCTACTACTCTGATGGATTGTACATGTAGTTGTATTTACACTTGATCAATATAATATAATGTGTCTACGGAATGGAATCGCATAGCTGAATCATTTGTTTGATATTCCAGTCATTTGACACAGGCTGACCATGATTACAAGAGAGAAAAAAATGGGACACTGATTTAGAAAAACTAATTCAAGCGCAAAACTCGTCTGATCAAAAAATGATTCTTATACATATGTTTGTACAATAATCGAAATTGTTACTGAACGAAAGAACTAATTATTAATGATTTTAGTCTTTAAATCTAAAAATTGACTACGACACCAGAGACTCCGGAATCAGGTGTCTAAAACAGATGAGTTATCTACGAAGGCAGGAATTCTTTAAATTTGTATTTTCGATGTGTATTGTAACAAGAGGATGTGAAGAGTTTAAAGAGTACCTACTTGTTTAAAGATGAAATAAATTAAATTTTCTTCTCAAAACCTTTTAATTTCAATGAGGTTTTCGATAATAATAAGAAACAAATACTTCTTTGCATCCTGTGCAAATAGCGAGTTTATTGCCGAATGATAATTTCTTTCATCTAACAAGTGTTTCCAGTCTGCAGAACCTAGATTTGCGTGAAAATATTTATAAGACAAATTTTTAACATCTCAATAGAGAGGAAGTTAGAATATTGCAGGAGAACCTGGGAATCAAGGCACCTATAATATTCTTATAATATGCACCCACCGATTGTCCTACAATATTCCAACTTCGTCTCTATTGAGATGTTAAAAAATTGTTATGAAAACAGACGCCGGCACGCATAATGAAAACTGTTTACCAATATGCCACCGCGGTAGAAAACTTAGCACTGCCTTAAACTAACACAGGAGGAATAAAGATTAATTAAAATAGGAAATATGAAAATTGTCCCATAGAAAAGACCATGTCATATGTTCGCAGCCACTGAGGCCTGTATGGTAATTTCGGTTAGCAGACGAAGACCTGAAGAACTCTTGTCAACCAGAATGAAACAGGAATACGATCAGTGGACATTATACACACATCCACATCCGACAGACATACATATTTGAATACCAAATACAAGGAAATTACATGTCAAACGGGACCCTGACGCCACATCTATGTATGACGCAGTATGTATTCGTTCACATTGGAAATTTTTTAGGTAGATACGTAACACCTATACATTTTACCAATTTATCTATTTGAGGAAGTTTTATTCTATTTCTTGTTCTTCTTCTATGCCTCTACCCAGTTCATATTATAGAATCGTTTCTTCTGGTACGCAAACTCCACATCTTTCAATTTTGAGTCGTCTCCGCAGTCAGCTGCTCCTCACTCCACCACGTCCTAAGATAACATACTTATTTATCAAAGAAAATTGCATAATAACATTTGCCGATTGAATTGTTGAGGAATCGACTGGCATAGAGCGTCCTTTTCGGGAGGACGCTCTATTTGGAACAGGTGCGCTATGACATGAAATTTAATAATCATACAGAGTTGAAGAATCGCCGATAATCGAGCGGAGTAAAGAAAGGGATACACCACTTTGCTGCCGAACATCTAAGATGCAAACTAAAGGTTCAAGGTCTGTAATTTTACACATGAGTTTATAATTTAAATAATCTTAATATTAAGACCATGATAAAAATCCTAATGGTTATCATGATGCGACGTGAATTATTTTTTGTATTCTATTCTACTTTCAAGTACAGTTTTTCCCCTTTTTTACATTTCAGAATTCACACCACATATTGTAGGTATAGAGGGTTTACCCATGGTATGAGTTCATCTTGTCTAAGACAAATATCCTGTATGTAATAGGATAACATATTATACTCCATTTCACCTCATGCCACTTTTGCCTATATGTACAAGGCTTTGTCATGCCGTCCATTCATTAATATGGTCCGGTCTCCTGTTATCTCAAATCACTATAATGTGAAAGATATAAAAACGAAATAAAACACAAATTCAAACTATATAACCAAAATTTATCAACTAGATATATATTAAACATAGAAACACAACTACATAAATACCTACTTGAAGAAAAGTTTATGATAGAAAAAATATCCATAACATTTTTACTCCTCACTAACCCAAGTGGGGAGTTACGAATTCGCTATTTTTAATGTTATTTTTAATGTTATTTTTTTATTGCAGATTATCAATATCATAAAGTTTCTCAAAATGTGTCTGTGTGTGTGTGCTGTGTACTATGCGCTATGTGATAATATGTGCTATGTACTATATACGGCGTGTTTATTCAAATTTATCGATTATTAAATCGACTAAAGTAGGTACTCATTCGATTCTTTTCAAATTTTGAAAATTTATGTATCTAATACTCGCTTAGACCCCATTATGTTTTGAAGGATATCTGATCAGTGTTTTTCTATTTTTTTAACCGTCAAATATTTCAAAGTGACCCCAATCTCAGGGAACTTGGTATTTTTATTTTCGAATTGCTAGAAAGGCAGATCATTTTCGTAAAATGGCATTTAATGTATTTTCAATTATTGGGTTTTTGTATTGTTTTTACTTGTCCTTTTTGCATATTGCTCGAGAATCAAGCGGGTGTGACGATTAAACTCGCACGTCACCAGCGAGTACTATTATAGCATCGGACCTATTGCGATATCGTACTTTTCTGGACCTATTGCGATATTGTATCATCGGATATATTGCGATATTGTATTTTTCTATATTTTGACGAATTTTCAGCGTTCTAATTTATGTGTTTTTTTAGATACGTGGAAATATAAATAAATAATTGAAATGTTGATAGCCCCTGACTGGAACAAACAATCAAAATTCTGAGTAAAAAGAAAGTTTTTTAGGCCTAGAGTTTTCTATATATTATGAAATTTTATGCTTTGTGCATCAAGTGGATCAAAAGCAATAAGTAAGACACACACATAGACACACTAGATGTTCTACTTCGAATTCTGAGTTGATCTATGTCGATATGTTAAGAATAAGGAAGACAGTTTGAATATGTAATTAAATAAAAAACGATATAACACACTGATGTTAATCAGGTAGGTATATATTTAAAACTACCGAAATAAGATTGAAAATGCATTGTGTCGAAATCCCATACGTTCCATGGAGGAATTTGGGTTTATCACGAATTCTATAATGAAATCATATACTTTTGTGGGATGCGGTTAGTAAAACGGTTTCTTTGATCCTTTACGCGTAAAGTTCAAAATACATACCTCCTCAATTATATTATACAGGTACCTACACTATGCTATGATTATACATACAAAAAATGCCAACCCCTGGAGTCAGTCCAATAAAGCAACTTTGGGTAAGTTTGGCAAACCGAAAAATTTTATAAAAAAATGCCTGAAATTACTTGATATTTACTACTTTTACTAGCAAACTCGTAGACTAAAAAATATACATCTAGTATACATCGGTAGGTGCAACAAAATATTATAGAGTTGATTTTATTCTTATTCAATAAGGTTAATACGGGAGCTTATAAAAGCATATAATTTACAAAACGTTAATATTTATAAACAAAAAAATTCTCGATGGGAAATATAAATTACACACAATTTATGTAAGGTTGGTAGGTACCAACGAAAACATGATTCATATAGGTAAGGCTTTCGTTGATCTGTTTTATTCAACTTAATAGTACCAGCATCAAAGGTTTTAGGTATACTGTAATTTTATGGAAATCTAAGAAATGGTGAGACGCGTGAATACACAATACCTTTGAAGGGTATAATTATTATTTTTTCGTTGGGATTTACTACACTTAAAGCCGAGTATACACACTACGGGTGGTGGAACAATAAAAATATTAAAAAACCGCATATATTTAATTTGGATAGTTTATGTAGCGATGTTTTCGGAATATCTCACCTCAAGAGCGTTGAAAATTGATCAAGATGTATCATTTGGGTTCTGGTAAGATTTGGGAAAAAGGTATGTTTTGAGATTTTCGGTTTGGTTTGGAGTTTTTCGGAAGCTTTGGAGTAGCCCCCATACCAGAAAAAAACTCATAGAGAGCCGACTCAGATGGTATGGACATGTAGGCAAAACGTTCATGTGGTGCAGACTGCTCAGCACTCCCAGAAATCAGGAAAGGAAAAGATAGTCCACTATCCACGTAGTGGGGTAGTATGCATAAGCTCATGGATAAACCCAAATACCAGCCACGACAATACAGGACAGATCATCCTGGCGTCAAAGGATTAGAAGAGCGATCCTACCTAAAGTAGGACAAGGTTAAGAAAAAAAAGAAGAAGATTTACTTTCGGTTTGTCTGATGGTGTGTGTATGCATTTGGTCTGCCACAGTAAACGCCCCTGTTTATTTCAGATAATTTTCCAACCGTGGATGAAGATGCAAAACGATGTGATGATTATCTGTCATTAATTTAAAGTGGAGTGCACAGTTTGGAGAGGACTGTAGGAGCCATACCGTGAAGTGCTTTGAGAGCTATATATTCAATCTTTTCGGGAACTTTAAGCCAATGCAGTTGCAAAGATGGTGAGTGATGTGAGAAAACCTGGGAGGCTCTAAATTCGCAAATATATACCGTTATAGTAATCCAAACGGGAGACAACCAAAG
The DNA here is from genome assembly GCA_963576475.1 of Molanna angustata. Classification (NCBI taxonomy): domain Eukaryota; kingdom Metazoa; phylum Arthropoda; class Insecta; order Trichoptera; family Molannidae; genus Molanna; species Molanna angustata. Next base: position 45,319,475 of record OY754964.1, on the reverse strand, counting down.
ATTTCGAAGGCTACAAATGGGATAAGCATTCTTGTTCATCCCTCATCCACTAAAATATGAGAAGTACCTAAGTATGTTTTTAAATCGGGTGTGATCAATTGGGTGTTATTATAAGTTATGTCCGATTTTTTTTATTTGAAAGTGAAATTAAATGGAAAATGGTGTACATACGTTATTCCAAAGACAATTTTCTGCTCTACAAGATACTGTGTTTACCTACTTTTACATTACACACATATGATTTTCTTTCATCGAAAACCTTCAAAATAGAATGTGGACGTAGACAAATGTGAGCATTTCTGACACCTCCTTCTATTCGTATTCCACCGAGGAAATAAACCTGCCAAAGCTGCTTTGATCCATCATATTTCAGATCGATGAATCATCATATTATTTGCTGACAAAATATTCTATAGTATCAGTTTCAGTTCGCTATGAGTGTATACGGGCCTTAAGAGAAATGAATAAATAAATTTTGTTTAAAGAATACACCCACCTTATGACACGTCACATTATTATTTTCACTTCTGAGGTCAACGGAGAATAAACCTGGCCATAAACAATTTTAATTTGTCATTCGTGTCTGGGTTTCACCCTCAACACTGCAATTGTGTACACTTAACTTTGTATACAAGAAGCGTTGATGCTGTCAACGGATAGATGTGATTTAAGACAATGTCAAAAGATCGTGGCCACTCGGGATTGTTGAGTGAAAGGGTCAGATGAAATCTGCATTTAGTTTTTTAATGCTAATGTACATGTAGCTAGAACCAGATTCGCATTATTTTTTTTCCAATAGTTGGGCAATTCACACAATATTGTATGATTTGTGCCATAATTGTATTCATAGAACACTCAAACTTAAATATAAACAAGACATACACTATGAACAGTAGCAAATAAAAGAAAGTCACTTAACATTAAAAATAAACATAAAATGTCAAAAGGTACATTACAGAAGGATATTATTTTTGACAATAAATTTTATTAGCTTACGATACACATTATTATTAATTTTCTTGAGAGCCAGGATGTGAGTAACATTAAAAGGTCTAGAGATTTCACTAATTTCGTTGTAAAGATTACAAGAAGACTGGATTGGGCACGAAAAGAACAGATGATCCAATTTTTCTATGTCAGTTTTGCATTCACATTCAACACTATCAACTATTTTCATTTTATTTAAATGACTGTTATGAAATGGCAATTAGAGAGTGACCAATTATCATACGACAAATGATTGAGATTTCTTTTTTTGAAAATTTAACATCGTTGAACCAAGGTTTTCTTAGAATGATGTTGTTTTGAATAGATTTGTAAAATAATCCTTTGGTTTCAGTCAGCCAATCAGAGTTCCATTGATTCCCTATTCAGTTTGATAAAGAGCGAATCAGATCATAATTAGGTTAAGAAAATGTTTTTGCTACAACACCTGAAGAAACTGTAGACTTAGCATCGGTATCAGCAATTTCGCTACCCATAATACCTACACGAGCAGGGATTCAAACAATCGAAATATTTTTGTCATTTTTCAAGGATGATAATAGAGACTTAATTTAGCATATTAAATCGTTATCTGGAACGTTGGAAACATTATTTTAATGAGTTGAATAGCATTGAGTGAATCTGTTAGTATTAAAATATCAGGAGAATATAAGTTTTGGGAGATAACAAGGGCTTCTTTTATACTAAAAAACTCTGCATTAAATACGGACGTTTCTGGATTTATTTGGATAGATTTGCATTATGTATTTATCGTAAAACTATGTGACAATACTCGATATGCTCGGAGTTGAGTGAAAATTAAGGGACGATTGTGAAAAAAAAAAAAAATAAGTATATGATAGTTATAATCCCACGATTCTAGACACCATTTTGAATAGTGGACCCATACAAAATTTATACGTATACTTAAGCCATAGTCTCCAAAAGTCTCGTAGCAAATATAAAAAACGCTTAGTAGGTACCAACTAAAAACTGACGTGTTAAAATAAAAAAATTCAAAAGTTTGAAGCTACCATCTACGAAAGCCACTACTACTCAGGGTTCATATTATACAATCGTGGTCACCTGCTGTGGTATCCTTTCACAGAAAAAAAATCAGCCACTATACTATTTATTTATTTATTTATTTAAGATTTGGTACACGGTTAACATACAATATACATAAACATAATATCAATTATAATAATAAATCAACCGTACACACAAAAATCCCACAAGGCATAGCCTGTCTGTGGGTATACCAATTAAAAATATTCAAAATTATTTCGTTAGTAACATTAGTTATTTATAAAAATAAAATATAGCAAATTGCTTAGGCAGGAAACAAGTGCAAAAAATATAAAGTATACAAATTATATATGAAAAATATACATACACATATTTATATACGAAACATCAATAAGTTTACATGAATCAGCAGACTGACAGCGGTGCTACCAAATATTATACCCGCAGTCGCAATAGTAACAATACTTGGCAAGTACAAGGATATGCATATCGCAGTCAATCTACACTTTCTAGTTAAAATTGAGAATTTCCAATAGTGATTAAAAAAAAATAATAATAATAATAATAATATAAAAAAATCATTGAACTTTTACACAAGAGCAGAATATTGAGAAAAAGAAAGACATAAGTGCACCAAATTGAAAACCCAACAAGTAAGAAACAAATAAATACAAATTATAATAAGGAGGAGTAGATTAATATTAATAAATTCAGAATAAATTTTTAATAGAGTTGTAACACCAACAAGTAAAATCTGTAGTAGAAAAAAAATACTTATATAAAAATAAAAGAAAAATAATAGAAGCAGGGTCAGGAGACAAGAACCAAAAAGTATGATTCATTTATCAACTCAGATAATACAAGCAGTCAACAATCACAATTTAATTTGAAAGATAGACTATGATAAACTAGATAAACTAGACTACGATAGACTAGATAAACTATGAAGTGAATTTGGCTGTCGTTGACTCTTGGTCAATAAAATGCATTCAAATATGATTCAGAATTCAAAAGATAGACAAAATAAAGAGGCAAATGATAAGTCAAATAACAATTATGCGATTGAAATTTATGAAGAACTTATATATAAAATGTAGTGGATATTAGAATAAAACAACAAATCAATTATGTTTTAAAAACATTCAAAAAAGAGAAAGATTACAAATTCCATAATTATCATACACAACATATCAAAAAATAAAAGCCCCCATCAAGAAGAGCGAACTTGGATACATCAAGATTGATTAAGAAAAAAAACTTATTTATGAATGTCGGTATGTGAAACAGCAGCAGAAAACTCAGATGATAAGGATAAAATTCCAAGTCTTCCAGAGGCCCATAATTCTTTTAGGCAGGGCCAGGAGCGTATAACATTATCGTGTAGTTACATCTGCATTACAATGTTGGGATGGTAGGCACACCACATAATATATGTTGGTTATCAAATAGTATTGGTACGGGTTGTAGACAGACAGTCAGAGAGGATTGTTGTGACGTGGTTTAAAAGTCATGGCCCGAGGGTCCATCCTCTTCATGGTCCGGGTTGGGAAGGCTCGCGTGGCCTGCTTAGCCCAGATTGTTGGTGTTGTTGTTCGTAAAGACGATGAATAAAAAATACGGTAGCTCGCCAGCAAATTACAGCGGCGAGGCCAGTGAATAACATTAAACAAAATAATATCTAAACACATACAAGAGATCGCGGGGGTTTTGATACGGAAAAACATCGCGAACACTGAAACCGCAAATACATTAGTGAAGCAGTACCTTACTTACTGAAAAATACTGACATAAGAAAGTCATTTCTATTTTTTATCGTTAAATAGTGGAGTTAGTAGGAATGCATCTTTCTATACACAAAACAATAGTCAACCTTTTTATTTTTTCGAGACATAGGTAACGGATATTTTAACTACATACCTATCTATGTTTTGTTTCATAATAGAGACCAATTTTTCTCGTTGCTTCTAATTGTCAATTTATAATCGTTCATTTTATATTTTTCCATTTCTTAAAAGACATTGTTTCTATTATTTTATTGTATATCTACCTACATTATCCAAGACTTATTTTAATCAAAAAAGATAAAATTACGAATCAGTGTTTTTTGAAACAACGTTTTATTACAATTAGCACAAGTGTAACGATAAAAATCCCAAAAAATACAACTTTTGGCCAAACTTTCATACCATGGTAAAAAGTGGTATAATGATTTCCTAGTATAATTTAAAAAAATAGCTGTAATAAAATCTTTGCAACGTTAAAAAAATACCTTAAATAATATGTGAAATTTTATTTTCTTCGTAAAGCTTTTTTAAATTCTTGTTTAGACTAACGAGTTTTTACAAAATTTTTGTTACTATATCTATGTATCATTGTATGTTTCAAAATATTATGATACCAAGATTAAGATTTATATACCTACTGTTATTTTTTAACAGATTTTTAATTATCTCTATAGAGACGAAGTTGGAATATTTATTGTAGGAGAACCGGGAAATCAAGACTCCCGACAGGGAAAAAAATCCAATGTTTGCGCATATGCAATAATAAAAATATTCGATTACCTACTGTTAGTTTGTATGTGTTGTGAAATGTGACTCACTTCAAAACATGAAAAATTATCTTTTTGGAGTTGGTTCATACATATTTATGTATTTATCCTTATTTAACCTGTAAATATTATAATAATGTGTACTTATTTAACCTGTAAATATTATAATAATGTGTACTTATTTAACCTGTAAATATTAAAATAATGTGTGTTTAACCTGTAAATATTATAATAATGTGTACTTATTTAACCTGTAAATATTATAATAATGTGTACTTATTTTGTATTGTTATTCAAGTAAATTAAATTAAAACACACTTTGGCTAGTCAGATGCAATTGAAAAAATAAGTATCATAAGAAATTTCTTAGTCTAAAGATATCAATGTGCAGTTTGTTTACTTAATAGGCACCTAAAATGTAAAAATCACGAGTATTACCTAGTTCCTATCGCGTTCGTATCTATGTCGGGTCAAACCTTAAACCGCGTATGTTGAGAGTCTTGTTTTAAAATATGTAAGATGTTTAATGGACGGCGTTGTATCAGCATCCGTCCACCCTGGGGGGAATACTTGGATCTTTCCCAGAAGTCAGAGCCGGCCAGCGGACCAATCAGTTCACCGTCAGGTGCTCGAGGCACTAAGTAAGACGGTAGCCACGGAGATAAATTATGCGCTTTAATGGAATATTAATATGACGCTCGAATCAAGACAGAATATGGATGTGTCCCAACCTTTAAATTCCCGCAGTGTTTGTATGTGATACACAAACACTGAAATATCAAAACAAGCCAATAATAAAAGGAAGATCATCAATGATAACAAACAAATACTCACGGTATACATATATTATAAGTAAACACCCTAACTTTTTAGGTCGGTTGAAACAAGTCGGTCTTCGTGGCTTAGTTGGTTTGATATCTGATTCTTGATTTGAAGGTTCCGGGTTCAATTCCCGGTGGAGACACAGTTTGTAATTGTGTTTTTAGTTTGGATCTGTGAGACGATAAAAATCACAAGTCTCCAGAATGCGGCAACTTGTTAAATAGTATTTGGCATAGTACCTACCTATTTGTTAGTTACCCGAGAAGCAACACAATACGTCCGATTCTATAACTTTTAAAAAATAGGTGCGTTTTTTATTCCATGTAGTTCAAATTGATATTATTCTATGACGCTGAAGTAGGAACGCTCTTACTTGAAGAAAGCTACGAATTAGTTCAATTGCCTATTTTATACCCACATTTAAGTCGAATCAACTGTCAAAACGTTCCTAATTTTAGTTCAAACCTAATTACAAGCGTACTAGTTGTTTTTAGAGCTGCCGGGATATTTTATTTGAACACATCAGTTGGGTAGGGAAAAAATGATTATTTACACGTACTTATTGCGTTATGGTGGAAATAAAAACCAAAGAAGTGGTTAGTGCAGATCAATTAAAATGTTAGGTTAGGCGACATGACAGAAATAAACATGGCCGAACAGTGCGAGTACCTACGCATGCGTGGTCTGCGGCATAGACAATTTGAGTTCGTATTATTATCTACGTTGCACTAATTTTGTTGATTTTAGTTTAAGGAACAAAGTCAGTTACAGAACACGAAATTAAATTCAAACGATCTTAATTCTAAAAACATAGAATGTTACTATTTTAGTTCAAAAAGTAATGGAAGTAATACCTACGTTTGTTGCAAAAATTTCATCTTCACGATTTAAGTACAGTACATACTATTTACAAGTTAACAGTTCTTAATAACTGAATGTTAAAAAAATAATTGCTAATCTATATACAATGTTCGGTAAAAAAATTAGAATAGACAGAACATGAACTATATGATTATATACATATACCTATAGTGAGCCAAGAAGCGTTAGTCCAAAGCAATAATTAAACAAATTACTGGTATCGCAAAATTACACCGATGTTACAATTGATAGATTGAATTTTGCAATGAGCCAGCAGACAACCTAGAAAAAGTGTTGGATCTACTCATAAAGTATTCAAATTTAATTTACTATACATTATCAAAACTAACCAAGTCACGTAAAAAATGCAGTGCGAAATAAAATAGAAACAGATTTTTGAAAGGTTTTACGAAAACTATATAGTAATATACTTGACACAAACATAAAATCAAATTGGCATAATGTAGTGAAATTGTTTCAAATAAAAATACAAATAGCTTGAAAATTCAGACAAAGAATACAGCAAAAAAATGTGTCTTCAGGACCTTGACTCGGGAGAGAGATATCCTTACTGAGCCACGCAGGCAGACAGATCAAAAGGATAACTAGTCACTGATTTTGTTAAATTCAAGTTGATCCCGTTCGATACAAAGATCTAGTGAAATTGTACTTGTGGCGTTACTCTTACACTAAAATCCAATTTCTATTTCGAATCTTTGCTAAGCATGGAGAATAAGTCGGTAGGTAGGTACGTTTAAATTGTAGGCAGGTAGGTAAGTTCTAAGCGTAGATTGAATTGGATTTTTAGTTTCGAGGGTAAGTTTTGTTGTAATTATTTTTTTTATGTAAATTCCACACTAAAAAAACAAAATTAATAAAATATTATACTCGAATTATTGTGAAATAGGACGAATCGTTGAAATTGATGTGCAAAGATATCCCAGGAATCGAGCATTCAGCAGCTTCCAAAAGAGATTAGTCAGACACAAAAAACGATGTTTTGGCAAAGATTTTAGAGAATTATGGTTGGAGCAATTTAGCGGTGGTGTGTTGTGTTGGTATAATTACGCGTGTTGGAAGGACGGGTGGTTTGGGCGGTTGGCGTGCACGTCTAGGCCTCGGATTCGGATCCCGATAATGACCCGGGCCGAGGCGGATAATGATTGCTGCTGTTGCTGTAGGTTGGATGCTGCTTCTCATCCCATTCAGGACGGTGGGATTCGTTTTCCGCTCCTCGAATCCATTCACTGGTCGAGATTGTGTTGTGCCCAACAGTTCGGTAAAATGGTTAAGTATTTTTTTTTATATTTTATATGTGTGAAATATATGAATTTGTATTAATTTTAAGTACCTATATTTAAATTTATATTTTGTTGAAGGCACATACATCTATGATTATTTGATATAAATCAATTGTGGACAAAAGTAATAAGTCTGTCTTTTTTCAATTCATAGTATATTTTTTATGTTTATTTTATAAAATAAATAAAAAGATATAAAATAAAATTATTGTACTGTTTCCCTAGTTGGGGTAGACGGAGAACCAAACCTAAAAATCTATATTTTAAAATAGAAAAATCTACATAACGGTATTTCTTTATTTTTTTTATAATTCAAAATCTATCATGATGTTTATGTAGGTAATAAAAAATACGCATGAGAAAATATACTAGTTATAATCAGTAGATACCTACCCAATAGTTTCACAAAGCCTGCCGGAGCATTGGTATGAGTGTACCAGCAGTTATTTTTTTTTTTGAGTCCAACGTGCTTAGAGTATTATATTGTAAAAATTGAGGTTTTGTTTAGAATTTAACTAAAAAAAACCCTCTATTTGACCATAGCTTTTAAGGAAGAAACTTGTGTAAAAATATAAATAAATACTAAAAAGAAAAGTATGATCCAAACAACAATTTAAGTATACAACAAAAAGATATAGGTGTGTGGTTACCACATTGAGGCTCTCTGACTATTCGATACAAACTTAGTTTCATAGTAGGTAAGTATCTACATGTAGGTAGGTATGTTTAGTTGGATGGAATGGTGGAGGCAGTAGTGGTGGAGGGGGGACGGGAGGCGCCACTGCTGAGACCGGTGGGATACTAAACCAAACTAAATATATTTAAAAATAATATTTACTAATTTTTAATTACACATTTGGAATACGACAGAGGTCGGTTATGTAACATGGATAGTGATGAACAAAAGTTTTACAAGTCTTACAGTCTTGGTCTTGCAAGACGAAGACCAGGCTTTGCAAGACTTAATGTAAGAGTTTTGCGGTCTCGCAAAATTTTATAAAACTTATTTAAAAGTTTACTTTTAATTAAAAAGTAACCAATTTACTACGTAAGTACTATGTATAGAAATTATACAATTAGTGTTATATGTCATATTTAATTGTAATTACTGAATTTTAAAAAATAAAAATGTAAAAGTTATAAGACCTACAAGACCAGGATTCGATCGAGTATGCAAGACCAGGACTCGACCCAGTATGCAAGACTAGGACTCGATCGCGTATGCAAGACCAAAATAAATAAATAAATAAACCACATATCGTCCTTTTTGAATACATTATATGAATACTTCACAAAAAATACATAAAATAAATCTTATAAAATATATAAAACAAATAAATTAACAATATCTACACGGAAAAAAAATAATTCAAAAAATTTCTTCAGTCAAGAATATTTTTTCATATATAACGAAAAAAATATTCTCTCAAATTAAGATTTTTTTGTTTTATGTCAAAACAGTATTTTCTTAATTCAAATAAATTTGTTTGAATTAAGAAAATATTGTTTTGAGATAAAACAAAAAATCTTAATTTGAGAGAATATTATTTTCGTTATACATGAAACAAATTTTCTTGACTGAAGAAAACTGTTTTTTCTGTGTATGTACAGTAAAAATTAATCGAAAATTTTTACTGTAGGTCATTTATTTCGAAAGTTTTAAATATAAATGTAGGTAATAAATAATTATTATTGTATATAAATAAATAATTATTATTGTAAATTGTCTCCAAGGAAGTCCTGGAGGGTCCTGAAGCAAGGGGGAGACCAGCAAAAAGATGGAGTGACAGCTGGACACCCAGATCACAAGAGGCAGTCTCCGACTGAAAAAACAGGCCCTCGGCCTAAAACCAGGGGAAGAAGAAGAAAAAGTATATTTTTAACGTAATATCTTTGAAAAAAGGGCGTAAAACTACAATGCTAATAAGGATGCGAGACTTAATGATCATAATTTACTGGGCGCATGTGTGTTTTTACTATTGGTGTCGAATGAATATTGTGAATGTTTATTTATGCCATGAATTTGTTGTGTTATTATTTAATGAAATAATTTATTATTTATTGAGTAGAAAAGGTTTAGCGCACCTACGTTGAGATGGTCTCGGACAGTGCACGGATTTGTTGGAAGGTATCCGGCTCGAAGGACCAAAAAGAATGAGAAAGGTCCGCAGTTCCCATGCGTGATAGAGGGAACCCTGTGCACGATCTCGTAAATGAAATGTTCCCCCCCCGCCATTCACATTGTACCTACCGCCTCAATACTTGAAACAGCCCTGGATAATTATAATCATACACCATTAATACAATGGTTCTGAAGTAACCCTACACCAAAAAAAATATTTTTTAATTTTAAAAAATTGGAATGTTTGAATTTCTCAGAGAACCATTGGAGCACACAAAAGTATTTTTTAAATACAAATGTTGACAAGCATAATCAATTTAATAATATCAATTTATTGTAGTTGGCCAACCGCGCCGTATAAAAATTTGGATCGTCGTATAGTACTAAACAATGCTCTGCTCTCCACAACTATAGCAATAAAAAAAATATGTAAGTGTATAAAAAATATCTTTTTTACTCCAGTCTGTGAGCCACTGGGAATCGAACTCGGGACATTTGGCTCAGGAGGAAGACAATATAAAACCTTGCCACGAAGGCCGACAAACACCAAGGAAAATTAACTTTGATAATCACATTGAAAATTTTTATCATTATTCAAAATGTTATTCTTTGGCGCCAACGAATGTTCAAAACACCATAAAACGGTTTGAATTAAACCGGATTTTGAGTTTATCAACAAATCAGACTTTATTGGACATTTTTTTAATTTCGCTTCAATTTTGTATCAACTACTAGGAAGACAGTCACAGGTCACAAGAAGACGATTTAAAACGACACGATCTCTCATTCATTCATACCATCACAGCACATCCCACAAAGCGGGGTAACCACCTTCAGGTGTGCGGGTGTGCATTACCTTATAAAAGGAAGCACGACACAAGCGTGTATCCCCACACACCGGTCACGTCTCACATAGAAAGGCACTACTTTAAGAATGGGCGGTGAAACTCATTATTGCTGATCTATGAGAAATGTTATTTTGCCTGTTGTATTTTCGATTACCCGGTCCTTCCTGGACACCCAAAAGCGATGATAGAAAAGAGTGGAAGCACTATTCCAAGCCGGTATTTCACAAACAGTACTTGAAAATATTAGACAGAAAAATAATAAATAAATATATAGTACCTGTCTATAATATTTAGATCGTCTGAATCATAGAATATCTTCCATATTTTTGAAGAGTCTTTTTATGATCATGTTTTTGTGTAAACGGATCAATTATACATACATACCATCACGCCATGTCCCTTACGGGGTAAGCAGAGAGAACCGAGCGCCATACTTCTCTGTTTTTGCACACATTTCTGGCTTCCTTTACATCCATGCATCGATCGTCTCATACATGCTCGTCTATTGTTCAAACTTTTTATGTTTCCTTCTTTCAAAATATCATTCACATGGTCATGCCATCTCTTTCTGGGGCGACCTCTGCTATTCACTCCATCTCTTGCACCCATGTATATTTTTTTGGTCAGTCGTTCATCGTTCATTCTTTCAATATGTCCAAACCACCTCAAGGTATCACTTTAATTTTACATATAATATCCTTCTTTATCTTGCATTCTCTCCTTATGTCCTCGTTTTTTATTCTATCATATATCGTTCTATTACATACTCTTATTATATTATTATAGTTGGATAACTTGTATAGCGCCGTTTTCGTGGAAAATCACCTCAAGGGCGCTTTACATTAAATTAAACATTAAATTGATACACAATTAAATTAAACAATAAGTTAAAATTAAACTAAACATTAAATTAAATGTTAAATTGTGATCTCATGAACGGATCTCATGAAGTGATCTCATGAACGGATCAATTAAGCGGAATAAACTACCCTTAATGAGCGTGGAGTGCACTCAGTAAATTACTAAATCCTTTTAACCAAATATTTTTTAAGAAAGAGCGCCCATGGAATGATCCTGTTATTATTAAACGACGCTTCATAAATATGTTTTGTAATTAACATTATTATGTAGGTACCTACATTTTGAGAACAGTAGAATTAGTATTAATTTATACACATCCTTCACCAGATTTTAGCGTGAAGAAGCCGATTATAATATTTGGATATAAAGGATCTTATAAACTATTACACTTAAACTTATAAACACGAGATGACCATTATTAAAAAATAATTTATCTACCTACAGACTCGTATATATACTTTTACATCCTGAGATTTCAGTTTTTCGTACAAAATATTTAGTTTAAAATAGACTTTGTGTGATTATTTATAGATTGATAGAGAGAGACTCGTTGGATAGTAATAATTTATTTATTTAAGGGACATAGTCTTATAAAATATACAAAAAACACATATACAATATACACTATGAAATAAACAAAAAAACAGACCAATTACGTTTGTTTAATTTAGGGATTTGTTTTCTTTCGTGGTTTTAGATTTTATTTTTTTTTAGAGTTTCAGTGTCTGCAACCAGGATTTTGTAATTCAAACTTTTCGATCTCCGTCTTACTAGGAAAACCTGTTCTGAGACGGGTCACTTACAAATTATTGTTGTTTACTCTATTCTCTTGATTGTATCTATGTTTTAGTTTAACGATTAACTTTTTTCCATATCATAATCGATTATGAATGTTCAATTGTATCTACATATTTTTTTGTTATGTTTAAAAATGCGTGTAAAAGAATATTTGATTTGACTCTCAATAACGCCCAACTCTGTACATACCTGTTATGGGGTTCTTGTATACTTTAATACACACATTAATACACATTTTTTGGTAGGAAAAAATTCCTACTAAAAATCTATAATGAAAGATGTGATAATTCGCTAATATGATAGACATGTGCAATTTCATGTAAGTTTTAATATAACCTTGTGCAATTTTACTTTAGTTAAAATTTATAAAATACACCAGAAAAAAATATGTAAAAAAGGGAATCAATTATTTTAATTTTTGTTTTATATGGCTCATTGAATTAATATTTTTTTGACAAACTTTTCAAGATTTCAATAGAGACGAAGTTGTAATATTATAGAACTCAATAGATGGCGTTACGAAATTGTTTCTTCGTTACTTCATAGATGGCAATAGTAATAATGTCTTATTTTCAGGTGATTAGTTACTCATTATTCAAATATATAGAAGTTTCAAAATTTGTATTGATAAGGTAATTCAACAAAAAAGGCATAATTGGTGAACGTTGGGCAAGAAATAAAGTGTTCACGTAAACCAGCCGATGACAGGTTACGAACTGTAGGTCAGTGTAGGTGCCTTGAGTTCTTGGTTCTTCTTGAGAATTTTAAAGATTGTATAAATTCTGGGTTCTTTTATTTTATTTTTTTATTTTTGTTTCTGCTTAAACTTTTGCTTGTTTTTCTTTAATTTTAATTTTATTGTACTTCACTACTTATATTTTTTTTATTATTTTTTTTCTTGATATTTTTTTTTGTTGTTATATATTTATGTTTTGTATTTTTATATTTGTAGGTACCTATTTATAATTACGTATGTATGTATTTTGCTTCGTGGTTCATAAACATATATTATGTTTTAATAATTTGTAATTGTGTATGTAAAAGCCCATTTAGGGCGTTTATATAAATAAATAAAAATATATAAATAAATTATTCCAACTTCGTCTTTATTGAGATGTTGAAAAGTTTGTCAAAAAAATATAATTTGAAAAAATATTTAAATTAATATTATTTTCTCAGGTAGTAACGCGCAATAGAAAGAAGAAGAGGAAGTCACGCGCAATATTCGGCGGATGACAAAAAAAAACCAAAAATATTGTTTTGCGCAGCCCACATAATCTTTCGAGATAATTGCCGATAATTCTACATAATGTCTGGATGCAACCCTGTTTCCCGGGTCCAGTCCAGATATACATATATATATATATATATACACATTGGGTTTCGGCCTCGCGTGAACTCGTTATAATAATAATAATATTTTTATTTTTCTCTCTTCTTCCAATCACCACGGAACAGGTTTCTTCCTCCGCGAGTAGGTTGTAGTGGGGGGCAGGGAGGTGGGGGGGGGGGGACTAGAGCCGTGGGGCCCGCCCAAAGGCTCTCACGCTCTGCCATGCCGGCACTAATCGAACTAAACCAATTTCATTGAAAAAAAAACAAACTATATTATATTATACATGATGATAAACAAGACTCAAATAAAACTCATCATTGCATTGATATGTAGGTAATATAGAATAAAAATATGCAGAGCTGACATAAACTACCACTTTTAGACAGGGGGTTGGTAAATAAAGTGAAGTAGAACCGGGGTATCCTGATCTCGATTTCCTCTTTTTGTTCTTTCCCAATCCTTTTTTGTGCTATTATGTTTTTTTTGTTTTTATCATTTATCTTGGTGTTAGGTATATTGTCTTTGTTCTTTTTTAGCTTTAATTTTTTGTTGATGTAGGTACATATATAATTCTGTCACTCTGAAATCTGGTTGGTTGCAAGAAATTGCCTTATGACAATAAGCCCGCCAGTGTTCATTATATTTGTTTATATTATGTACAAAAAGTTAAATAAATAAAAAAAATATCCCATATTCAATGTTTATGTACCTTAATATTATTATAATATAGAAGTAAAAGTATTTGCATTTCAAAATTTTAATTTCTTTGTTAAGAACATGTACTTTTTGAAATTAGCGTTAAGTAATGTTTCAATTTTCATTCCGAACAATTCGGAAGATATTCAAATACGTTATATTGAGTGCTACCAAATTTTGGTGTCGGTGTGTAAGATACCAAAATTATAAATTGTATATTAGATATTGTATTGACCCGTTAAATATTCAGAATAGCTTAAATGAATCGAAAAATATGCCTTGTGAAAATTAAATTGGGACGAAAATTGATTTTCGATCGCTTTAGCATAGTGCGTGGTAAGGCGTTCTGGGTTCGAATCCCGGTAGAGAACATTCTGAACACATTCTGAATGTAGTTCGTTAATAGGTGAGACGAGACTGGTGTGTGGCTATACACGCGTGTGTATTGCTTCCGTTTATACGGTAATGCACACCCGCACACCTGTCGCTGGTTACCCACATTGTGAAATTGACAATTGGCTATAAGGGCACTCGCTGACTTTTTATTTAATTATTTATTTATTTGGGAAGCCAACAGCTCATTTACATTTTTTTATATTAAAATTTTAACATATAATTGAGAGCCAATAAAAAGCTTTCCATCAATAACTAGAAATTACTGTAATTGGCCGATAGTTTTCTTTAACAATAATCTACAAAAAAACTACATACAAAGGTAATAATATAATAATAATTAACACTTCCTTGCACCCTGCGCAAGTCGCGAGTTTATTGCCGTATGGCAATTTCTTCCAACTAACCAGTGTTTCCAGCCCAGATAAGCAATATTTGCGTGAGAAATAAATTTAAATAAATTTCTCCTCTGCAAAAAAGGTCAAAGGTCAACCTTAATTCACAACAAGCTTATTATATTAAGGGTTTTTTTTGTAAAATAAGTTGGGTGCAAGGAAGTTTTTATTATTATTTATATTATATCGGGAGAGTTTAGCGTTGGACACAATTAATATTGTTATCAAAAGATTATGACGATTCTTTCAAAACAATAGACTTGTCGATATCAAAAGCTTCAAACAATTGAACAAAGGTCTAGATTGATTTTCACAAATGTATCATCAATGAAAATAAAACACAGTTTTCATTGTTTAATGATCTTTAATTAACAATAAAATAAAAAAAATGTTTATGAGGCACTTCTTGAACGAAACACAATTTGACATGATTTCGAAACATTCAAATAAACAAAACAATGAATTTTCAAATTCAAAATGACCTTGGATGTTCAACTTGTGATTTTTAATTGTTTGTAATAAGCTATTGTCCAACTGTCGATTCGTTCAAGAGAATGAAATTCTATTGAAGGAAGAGGCAGTTTAAATCCAAGATGCGTTTATGAATTTCAGAATATATAAACAGTTATAGGCCTACAAAACTTTTATACTCAGAATTTTGAATTTTTGTTTCAGTCAGGGGTTATCAACTTTTGAATTTTTACTTTATTTTTTCATATATCTCAGAAACCACAAAAGCTAGAACGCTGAAAATTGGTATAAACATAGACAAATACAAAATCTCAAATAAGTTTTTTCAAA
The DNA here is from genome assembly GCA_963576475.1 of Molanna angustata. Lineage (NCBI taxonomy): Eukaryota > Metazoa > Arthropoda > Insecta > Trichoptera > Molannidae > Molanna > Molanna angustata. Next base: position 45,303,677 of record OY754964.1, on the reverse strand, counting down.
AAAATTCCAGGGTTTCTCAAACATTTTTTATTAGGAAAAATATTTTTTTTATTATATATATTTCCAAATATTTTAAAAATATCGAAAAAAGCCGAAACACCCCACCTAGATAATTTAATTTTCTATAAAAATATTAATATTGTAGAAGTAAATCTCAATTTTTTTAAACAATTTTTATAAAAATTGAATTTAGTGACGACATCACTTCATACAATTTGTATGGCAGTCGCCTATACACAATATGTAAGAAGACTTAATAGTTTGATACTTAAATATCCAAACATACATACATACCATTATGCTGTTTTAATATTCTGGGTAGAAAAAAGGACTGACCTCCATACTGTTCTATCTTGACAAACATACCTACATGTGTTATATCTAAAGTAATAAAGCAATCAAAATGTTAGTGTCTGTGTGTGTGTGTGTGTGTGTGTGTGTGTGTGTGTGTTTGTCTCACGCCTTCTGAAAAACCAAGAGCATCTAAAAATCTAATTTATGTGCGAACATGTACCAGTATACCTGATGCAGTGTCACGCTAAAAATAATGCGATAAAAATGCTGAATTTTAAAAATATTTCAATAATTATTTTTTTCATACAAAATTTTCCAAGTCATATCTGTCAAAAAAGTGTACATTTTGCACGCAAATATCTGTTAGTTTAAAAGTTAGAAGTACGTATTTACACGAAAAAAATATATTTTGAAGTATAACTTAGCGTTTAAGTGAAAAACATGGTGAATATTTTGTATAATTACAATGTTTAACTTATTTTTAAAGTAAGCGTTTTGTACATAAGCGCCGCAATTTTAATATCTTTTCATACAATATTTCATTTTCCTACCGAATGAATATGTTCTTGAAAATAATAAACCTTTGAAATAAATGTAATTATGAAATAATAAAATGAAACACAAGACAATACAGCGAGTTTTAAGACATATATTGTAAAAATGTGTTTATTATTAGTAAAGATATAGGCATAATAAAATTGCATATTTTTTTTTTTTTTTTTACGGCGCTGGCCGATTTACTAATGATATTAATAACAATTAAGCACTACAAATAATAACACTCAATTATTATTATTACCATTATACACTTCCTCAAAAGAATTAGCAGATCAATGCGTAAATTGTAAATTATTTAAAAGAGCAAAATAAAATGCAACAAACGCATCATCAAGCTTTCAATTGGGAATGGTTCACCCATCCAGATACTTAACATATCAAAGGATTAGGCTCTGAGGAGGTCTCTATACTACCTAACAACCCTACTGATTCCCGAATATTAACGTTTAAAAAATCTTTAACGATTCTACATGTATTCATAATTACCGTTTTTTGCATTTTTATGATTAAATTTTTCGATAAATCTATAATTTCTAAATTACGGATTAACGATTTTGGAATAATGCCAGTGGCTGAAATAATGAACGGTAATATTATTATTTTACGAGAATGCCAAAGTCTTTTAATCTCATTACCTAAAGCGGTGTATTTTCTAATTTTTTCATCAAAAGTTTTTATAATATTACTAGAATTTGGAATAGCCACGTCGCAAATATATGTTATTTTTTTAATTTTATCATGTATTATTAAATCGGGTCTGTTATGTTGAATTGACCGGTCAGTTAATATTGTTTTATCGTAATAAAGCGGAATATTATTATTTTCTAAAAATGAAATCGGATCATATTCATAATATGGTTTTATGTTTATCGCGTCAATTAATTTATATTTAATAGCTAAATTTTGATGTATTATTTTTGCTACTTGGTTATGTCTAAATGTATATTCTGATTGCGCGAGAAAAGAACAGCCCGATATTATATGATCGATTGTTTCTGGAAAAGCCAAACATTTCCTACAAATATCATCATCTACATTTATGTCTTTTATTATATATTTTTGATAATTTTTAGTTTTTATTACTCTATCCTGAATTGCTATTATAAAACCTTCTAAATCCGCGTCCAAATCACCAATACTCAACCATTTGTTTGACCAAATTTTGTCAACATAAGGTTGGTTGAGAAATTTTGGATGTATAGAATGAATTATTTTATTTAGCCACGAATTTAGAAGGTCGTCATTTATATTTATTATGGCATTCTCGTAATTTAAATTTAATGTTGTTAAATTTTTGTCCGCCTCACAGATTACTTTATGCATTAAAGAACTATCAGATTTTTTGTAAAAGAAAGTTTTTAGCGATTCAATTTGATTATTATGTAACGATGTTATTTTTATTATACCCCTACCTCCTAAATTCCTAGGCAAATTGATTCGTTCAATCGCGGAATTAGGATGATGACAACGAAATTTAGTTAAACGCGTTCTAATTGTTCTTTCTAAACTATCTAAATCTGTTTTTGACCATTTAATAATTCCAAAAGAATATGTCAATATCGGTATTGCCCAAGTATTAATAGCTTTAGTTAAGTTTTTAGCTGACAGATTGCATTTTAATATTTTCGTAATTCTATCTTTAAATTTTATATTAATATCAAATTTTATTTTCGTGTGGTCTAATTTGTTAGACTGCGGATAACCTAGATATTTATAAACCTCCAACCCTTTCAAACTATCTATTTGAAAATTTCTTTGAATATCACCACCCATTTCTAGTATTTTACCCTTTTCGACATGTAAAGTTTTACATTTATCTAAACCGAAAGACATTTTAATATCATCTGAAAATGCTTTTATTATCCTAATCATTTTTTCCAATTCTGAATCAGATTTAGCATATACTTTTATATCATCCATATATATTAAGTGCGAAATTTTAATATTAGACCGTGGATGACCGTTAATTTTTATTCCATACTTAGATTCATTTAACATTTTAGAAAGCGGATTAAGAGCTAAACAAAACCAAAGTGGACTCAATGAATCTCCCTGAAAAATTCCGCGTTTAATTTTAATTCCTGGAATAGATATTTTATTAGAATTTAAATTTATTTTTAAATCTGTATTCCAGCCTAACATAATACATTTTAAAAAGTTTATTAAAATTGGGCTAATTTTGTATATTTCTAATATTTTTATAAGCCACGAGTGCGGTACACTATCAAAAGCTTTTTTATAATCAATATATCCTACATGTAAAATATCTTTTTTATAATCAATATATCAATATAATATTTGATTTTACTGACAATTTTCATTTTTATGGCATCGAACAAACCAATGTAGGTACCTACATATTCAAAAAAGTCTCAAACCATTTGATATTTTTAACGTATTGGAATGGTTACTATGGTAACGGAAAGACTCTGATATTCAAATAAAATTAGTTATGAATCGAATTTATTTAGAACATTGTTGTAGGTAGTTACCTACCTATTACTATTTACTTACAAATCAACAATATACCTACTGATTTTATATCGGAAAATTATTTTATTTGTTTATTTATGCATGTATGCGATGTACTCCTAAACCGTTTGTCCGATTAAATGAAACTTTGGTGAATTGTCGAGCGTATGCCCGGGATGGTTTCTGGATTTAAACTTTTTTCTTATTCTTCTTCTTCTTCGTGTATTTGGTCATTTTACCTATGAAGGGGGAATATCCTGGGAAAAGAAGGTCCGACTGTCCCTCCATCTCTTCGCAGGTCTTCCAGGACGGTTTGTGGATTTAAACTTTTTTCTTCTTCTTCATAGTGTATTTGGTCATTTTATCTATGAAGGTGGACTATTCTGGGAGAAGTAGGTCCAATTTTCCTTCTATCTCTTCGCAGGTTTCTAGATGTATTTTTTTTCTTCTTCTTCTTCATCGTGTATTTGGTCATCTAACCTATGATGATGAACTATCCTGGGAGAAGAAGGTCCAATTTTCCTTCCAACTCTTCGCAGGTTTCTGGATTTAAACTTTCTTCTTCTTTTCTTCTTCTTCTTCGTCGTGTATTTGGTCATTTTACCTATGAAGTTGGAGTATTCTGAGAGAAGAAGGTCCAACTGTCCTTCCATCTCTTCGCAGATTTCTGGATTTAAACTTTTTTCTTCTTCTTCTTCTTAATCATGTATTTGGTCATTTTACCTATGAAGGTGGACTATCCTGGGAGAAGAAGGTCCAATTTTCCTTCCATATCTTCGCAGGTATCTGGATTTAAACTTTTTTCTTCTTCTTCTTCGTGTATTTAGTCATTTTACCTTTGAAGGTGGAGTATCCTGGGAAAAGAAGGTCCTTTCATCTCTTCGCGGTTCTTCCAGGATGGTTTCTGGATTTAAACATTTCTTAAGCGACTGAAAGGACGGGATGTAATGAAGGTAAGGGATGCACTAAAGGGCCTGAAGGGATGGGAGGTATAAAAGGGCCTGAAGGGACGGAAGGTACTGAAGGGCCTGATTTGAAAGGACGTAATGATGGATTGAAGGGACGGGAGGTACTGAAGGGTCTGAAGCGACGGTTCATGGAGTCTAATTCTTTTTTTCTTAATTTTATATAGACTTTACAGTTTTTACACAAACTATTTCCTTTAGTCTTTTTCTTCGTTTTCTTTGGTGAATTTTATACAAAACTATTTCCAATAGATTAATCTTCTTTTTTTTATGAAGACCTTTTAGTCAGTTTTTATACAATCTATTTCCAATAGTCTAATTCTTCTATGTTGTGTATGTTTTCTTATTTTATGTAGACCATTGGGATAGTTTTTTATACAAACTATTTCTTTTAGTCTTATACTTATTCTTCTCTTTTTTATTTAGACTTTTGGGTTAGTTTTAAGTCTAATAGTCTATTGTGCAGAAATATTATTAACGATATGCACACTTGATGAAAATACATATGTAAAAACGAATGGGATGTGGGATGTGACGGTGTAACCTGCACTAGAATCTTTTCAATACTTTTGTTTAATCAAATTTAAACCATTTATATCATCCTATTTTGAATAATTTTCAACACCTTCATATTTGATTTCGTTGACGATATTTAAAGAATGGGGGTTGTGGCCATAACTGAACTCTTCACAACGTTTATATTCAAATTAAAAACTATTTACTATAGTTTAAGTCTTCTTCTTCTTCGTTAATGTAGACTTTTGTGTCAATTTTAAGTCTATCAGTCTAATTGTGCAAAAATATAATGCACACTTGTTGAAAAAATATAAAAACGAATGGGATGTGACCAACGCTAGATCTTTTCGGTACATGTTTTAATCAAATTTTAACCACATTCCAACATCCAAAATTACTAAATTTTCAATAGGTACATAATACAATTTGTTTTCGATGATAATATATATTTAAAAATGGGGGTTGTGGCCAAACCAATCTCTTTACAACGTTGATAAACTGTCATATATTTAAAACCATTTCGCATAGTCCATGCGTGCAGAAATTGTATATTATACTTCATTCACACTTTATAGTAATATATAAAAAAGAATGGGTTGTGGCCATCACTAGAACATTTTACAATGCTTAAACTCAATCAAATTTTAAACCACTTTTCATAGTCCGATATTGCAAAATAATTGGGTGACAATATTATAAAAAACGATTGCTTATTTCTTCACAATTTTACATTCATGGCCAACGGCGGGACATAAAAGCTAGTAGAAAATAAAATATCTTAAAATATTCAATAATTTGGATTTATGAGTTTATAGTTTGGTACTTATTCTTCAACTATATATACATACTATCGCTATCGACAGTTGGATCTCATGTGTTATATGCAACTAGTAATATTCAATTGTAGAGAATTGATTTCCCTCTAATATGAATATAATGATTATTCTTACTATGGAGTTTAAATTAATAATCTAACTTGTAGTATGGAAATAATGAAAAAAGAACTTAGAGCATTAGTACACACACAAAATAGGATTGACAAGTGAACTAATGAAAGGTCACATGCAATATGACCATTGTGCACGTACATTAAGTGATCACATGAAAAAGCGTAGGTATGTTAAGACACCATTTGGAGACTAACAAATCCAATCTGATAAAATATATTCACAAATTTCTGACTATTTGAGTCATGTTTGATGGGTGGTGGCAGAGCGGTTAGCTGGATTTGTAATGCAGTGGTCGCGAGTTCGAATCCTGCCACGGCCACAGATTATATGGTAGTACCACCGAAGCATATATTATGTTACAAGGACAAAAAAAAAGTTTGATATTTAATTTTCGAAGCGAACTACCTAATATTCGTATAGTTTCCGGCAGATAATGTGATAAAAAAAACACCAATAAGATAAAATAAAAAACAAGCAACCCACAGAATTGTTCTATGTAACCATAGATTTTAATAATATTGAAATCTATGCTGTAAACACATTAATAACAAACAAATACAAAAAGTAAACGCAGAAAGAGTAATCCAGTGGTGGCGAGTTCGAATCCTGCTTGACCGATTTCGTTTCACCTTTAGCACAAGCATTCATGCTTATTTTAGGGAACGTAGGAATATGTATATATGTACTTGTATAACAAGGACATATTCATATTTAAAAACAACAACAAAAAAAGAAAGCAGTAAAAGAAAATACAATATTATGTATTTAAAAGATAAAATTAAGTTAAGAAAATACATACAATATAGGTATTGTTATTTGGCGATAACTATATGTATGTATTTTATGTTTGTTAAAATGATAAACATAAATAACAAGATGGCAACAAAACAGATATTACTTTGAATTCAGTCGATGGGAATTTGGCATCAATTTTATCTACAATGTAAGCACGAACTATGTAGGTACGTAGGTAAAGACATCAGAACTCTTGGAATTTCATTTATAATGGTTTGGATTCTTTCGCGTACATCGTAGTAAAGAGTACATCTGAGAAGGAAAGGAATGAACATAGTTGGAGGTTTATATATATATATATATATATATATATATATATATATATATATATATATATATATATATATATATATATATATATATATATATATATATATATATATATATATATATATATATATATATATATATATATATATATATATATATATATATATATATATATATATATATATATATATATATATATATATATATATATATATATATATATATATATATATATAATTATTATATACGTTGTTTGGCGGGATTGGATCCTTAGATCTCATTGAATCCTCAAGTATATTATACTTCGCTGAGGAAACGATACGAAAACCAGATACGCTAAACCTTTAAATTAAAATGAAATTACTATTAGAAGAATCCCACCGACCTGACTCAAGAGATCAAAGCTGTCTTATGCGAGAGCTCCATGAGAATATTTCAATGCATTTATAAAACAATATAATAATTAAGTAAATTATTCTTAAGTTTTTGTGTTGACAGAGTGGAAATCCATTTTAAAATTAATGAAAAAATATACCTAAGTATTTTTCCTTGGACCTTGATAATGCCGAGTCAACTCGGCGAAAACGTTCGATCATTGTAATAGAATTTTGTGGAAAAATAGTTTGGTGTATTTGTAAATTCATTTTAGGTATAACAATTAAACAAGATTTTTTTGTGATTCTACATAGGTATTTCATTAAATTTGCTGTGTCGATAGCTATCTCATCTTACGAGGAAATTATAGTGACTAAGAAAGTTGCTGTAAATAAAACGTTCAGAAAAAGTGCCAATTGCAGGTACGCAGTGATGAGCTGTAAGACCAATATCAAGTAGTCTTACTCTAAGTTTTATACACTATTGCCCGATTTCCCCAAGGCTCCTTAACTTAAAAAATCACATTTATGAACCACTTAGCGCAAAATTGCATTTCACCAAACAATCTTAGCCTCGCTTAGCGACGTCGGCGCATAAAATTTTAAGTGGCGGTCTCTAGTGGATTAACCGTCATAAGCGTCACTTAACGCGTTTGACAGATAGATATTTTGGGTTACGATTTCGTCGCAGAGTTGTTTTATTATTGAATTTATCTTTTTTTTTTTGTAAAATTTAAGTTATATTTTGTTTATTATCATCTTGGAAGATGGCTGGATTCGTGAAATCGTTGAATAGACATGCTCCAACCGTTTGTTTTGAAGTAATTGCCGTGTTTTTTGAAACTAATTCAATTAATTTAGTTTTTTCACTGGGGGTAAAATTTGTAGAACGTTTCCTTGGTTTATCCATAATTATACTCTGCTAAATATTATACTCTGATAAATATGCGCGTCCCGTGTCGAACAATCTCAACAAGTGCGAAGCGAATAAACAGCCATGACAGCGAGTATATCCTAGGATGTACACCGATTTTTTAAACCAAACCTACAAAAGTTTGGTAAAAATAGATTGGTTAGGTTTGTCTGTAGTTATAATTGCGGCTGGCATGAGCCAGTTGCATTGTATATTAAAAAAAGTAACAAATATTAAAATAAAATAACTAAATTGGTGTGAATACTAAATAAACTGTCTGTACATGATGTGTCAAAAACAAAAACTGGTGTACAAACAAGGCTACCCTGACAGCGAGCGCCGCTAGCGCCATCTGTTGGCGCCAGCGGTAATTACCTGTACTCATGAGATCAAAGTAGTACTTTTTTATAATTAATTTATATATAGAGTAAAAATCGTGAAATTCACACGTTAGAATATTTTAATGATATTTTTATAGTTTATTATGTATTTCTTATTTACATATTTTTTAAAGTAACGTTATCTTGAGTCCATATTCATGTTCACCGGAAACATAACAAAAACTAATCCTGACCTTAGCTTAGTGTGGCTGTTATTTGTTGGTGAAATGCAAATTTATTAAGTAAGCCACTTAAGAATTTAAGTTTCGAATGGGTACTTAGCTGATGTTCGATTTTGAGGGACCTTGGAGAAAGCGGCCGTAAGTCTTGCATAGATGTACAGTCTTGGATTTGCAAACCTTGTACAGTGTTATTTGCAAAAAAAACTTGGTTCAATTGAACCCGGTTCAAAGTCTTATTCTGAAATTCAAATATTCTTATAAAAAATAAGATTTCAGTGGAACGTGGAATAAGACTTTGAACCGGGTTCAATTGAACCAATTTTTTTTTATAAATAACACTGGTAATGTTTAAAAAAATCCTTTAAAATAACAATGAAACTTCCTATACTAGATAGAAACCAATTATTATAAACGCAAAAAGCTATGCGTTTACAATTATTAGAACACCAAATTATTATTTTTATCGTATGGGGCATTCCACCCAAATATTCGGATGCTTTTTGAAAGTATAAAAATATAATTGTATTATTATTACAATAATTTTCAATCTATGAAACGAATTCACACTTTTAAGACAGCCATACATAATTGAGTACCTTTTTACTCATTAAGAGCTATTTAAATGAATCTGTTTCAATAGCGCTTTATGAGAAGTTGAAAGAAGAAAAGGTTGTCGAAGACTGATGTTCGCAGCAATATGCGAATACTACTGCAAAATCAACATTGTAAGATATAGGTGTTGCACTAACACTCGCACAGACGATTACAGAGATTCCACAGAAAATAAGAATCTCAGAATCTGGATTCTGAATTCCAATCCATAATGTTAAATACATATCTAGGTAGGTTTAGTTATCGGCAAATAAAAAATAAAAAAAACAAGTGGGCTGCGCACAGCGCAAATTAGGAATTTTTGATTGGTTGGTAAACTGAAAAGGGTAAAACGCATCCCTCCATGACATTTTTTTACTTCATGTATATTATTATGTGTAGAATAGCGAGTTTATTGCCATAACGCATAAATGGTTTACGCCGTATAATATATGAATAAATAAATAAGGCAATTTATTCCAACCAACCAAAGTAACGTGAGGCTATAAATACTATAGTGTAGTGGTGGAACATTGTTTATATTATGTACAAGAAGATGTATAAATGTAAATGTCAATAAACATTAAATGAATAACTAAAAACAAAAAGAAAGATAAACAAGTAACATTATTAAATGTAAAATAACAGCAACGAAGAAAGGAGGGAGATTATACCTAAAATAAAATAGCATGAAAAAAGAGAAAATACAAATCTTCGTATTTTTTTATGTAATAAATATCTTTTTACGGAAAAGAAGCTAAACATTTGATTCAAATATAGATGGATACCTAAATAATTAGGTAAATTTAAATTGAGAGTACAGGGCCAACCGTGAAAATATTGGCATGATTTAAAAATCCGTTTTCAGACATTAAATACGAAATAAAAAGAAAAATCAAAACCCTTCTAAAATGAATACAAGTGCAAGTAATTAATATTTAACAAGATCATAGTACTCCCCTCTATCGGCAATGCGCAGAACTAATATTACCCGAAGCAAGATCACTAAATCTTCATGAAGGTAATCCCGATCACTTACATAAAGTTGCGTGAACGTCATGCAGATGGCGTTCTATGAAATTTCAAGCAAAGTGGGATAATATTTTAATACAACTACATACATAGTTGAATATTGAATTCATATTAAATTATACCAATTGTTATAATATAAGTGATAATATATTTTTTGGTCTGAATTAAACGTAATTAAAAATATATAATACAATAAATTCAAAATTTAAAAATTATGTTTAGTAGCGGTAGGTTTTTAGTATTTATTTTTATACGATTCTTACCGGTATAGGTAAAAGTAATACACCCATGTTTTAAAAATATAATCACATATTTGCAATCAAACTTGATCAACCCCCATTTTCTTATAATTAAACCATATTTATTTGTTTATTTATGCATTTGTAACTTTCTGCAAATATAATTTCGTCAATTTCTGTCAACCAACCAAAGTTAATGTTAAATATACAAACCACTTTGTATATTTTTATGGCAAAATTTATGTGGTTTATTTAATTTATTTGTGTGGTTTTTATGGCAAAATGGTAATTACATGACAAAAAATTGAATGAAAATAAAGATTACAGAAGAAAATAGTAAAAAATAAAGACAAAATAATATTGAATATAAAATCAGTTAACAGCATTGAAAGAAAAACAAAAGGATATGGAGAAGAAGAAGAAATCAGGTATTATCAGATAGATATTTTTGTCTTGGCCTTTTTTGAATATGTTTAGTGAGATAGACGACGTAATATCACGACTGAGAGAATTCAATAATGTACTTACTTCAAATGAAGAGCTGAAAAATTCAGTACTATGCATTGGGATAGATAGTGTTGTACGTTCATCAGATCGAAGTGGACGATCGTGGCTTGATAGATAAGTGAATTTATCCTTGAGATACTGATATAAGTTTGGATTAGAAAAGACATTGACAATATAAGCATATTACGTCTTTGTCGTATCTTGGGCCAACGAAGAAGATTACGGTAATGAGAAATGTGATCATTTTTTTAGTCCAAAAACGGATGCAAACATATTGAAGGCTAATTTATTTCGTAGAAAAAAACCATCCCAATTTAATGTAATTATATTATGATGTATAATAATATCATAACATTTCATAGTGCTATCTGCTGAATTAGATTTGGTATCGATCCTAAAACAAGGCTTAGTTGTAATAAAATACTACTCTAGTAAAGGGATCAAGTAATTTGAAGTAACTTATTGCTTTGAATATCATATATCCATAATATGTCACTACGGAATTTAATAAAAGGTCAATTAATAAAAAGAATGAATATAAATTGAGCCAAAGTAACAGAATAAATATAAATAGCAGGTAAGTTAAATGAATTTAACCCCTTTCTCACGAATGTCACAACTTGAATAAAAAAGTTATTGTTCGTTTAACATTATATAAATTTAATAATGATAAGCGCATTCCATAACTGGATAAATTTTATAAATTCCAACATGAACATATAAATTCCATCGATAATGCATAGATTGTTTTAAAATAATCAGAGCATTAGAAAACGACTATGGAATTCACAATAAAATGCCTACATATTTTTTTCGTTAATGTACTAATCTGCTCTTCAGTATTAAATACAGCCATTATTAATAATTAGATATCTTGGGATAAATAAATTAAAGACAACGCCTAAGCTCCTCCCTCGAACACGAGATCCGATTTCAACTGAGGGATCGATAGATCTCTATATGTACTTTAATTTTTAGATGTTTACTATGATAATATATTTTTTACTAAAGTATGTGATTGATTTTCATTGAATAAATAATAAAAAAAACATATCTTTTGAATTGAGTATTATAGCGGAAATTTCAGTGATTCTTTTCCAATTTTAAATTTTTTTCACGCAGTAGAAACTGGAATGAACCTTTAAAGATGTTACAAAGCTTTATAATCGGTTGATTTAAGTGATCGCTTTATATTATACGCTTACGCAGTTTTCATTGATAACGACATTGATTGAATATCCCTACCAATTATGTATATTAGGAAAATATCAAGTGATCAATTGTTTGAAAATAATCACGCAATTCTAATGCCATCTATTGACAAGTAGTTCAGATAATTAGAGCCACGATCAAAATTTCAAGAAATGACAAGTTACATAGAAACTACAGTTAGGGTATATAACGCTATTATAGTGACTGAAAACATGATTTGTATATTAAAACAGCCTAATGCACTATGAAGTCACGTGTTAGTAAGGGTAATAATCGCGTGCGTTAAAATGGGGTTTATACGTGATTTAAATAAACGGAAACCCAAAATGTGTTGATTTTTTGCATTTTAAGAACAAAACTGAATTTAAATAAAACATCTTTATCGGTCATTCAATTTGATTTTATCCACTATTTAAGCACATAATAGAATTATTTCTCTATGACAAAAAGTAAAGCAGTAATTTGAATGCTATATAAATGTTATTTTATTCTTGTAATTACTGTATACAGTTATTTTTAATTACAAGAGGAATTTATGGTGAATAAGATTGGGTCATTGGGTAACGAGCATTCACTAGAGAAATGTTGAAAATTGAAAATGGATATTTGAAACTTATGGATTTTTTTAAACACTGTTTAACATATTTGAGAAATTAGATTAACAAATGGTTTATATGCCCTATTAAATAATGTGTTCATCTCTGTGTCATCAATAAAATGACGAAAAAATAAGAATCAACAACAAATTGTAATGCTAATACATATTTGATACGATTTTTGATATTACATATTTTTAACACGAACCATTTTTGATTTCAGTGAGTTGTCCAGAAATAATAAATGAAAAACACCTCTAGTGATGGTTGACGACTTCTGGTAATATTTATGATAATGATTGAATAATGTATCCTATACAAGTGAATGTGAATAAGAAGATAAGTAAGACATAAGTAATAAGGCACAATACACGCAGCCAGCGTTACAATAATAAAAGGTATATCTAACATCACGGGTGAGTGATAACTTCACTGCCACAGATTGGGAACCGCTGACCGTAGCCAAGGTGTCAAGGGTTGTCACATAATGCAATAATAATCATTTTTTATCGAGTACCTAACTAATTAAAGAAAAATTGCAAACCCTAACAATAAGAAAAATAATTACATAATATACATGCTAAGTCTCCACAATAGTGAGACCTAGGCACATCCGCACATGGTTTATTATTGTGCCCGTTTCTTTTAAAAAAACTCAATTTTCAAAAACGTGAGAAAATTATTTGACAGAAGAAATTATAGAAAAGAAACAATGTTTGGGTTGAACATTTGATGGTGCAACTTATGCCATACACACAAAATTGTGAAAAAACTCGTACAGCATACATCATGCACCAGGGACGGGCAAATTTTTTGGACAAAGAGCCAGATTTAGGAATTCAGAACTAACGGCGGGTCAGAAGTGAAATACTACTCCTGCCCCTCTCAACATATTATATCAAAGAATATAATTTAAAATATAATTTATATTGTTTTCAAGTAAAGAAACTGAAATAAAAAAAATCTAAATAATACAAAAACGAGCAATGAGAATTATTTTGAATTGTAAAAGAAGAACAAATATACATAAAATTTTATATGATCTAAACCTATTTTCTATCAAACAAAAATATACTTTCATGTTTTAATTTCATGGCATGATACAATAAATCTCAAAACCAAAATTAGACAAAATAAAGATTATCACTCTCTATGATACAAGAAACATAGAAGATATTATATTACACAAACGAAATAACTCGTGAGGTTGATGAACATAAGTTTAAGATCAGTTTCAGAATTTAGAAATCTTTGAGCTTCAAATTAATTAAATAGGTACTTGTATAAATTTATACAAAAATTAATGAATATTTCATATTAAACGTTGATACAAGATCAAATGATCAAATGTAGAGAAAGATTAAAATTATATTATGATCTAGTACTGATTTATACATTTTTAAGATTAAGGCAAGATAAGCACGTATTAAGAATGTGTCATTAGTAGCCCCCCAGATTGTATAATGGGGTTAAATTATATGAAAGAATGCCGAGGGACATAAAAGAGGAAAAAAGTTTTGGTCTTTTTAAGAAAAAAATGTGTTAATTATACATACATACATACCATCACGCCATGTCCCTTGCGGGGTAGGCATAGAGAACCGAACGCTACTTACTTCTATCTTGACATACATTCATCGCCTCGACAATATTCATACATCGTCTTATACATGTTCGTCAGTTGTTCCCGTTTCTAACATTTCCGTCTTTCAAAATACCGTTCAAATCCCTTTCTTGGGCGGCCCCAACCTCTCATTCCATTCCTATCCGCAATGTATACTTTCTTCGTCAGGCGTTCCTCATTCATTCTCCCCATGTGGCCAAACCATCTCTATGTGTTCACTTTCATTCTATTAATAACATCTTTCTTTATCCTACATTCTTTCCTTATGTCCTCATTTCTGACCCTGTCATACATCGTTCTATTACAGATTCATCTTAGCGATCTCATTTCAACTGCATTTATTCTACTTTCGTGCGATTTCGCCATGTCCAAAATAAATTAATAAATAGTAGAGGAGAGCTTAGCTTATTAAAAATAAAAAAAATATTTATAGTCTGTTCCCTGTTTCTTTTACGTTACGGGTGCCGCTTCGGGTTAAGACGCTCCAGTGTGATGTGGTGCGGTGCAGAGCGGTGCGGTACAGAGCGGTTAGTACGCGTGACGTATACTTTCCCGCACCGCTGCACATACTCGTATATGTAAGATACCTACTGTATCGTATGGAGCCCCGCAAAGCTGCGGCTGACAGCAACATGACCAAGACCAATCTGGGATAGGTTCCTACGTTCAACTACACTTCCGCACATCCGCCAATTCTTGCGATCTTAGAGGTTTAAAACGGTCCAAAGGCTTCCACGCTAAAGGTTTTAACTTTCATATTTTGTATTCCTTTACGGGCATCAGGTAGGTACTATGTCAAATATTAATTTGATACGCAACCAATAACAAGTTGCCACATTCTGGAGCCTTACGATATTTATCATCTCACAGATCGACATTTCACCCAGGAGACAGATGTTTAGGCAAATGAGTTACGAAAGCTGAGAATGAGGACTTGGCGTTTTGTAAAAAAAGCGAAGGAATAATTGACTGACATGCAACATGAAAATAGATAATGAGTTGTTAGATGAAGCTGATAAGAAGGAATATCTGAATGAGACCTAACCCCCTAGCCAAGTTGAAAATACCTAACGAATATTTCTGTCAAGAGAATGTGATTTTTTCGTATGGAATTTTACGTCTGTTTAATGTCATGTCGTAAAACCCCATAAAATTATAAGCCAGGGATTTCTATTGACAGAAGAGCTTCGTTTATTTATTTTCGATCTTCAGAATTTTTTAACATGGCTATACGTAGGGGGCACCAGCTATTAGAATTTAGGTCAATTATAGTCTTCCGAAGAAGCGCACTATACATATCGCTGGGGAGAACTTGCAATCTACTTAGGAAACATTCATTCGGGTTTTAACAAGACCCTGGTTGTAAGAAGGTACACAGAATTTAGAAATTTTTTCCACAGCCGGGCCACATGCGTTAATTAATGAGTTCGAAAAGCGACTGGTTTGAAGGTTTACCGTGAACGGGTGTTGAGATTGAGTAAAACGAGTGACTCTATTGTGAATGGGTGGAAGATGGATCAGGGATTTGTTTGGATCAAGCAATGTTTCGTATGGTTTGTTTCGTAAACAGTCGAAAAAAAAACCGTTCAAAACGCAAGTAAACTCAGCAAAAACTCAAAAATATGGCAGACTCGTGAAAATATAAGCAACGAAAGGAATATAAATGAAAACTCAAAAGTCCAATATGAAAGAAAGCGATATGGGTAATATTGAGTAAGGATGAAGAACGATATTGTAATCAGAAAAATGAGGGTTTTTTGGTTGTGAAATTTATTAATAGACAAATAGATAGCACTAATTCAAAAACCAACGTGTAAGCGCAGATTTATGAGTAGACGACAATGATGAGTAGAGAAACCGTTTCTAAGGCAGTCTGAAAATAGTGACCAATCGAAGATATTAACAATATTAATATATCAACAATGCGGAAGCGACACACGGTAAAGTCCTAAGCGTTTCAGAATGCAATTTGCATCTTGTTTCTGGTGAAGCATATGGGTAGGTACCATATTATACTTAGTTAGATAGCGGATGTCTTTGTAATATGATACGTCATTTTACACAAAAGAGAGATATCCACATTTTAACAAAAAGTTTCAACGGATGATCAGATAAACACGTGTGTTTTGTAAGTTTCTGGCATCGATTTGAATCGGTGAAAGATGAAGTGTCGACTTCGCCGTTGTTTGTATCTTTCAGATGGATTATCTGGAATTCATCATAATATAAATGTAAACGATTATTGCACGCGAGACAATATTACGATATTTAAATATTCACATACGAGTTGCATGTAGAAATGTAAGTCGTAAATCGCGATTTAATCAAAAATTATTTGATAATTGTCGATAGGTATATATTATTGTTGGCTAAAAGCTGTTTACGTGTTATGGCTGGGAATAGTAGTAGTTACGTTACCTATGGTATGTTCAACAGATCGAAGTGGACGTCCATGATTAAATAAATTTAAATATATTTATATTAAAAAGAACATTTTAGGCATAATAATGTGCATATTACGCTGCTGATGTATCTTGGGCCAATCAAGTTGTTCTAAATAAATAAATAAATTTTCGTTCTGCATATAATTACAAAGAGGATACATATATTTTGAAGGAGTTTTTAAAGTTTATTGAGATGAACTTTATTTGAATATAGAAAACTTTATGTTTATATATTTATTAAGACAAATCCATTAGAGTACATAAACATTGGTAAAGTACAAAAAATTTGAAAAAAAAACACAATCACAAAATGCTGATAATGGTCATTGGCGTCATTTTGATGTATCCACTCCACTAGCCCATGAGCATGTGCTGGAGTATAGGTATCGTTAACTAAAATCAGCATTGTAACGGTAATGAGAACGGTGCTAGAGTTCTTTTGCAACGAATAGATAGGAAAATCTTGAAATTATAAAAAGTGTATGGCAATAAAACTTGCAAGAAGGGTAATCACAGATGAAGATTCCAAATCTAAGACTGTCAGTAATAATATAGTCTGAGACGTAGTGGGATTAATAAGAAGAAAATTTTCTGATGACCAATGATTAGAGATAAAATAAAGATCTTTATTGATAAGAAGGACATCATTGACAATGTCAAGAATATTAAATTAAATTATAATTGATGATCATCTGCAAAAATATGTAGGTTAGTTGTGACTGAATCGATAAATATAGAGAATAACAGAAGAGATGGAACTCCGCCTTGTGGTACACTATCGAGCCATAAAAATATATACATTTTAATAACCAGTGGTTTGTTTCGTTACGATTCGAGGAACCATAAAAAACTTTTACAATTATGATACACAATGTCATAAATGTGCAATTCAATCAAAATTTATTTGCCTCGACAGTTCCAAGATTTTTGTAAGGAATCTGTTAAAGCTTAAATCTTTCGTCGTTGCAGAATTCATTTAAAAAACAAATTTCTGTTGATTTTAAAATGACAAAATCATTTTTCCGAGTCGTTTCGGAGGCGAACAGCAATAAAGTTCGTTAAATATTCGCACCGTGTGTTTACAAAATTATTGCACAAAAATAACGATCAAATAATACCTAATGATCTACCTTGTTATGAATCACCGTATAATTTGGATCAATGCGACAATATATCGTACCCACGTGAAGATTTAATATACTAAACCCTAATTTATATTTTGTTTCTCAACGGTATTCGATAAAAATGGCACGTAGATATGCTGCATCGTGTTACCAAAACAGAATTCAGATTATACAGAAATGTTTTCGGTATAAAATATAAAAGAACTGAAAAATAAAATATAGTTTTATTAATTATAAAAACCTCGCAAGACAACCTATGATTTAAGACAATTATTTATTTACTTCAAATTCAAATATATTCACATTTTATGACTTTATGAATGGCAAATTGAATATTATGATTCATAGTGCTAAGGTAGGTACATTATAGTTTTGAGCTGTATAGATGATGGCCGAAATTTCTGTTTATACCATACAAACAACGTACCTACCACTTAGTACATATTTGCTGACAGTTAAAAAAAATACTAGAAGATAATAAAAAATATCTATTTTCCATTTATTTTTATTAGATTACACGAAATATTAAAAATTACACGAAATTCTAATAAAACTGTGTAGGTACATAATGGAATATAATGCGTATAATATAATGGAATACTTAAAGAATGAAAATTTCTATAAAAGTTATCAATTAAAAAAAAATACGTGTTCATAATTCAAACAATGCACACCTACCAATATTTGAAAACGATTTTAATTGCAATGTGTGGTACCTACCTACCTATCTATAGCAAAAGCATTATTATGATTATTTTTATATGGCATCCAATTCTATGTGATTAGTGTATGTGACCACGTGAAAACGATTTCATTTGCATTGTGTTCTTATGTAGGTATGTGCGCGTGCGCCATAACACATAGGTATATTATTTTGTGAAGAATAATCCGAGATCGCACGAGGCGTGGATAAAAACGAAACTGGATTCGTGGCGCTTCTGATAAGCAACGACTAAACCACTAAACCTTACATGGGTTTACATTCGTAATTATTATTGTTCAGCGTGTTTTTAATACATAAATGAATGATTTACAATAAAATATACCATTAATTTGAAAATAAAATAAGGGAATATGTTGCAATTAATATGGTGTTCAAATATAATATAACGGAATATTAAGAAAATATTACACTTAGTGGCGCGAATTATTTATCATTTTCTCACGTAAAAATCTATGTGCAAATATTTGCGATTAGAGTTTAATCCGACGCTCACTAGTTGTTTGTATGTCAGACACTGTCTAAACGTCGCGCGTCGGACTGAAATCATTAAGTTGCTAATAGTAATAGTCTAAGAGATAGCAACGTCAAAAAACAACTGATTTTTTAAAGGCTGTTTTTTTTTTATATTTCCTTCTTTATTGAATATAGGTATGAAAAAGGTAAGTCTGGCACCTGGGAGTGGTTGCGTTTACCAGTGCGCATCCCCTTTCTATAGGAGAAAATTTTCAGATTATGTTAATATTTAGGCTCGGTAATTATCTTAAGAATAAGAAATGAGGAAATTAGGAAGAGAACCAGAGTAGCGGATGTCATGGATCGCGTAGCAAGATTGAAGTGGCAATGGGCGGGCTATATTGCAAGACAAGACACCACAAGATGAACCCCTAAAATATTAAGATGGAGGAAAACAAGAGAGGCGTCGGAAAACCTCAAAAAAGATGGTCCGACGACATAGCCGCTGTGGGGGGTAAAAATTTGCTGCAAGCAGCAACCGACAGAATGGAATGGAAGGGTATGGAAGACGCCTATATCCAGCAGCGGAGGACAGATGGCTGAAGAAGAAGAAGAATTATCTTTACTTGATGTTGTTATAATATACCACAAGAAACAAGAAACAAGAAACGTGACAAAACGTACGGTTTACTTTCGTGATTCCACGCTCCGTGCAACATAGCTTTAATTTGAATAGAATGTATTTAATAGTACCTAATACGCACAGATAGATATACATGACAACTATTGAACACTGAAAATATTTTAATTACGAGAACATTATCTATGAACTTGACATGAATTGCATGATAACAACACAACTTGTAACAAACTCGACTGGTGTAACAGAGCGTCTGAACAACCACAATAGTAATACCACATCATGTTACAAGAGGAAATTTATGAACAGGTAAATAAAACAAAAATGATGACAACTTTTTAAAACAAAATATTAATTTAAAACTTTTATTAACAAATACATTTTTGGATACCGATTCAAATTTTTATCTTTTATTCTTAAAAATTTAGTTTATTAAATTTTCCTTAATTTTAATTTAGTTCAGTTGTTAAATCATGTTTAGAATTATGTTAAATCATGTCGACCTTTGTGGCTCAGATGGTTAGGTATCTAACTGCTGATCCAAGGGTCCCAGGTTTGATTCCCGATGGAGACACAGTTTTTAATTGTGTATTCAGTCTGGATCTGAGACGATAAATATCGCAAGTTTCCAGAATGTGGCAACTTGTTATTGGGTGCATGTTAAATTAACATTTGACATAGTACCTGTTAGTTGCACGAGAAGCAATATTAAATATTAAAAAATATTAAAATATATTCATCATTTTTTTTATTTATTAATGTATAAAATTTACATTTGGTTCTATTATTTTTGTACTAAACAGTATAAACAGTTTGTCAGTGCAAGCTCCTTTCGCACATTGGAATTAAATAGTTATTCAACCATCAATATATATGTATCTATACGTATACAAAACATTAAAATTAAACCATTTTACAGTGAAAATAAAGTAAATCCCAAACAGAATAAATTAAAATTATGTAAATCGAAAAAACCTAAAAAATATGAATTAAATAAATTCAAACAAAACAAAATGCAATAAATAAAAAAAAACCCAGCAATGAAAAACAAGGTAAATCTGAACAAAAATGAAAATATAGAAAATAATGGAAATTAAGTAGGTATGTTAAGTGTACAATTATTTAAAAAAAAAAATTCTTTTTCTTGTCTTTCATCACAGTACTTAAGTGGTGTTGAAATCGTTGAATAGTGACTTCATTTTATATGGCCACTGTACCGATGCCTTCCCACATAATACAATAACTTGGAAAGGATCAGGTCCAGGCCCTTTTTCAGGAGTCACGTTAGAAAGAAATAATTCATTGTTTTGTTACTAGCAGTTAAATAAATATGTAATATAGGCGGGCTGATTAAGTTATAATCTTCTTCTTCTTTCCCCTTAGCGCTTTTATCCCGTTTCTACCGGGGTACGCTTTGACCATGATCCTGGAATTGGCAAGTCTGGTTATTACATTGAAGCGACTGCCATCTGACCTTCGAAACCCTTAGAAAGGGGAACCAGACATATTGGATCATGGCTACACATAGCTAGTGATGTAAATCCGCACATAGATTTTTTTTTAAAATCCAGAGGTACGTGCCCCGCCCGGATTCGAACCGATTAAGTTATAATACTTATGTTATATACATTTCTATGTTTATTACAAAATAAATAAAATAAAAGCAATTAATTTATAACTTTGAGGTGTTTAAATTCAAGTATATTATATAGGAGAGGAACAGATAGTCTGGTGAAAATAAAAATGTCTGGAAATATTGCTGCAAAGTGATCGCGACCCTCAAGATTGAAGCCTACTCTACGAACAACAAGAATATTTTTATAATAAATGTGTGAAAACGAAATGATTGTGTGCGAGTGCGAATGCGGCCCTCGCGATTGGCATCCAATTACAAATCACTTTCATTTCTCTAGTGGCGCGCGTGCCCAGCGCTAAGGAATCCGCCCGACCAATAAAATATCATCAAGAGTACCTACTTCAGTATAATGTACATACTTATATATACCTACATGTGCACGACGCCATCATATATGTAACATCACTACTGTCATACATACTTGAACGGAGGGCATCGCGACGCACAGTATTTATATTCATTTATCTACGGCATCAATTGCCTTTAACATACATAAATAAGACACACACACACACACACACTTAGAAAAAAAGAAAACATAATAAAACAATAATGATGTAAAACGAGTGTGTTGTGGCCAAGGCTCTACTCCTCATTAATAAGTTACTCCACAAAGTATTAAATTTTTGTATGGAAAAATTTCAGCATTTTCGTGAAATAAGTTTATTTTTTGCTTAAAAAATATTTATTGAAAATAAAAATATCATGTTTTAAGTTTCCTGAGCTTGGAATCACTTTGAAATATTTAACAGTTAAAAAAATGAGATGCACTGATCAGATATCGTTCAAAATTTAATGGGGTCTAAGCGAGTATTAGATTTACAAATTTACCAAATTTGAAAAGAATCGAATGAGTACCTACTTTATTAGTCTTTAATCGATAAAGTAGAATAAAGACGCCGTACATAGCACATACTTCACCAGCACACACACAGATACATTGTGATGAAACTATCAGAATACTATGTATCTCAGCATGATACTAGTTGATAATCTGTAATAAAATAATAACCTTTAATTGCGAATATATAATTCAAAACCCAAGGGGATATAAATAAATTATGAATTCGTAATTTTTAAGAATATTTTTTTATTGCAGATTATCAACTAGTATCTTAACTTAGTGATTATCATGTTGTCATAGTGCACACTGTATTGTATATTTAACATTAACTATGGTTGGTTGGAAGAATTTGCCAATTACAAATTGTATGCACAGAAATTTACAAATGAATACATAAAGTAAATGCTTTATAATAGTTTGAATAAGAAAAGTTAGTAGTTTGAAAAGTACCTATGTAGGTTGCCTGATATAAAGGGGTCACCTTAGGAAAATCTGATAGAGAGCTGAACCAGCGAACATGAATGTGAGAAAAGTGAGGGCTATCTACATATGTAAGTTCTCTTCACAAAGCTTGATTCAATTGTGGCATTAGCTTCGTTGGCTTTGACTATGGAATGTTCTTATTTCAAGGATTATAAATTCTTTCAATTCTCACGCTATGTAGGTATTAATGAAGCCACAATGAAAGCAATCGAGGCATCCATCAGTATAACCTACAATACATTGCTGTACAAAGCATAGTACAACATATTATTATGTACATACTTCACAAGGCATTGTACTATGATATTATTGTACCCACACACTTAAAGTGAATAAAGAAAAGAATTTGAAGCATGTGAAAAGTGGAGGTAAATTAGTGACAGTACCATTCTCGTGGAGCAATGATTCAATTTAAAAGAAGACGATAAACCAAAAAGAAGGCGTTGACATAAGGCCACTAGAGCTACAGTTCAGATTGGTCACTTGGCTGGAGCACTAGTGACGATTAAAAATCTTGCATTAAATGTAAGGCCGAGATGGCGTGTGTCACTATAAGACCAAGATTCTTGGACTTACAAGCCAATTGAAATGGAAAAGTGCCCCAGGGCTGCGCCCCAAAGCACCCTACACTACCGCTAACTTTCTTATCGGCTGGCATGAAACTCTAAACAATTATAAAACTCAGTATAGTGATTTCTGTACCGCGGGTCGATCACTTTAAGAAAAAAATTCTATTAAAGTATAAAAACTGACCGCCGGCGTAAAGTATAAAAACTTACCAACTGTGCCACGGCGCGCCGTGGCATAGTTGGTAAGCCATTAAAGCCCATTCCCAGCAGAGGAGAAGAAGAAATTTATTTAAATTCATTTCTCACGCAAACATTGCTTCTTTGGGCTGGAAACACTGGATAGTTGGAAGAAATTGCCATACGGTAATAAACTCGCCACTTGCGCTGGGTGCAAGGAAGTGCTTATTATAATTAAGTATTATTAAAAACCATTAAAAATATTAATATCAGTATTCCATCTTTTGTCTTGCAAGCCATAAATTTATAAAAAAATAAATTATTTATTATTGAATTAAAAAGCAAGCAATTGACTGCCTCGTATCGAAGTTTTACTACAAATCAGTCAGGAAGTTATGCTACTTAACCATTCTAGTCATACCACTAGACTATTCTTGCCAGGCCATTTGACTATAGGTACCTACTCTAGTTATGCCACTAGACTATTCTACTAATCCCGCTGGATTATTTTAGCCAGGCCACTTGATTAGGTACCTACTCAAGTCTTGCTACTAGCCTATTCTAGTCATGCCTCTCGACTCGACCATTGTCAATTCAACTTTATACGTTCTTATGGGAATACTTCTTGGTGGCCTGGAAGTTTTTGATTCGGTCGTAAAGTGAAAATGCATTTGGACGATCTTGAGATGTTGACTGGCTTACAATGACACTTGATTTGAGAACGATTACCATCACAACTCTGAAGCAATGCTCCGTGTATTGTTTTATGAAATACTTGTCGATCACATCATGTTGTATGTGCTCAGTTCAGCGAGGTCTATGACACCCAAGCTAGTGATGTGACCTTGGCTATCGAATAAAACAATGCGTTTTGTACTATTGTATTACACTGGTTTGCAACATTGCAGTGAAGTATCTATTGTAAAAAAATACTTGCAAAATATCAGCGTATTTAATCAAACAGCGACCTCCCGTAATGATATGAAGTCGACTGCGACAACAATAGGAGAAAAACAATGTTAAACCAACTCCTCATTACCCGAAGGGTATATAGTAGGGAGTTATGAATTCGCAATTTTTAAGGATATTTTTTATTGCAGATTATCAGCTTGTATCATGCTGAGATTATATTCTGAAAGTTTGATCACAATACCCCCTATTCAGTAACTATTGGAACTAAAATACGAACGTTCTAAAATTGCAGATATTAGATTTACGGTCTTATTTCAGCGTTATAAAATATAAACTTGGACTACATGGAATAGGAACGTACCTATTTTGGTCGGAACGTTCTTAAAAAGATACTGAATCAGACGTATTATGAATTATTATGAAAATTATGAAATTTTCATAATTATTCAAATTACGTCTAATTCAGTAACTTTTTAAGAACGTTCCAGCCAATAAAGGTACGTTTCTATTCTATTTAGTCCAATTCGATATTTTATAACGCTGAAATAAGACCACAAATCTAAAATCTACTATTTTAGAACGTTCCTATTTTAGTTACAATAGTTACTGAATAGGGGGTAGTGTATCTGTGTGTGTGTGTGCTGTTAACTATGTGCTATGTACGGCGTGTTTATTTTATTTTATCGATTATAGACATTTGTACTAATTCGATTCTTTTCAAATTTTGTAAATTTGTATCTATCTAATATTTGCCAAGACCCCATTATATTTTGAAGGATATCTGAATCATGCTTCTCATTTTTTTTAACTGTTAAATATTTCAGTGACCTCAAGCTCAGGAAACTTAAAATTCAAGTATTCATACCAAATTATTTTATTAAAAATTGATTATACAAACTCATTTCGTAAAATGCTAAAATTTTTCATGCAAATTTTGAATACTTGGTGGAGTGACATGGTAGTAAGGAGTATAGCGTAAGCCTGAACCAACTCGTATTATTTTATCGGATGAAAAAGCGAAAATACCATCCCATAAAGGAGGAATAAAAAATCGCAGAATTTTGAGAAAATTTTATTTATCTCAAAACTATACGAGATAAGTTGTCTAAATAAATTGATTTCTCAGAGAAGTGACAATTTTTCAAAATCCATATGTTATGTTTGTTGATGTTACGTTTTGAACCCGGAAAGGTAATACCTACTGTCGCCACGAGAATGAGATTGTTTGACTTGGCTTAAAAAGAGATGAAAAAAACGTAGCCTTTCGCCAGTCATATAATCTCAAATGTTTCATTTTACATTGTATAAAAGCATCACATTGGCTTAAAGTCCCCGAAAGAAATGAATATAAGCTTTGTCTCATGATCTTTAAAGCACTTCGTGGTATGGCTCCTACTTACCTCTCCGAACTGTGCATTCCGCTTTCAATAAATGACAGACAATCATCACTTTGCTTCTTCATCTATGGTTGGGAAATTAGTTGAAATAAACAGGGTGCACACAACTAATTTCGGTGATCGTGCATTTGCTATGGCAGGACCAAATGCATGGAATAAGCTCCCACACACCCTTAGACAAACCGAAAATATATCTTCGTTCAGAAAAAAACTCGAAACGCACCTTTTTCGCAAATCTTACCAGAGCCAAAATGATACAACGTAATCAATTTTCAGCGCCCTTGAGGTGAGATATTTCACAAAAACGGCGCTATATAAATTATCCAAATTTATTTATTATTATTATTATCACACATGCCTAACGTAAACAGGCTAATAGTTACATTGACTATGCGTGTAGTACACGAGTAGACATTAAAATGATAATATTCCGAAGTTCTTCTTTATTATACACGTATTTGTTCCTTATATGGAAAATATAGCTAGAGTTACCACATGACATCTCCTACGGTCATTATTTTGCGTCTATTTTTGTGGTACTCTGCACTATTCATGTTCTTTTGTTCGAATTATAATAAAAAATATTGGTCTTAGTGTTAGTAAAATCACGAGAACGGTATGCTCATATATCTTTAAAAATTATAATTCATTTCACCACCTATTGATCAAATCTCGCGTAAATATATTTAGTCAAGACAAACCATAGGCCGGTCGGTAAAAATGGTAATATTTAAAAACGAAATTTAAAATCTGAGAATAATAATTACTTGAAGATTTCAAGGTACATGATAAAATTCAAACTCAACCAATGTATAAAAATAGTAAATGTAGTCCTGTAAAACGAATCACTTACTGCTTTAATGTGATGTTTTTAGATCTCGCAATAAAATGATGAGTTATTTACCTGAAACAAACGAAAAAAACACAATATGAGAAATGATTATGAATGTAATTCTTCGATGAAAATCTAGAGGATTTATGTATGCCTGTTTTTAGTTTCACATAACTCTCGATTGCCCCTGTTATGATTTTTTTACTTACATACAACTTAGTGATATAATATGTATATATATATATATATATATATATATATATTTATATCTATATATATATATATATATATATATATATATATATATATATACATATATATATATATATATATATATATATATATATATATATATATATATATATATATATATATATATATATATATATATATATATACATATATATATATATATATATATATATATATATATATATATATATATATATATATATATATATATATATATATATATATATATATATATATATATATATATATATATATATATATATATATATATATATATATATATATATATATATATATATATATATATATATATATATATATATATATATATATATTTATATATATATATATATATATATATATATATATATATATATGTTATATTTGATGTTTTCACGGGTGAAATATGTTATAATATTGAAATATTATAACATATATATATATATATATATATATATATATATATATATATATATATATATATATATATATATATATATATATATATATATATATATATATATATATATATATATATATATATATATATATATATATATATATATATATATATATATATATATATATATATATATATATATATATATATATATATATATATATATATATATATATATATATATATATATATATATATATATATATATATATATATATATATATATATATATATATATATATATATATATATATATATATATATATATATATATATATATATATATATATATATATATATATATATATATATATATATATATATTATGACAAATTTTTAATATCTCAATAGACAAAGATGCAATGTTATAGGTGTATCAGGAACTCAAGGCACCTACAAGGCTTATGACCTGTTATTGGCTGGTTTACGTGATTATTTTATGCGCTTCCGCAACACTCGCCAATTACCTATGCCTTCCTATTGAGTTCCCTATCAATAAAATTTCTATATATTTAAATTATTGAATCTGTTTGTTCGGAAATAAGCTGAAAAAAACATCAAGCATAGGTTCCTAAAGTAGGAATATAAAAATATCAACAGTTTTCCAAACTGTAGAATTCCATAATAATTATGATAAATATGAACACATAATATTCCACAACGAATTAATTTGACTTACGACGACCGTTTCAGCTTACAAGGCCATAATCAACTGATTGGTAAGCCGAAACGGTCGTCGGAAGTCAAATAAATTCGTTGTGGAACATAGGTAGGTATATGTATTTATATTTATCATAATCAGGAATATAAAGATTTTGCGGGGAGGCCTCTCGCCCCTACCTTTACAGCATATATATATATATATATTTGTGTTAAAGCCATTTTTAACTGTTTTATCTACAAGTTCCTTGTACTTTTTTTAGTTTGTATTGGTGGTCTTTTGAATATTTGTGTCCCATGGAACAGTCAGCTCCACATAAATGACTATTTACAATTAAAGAGCATATATTGTCAAGTCAGATCAGATCTCTCTTGGAAGGGTATTTCTTTTTGTTCTCGTATCTATTAGGATATTCCAGTCATCTGACTTCCCAAAACAATATTAGCAATATTATATTATGTTGTTAATATTGATTTGACGTTTTATTTGTTTATATGGGTGTATGAGATCAGTGCTTATTTTTCAGTCTAATAATATGGCAAGCCTCTGTATTTGAGTATTTTAACGATTAATTTGTTTTTTTATAATATGCTACTAGCAAAACCCAGCAGACGTCCTACCAATGTCTAATTATTTATCTCTATGCATATGAAAATGGTGGATGTGTAGGTATGTTTTATTTTTATTATTGTTACCTAGAATCTCTAATAATAATTCCGTTTTTTCAGTCCCTTCCGCCTCTTCATTGCCTTCTGTCCCTTCAGACCTTTTCGTCCCTTTAGATTCTTCTGTCTAATATAGGAATATTCATGTGAGACGCATTTAACATTACACCGGATCATTAAACGAATTCAATTAGAGATCATTTTTTAAAAATTCTTGTGAAAACCCGAATAAATTAAATAAATAAATTATACTTCAAAAACCTTCTCGGGTGTGCGCTGAACAAATATCCAAAGCTTCATCACAATCGGATGGACGGTATAGGAGTTCATCGGCCACATACACACCTACATATAAACCAACATCCATTTTTACAAATATTGATTAATTTGTTTATTTTTAATTGATACATAAAAGAAAAACGTGTTGTTACGACTGCGTATATTATACTGAAGGTTAATAATCTGATATCATTGTACCTATTTGTTAAACAGCTGATAAATGTTTATATATTATTTGTACATAAATATTGAATGTATGAATAATTTTACAACGAGTTATCAATTATTCTTAATTATTATTTATAATGTAAACAAGAAATATTGCTATTGGTATTCCCGAGATAAGTGCCATTGAAAGTAAATGCAATGAAACAGAAATATGACGAAATTCATGACAACATAATAATATACACGAATTATTACACGTAGAACGGCTTAACAATCAATAGTTTTTGGGATCGAAAGAATTCAGCGAAAGTTTGCTTCACATCTTGATTTTCTTCTTGGTCCCTCAGTACGTTTAGGATAGCTGTCTCCTCCAATCTTACCTAGTGCTTTGGTCTGAACAGCTTTTGTTTTGCTGTTTATGTGTATGTATTGTCAATTTTGTATGTATTTTTAATTTGTAATATTTTGTGGTTGTCCTATTGATTAATATATGGAGTTTTCACTGGTCCACTAACTAAGCAATGCATTTTGTATTTTTATAAATTGTATTGACTGTAGGTATAACTCTCTATGAAGAATAAATAAATAAATAAATAAAAATAAATCTATTTAATTAATATTTTCATCATTGATGATAAAATGATACATTGGATCTGACACGAGAATTTTTCAACCAACATTTTTAAACAATTTAACACAAAATATCTTGAACCAGGCCTCCGGGTGGGCAGAGCGCAAATAAGTGTCTTTTTGTTTCGATATTTTTTTTGACAAACTTTTTAACATCTCAATAGAGACGAAGTTGGGATGTTATAGAGGAACCAGGAACTCAGGGACCAGGAACCAGGAATACAGGGCTTACGACCTGTCATCGGCTGGTTTACGTAATCATTTCCTGACCTGTCATGCGCTTGCGCAACGTTCACCAATTATGCCTTCTTATTGAGTTCTCTTATCATCCCGTAACAATTCACCTGAATATAGGGAATTATACTATTGCCATCTATGAAGTAACGAAGAAACCTTTTTGTAACGCCATCTATTGAGAAATTAGTTTATTTGTAAAAAATGAAAGCAACAGTCCTTATAAATGAGAGGTGACGGTGTTTCCCACAGATATCACCCCTGAACTGCGCCAGAAATATTATTTAATTTTTGGCTTGTTTACCTACTTGTACCAATGTGTATGTAAATCGCTTTTTGCTTCGTTGGTTTACGTGTAAATCGCCCCGCTTCACGGCAAAATGGTTCAAGATATTTGGCGACAACTTTACCAAAAAATAAAAAAAAGTTATTTTGTCCTTCGAACCAAAAATTAAGCTGTGACCACATCAGAATATTAATAAAAATAAAAAAAATAATAGTATTAAATTTATTGTGTCGTTGACAATAATTTTGATGGTCATGTATCGGATCTAATGTGTCCCGTAATTTGGCGTTAAGTAGTGCAGGAATGTGACAAAGTTGAGAGCTATGTACATTATAATACACCAGTCTCTCTATACTGGGGGCACATTCCTACACCGTGAAAGTGATCACCAACCAACGGTCTATGAGAGTATATTAAAGAATTACAAAATTAATATTTAGTTAGTTTACGTGTTCGGCTGGTTTAAACCCTGCCACTCCAATATGCGGCCATCATCATCACCCTGCCATTCGCCACAATCGCCACAATCAGGTCTCCAGGGGTATCCTATCTCCATCAATGGGCATATCAGAAGGTGACTCTCATCATGGGTTGCGCCGCAGTCACATAGGTGGTTATCTTTAGACAGGTACCCTCATTTTACGAGGTTCACTCTACATCGTGTGACACCGACCTTTAATCTGTTGAGGATGGTACATATACAATAGGATAGATCTTCTCCTATTGGGATGTACTCGCGTGGGTGCATCCACAGCCCCGCTCCAAGGTTCTGCTTCCATAGATCCACTCTTCGTTGTTGCGAGGATTCAATCGGGGAGGTGGTTTTAATGAAGCTGTTTCTGGACTTTAGACATGAGGCTGTTGTTTGAAGTGTTATAGAGGGTGCCCTACTATCGTGAGTTTGTTTGTACCTTTCTGCATCTGCAGTTGTCTATTATAAAAATATTCTCAGAATTTACTTTGTGGTACATACATTTTTAAAAAACACAAATGACTTTGTTATAACCAAAAGTTGAGTTTTTTTACTTCACCTATTTCGAAGTGTACCTACCGCTTCCTTCCGGCAGTAACACAAACGTAGAGTTGTTATCCATACTGATGAGGAAGCGGTAAGCTTCGAAACTGGTAGAATAAAAAACTCAAATAGTGGTTATAACAAATTCATTTGTGTTTTTAAAAACTTTTTAAAAATGTATTACAAAGTAAATTCTGAGAATATTAATAATAGACTATTTTAGAATGAAACATTTTTTTTTAATTTTTCTTAATTCGTATTTGTTCTTAAATATGTATATAGTTTTGAAAATCACATCCTCGCAATATTCATTGTTTTCTTTTGCACTGAGGCGCTCTTTCTAGGGAGTGAACCGTCATCATTAGATTTGTAGCTTAGCTTATTCTTGAAAATTTGAAGGCAATAAAAAAATAAGTCTTAAAAGTAAACATGAATATTTTAATCTAAGATTGGCCCACTATAAGGCGATTTTCGAGTTGTTCCGATATTTCAAAATCGTATTATGTAGACGGAATATTTCAGCTATCGACTTTTCAGGATGGACAAGATTTAAATTATTTACAATATCTTCTGGTTAAAAAAGATGTAAATGGATATTTCGATAAATTTATTAATTGGATCAAAAGGTTGTAGACCGCTGAAAATGTACCTAGTTGTCTATTGTACAGAGCGTATCACAAAAGTGAGGCCGGCACTCGTATGATTCTCTCACACAATCTACTCTTCAACAATACTATTCTGATCTAATTAGGTAGGTCCACCTTAATACGACAGTGACCACGGACGTCAAATACTATGACAGAGCACTATTTGTAATTTGTATTAGTGAAGTATTTGTATAAAATATGGAGAGGAAGCGAATATATGGAAAGGACAATAAAAGTGCAATCGCACAATTCTTCATCAGCAGAAGATTGATATTATAATATTTCCAATCCACAATTATAATTTTTTAACACTATTCAAAGGATGTATGATCCGTAGTTAACATTGATTTTTTCGCTTCGTGGGTGTGAACAAAGTTCATACGAAGATAATTGATTATATAAACGAAATATTTAATATATTTAAAGTATGAAGATGAGAACAATGCACTACCTATAACTTGAATATTCAATATGAATATGTACCTAACATACAAAATTCAATTGACGTTTTGATACTCTAGATAAATTCGTATTAATATATACTAGAAATTAATCAAATTTTTAAGTTTGAAAAGTATTGGATCTGATCTACGGAAAAAAGTGTATTTGTAAGACTTTTCACACATTACGAATTGTTTACCATTTATTTTCATAGTAGGTTATATATTTTTCTTTAACACGTTTTGTATTTGAATTTAAAACAACTGCACTTGACATAATGTGTTTGATATTGGCATTATGAAAGTAAACAATATATGGTTTGACGTGCGATTATTTCGTTAAATTTAATATCATAAATAAATTTT
This sequence comes from Molanna angustata, assembly GCA_963576475.1. NCBI lineage: Eukaryota > Metazoa > Arthropoda > Insecta > Trichoptera > Molannidae > Molanna > Molanna angustata. Next base: position 45,270,869 of record OY754964.1, on the reverse strand, counting down.
AGCTTTCTACAATCCTCCATATAAACTTTAACTACGCCAAAACTCAAACTCTTCCGTGCGCGTAGTTTGCTCAAAAAAAGGTCTATAGATTAGAATTTCATTTTTAAAAGCAGGAATGAATCAATCAGTAAAATAATGTTCGTTTTTGTTAAATGGCACTACTCTATTCGAAAGGTATTATTTAATTTTGTAACGTGTAGAAAAACTAAAAATGTTTTTGACAAAAGCAGGCATACAAAGTAATCGTATGCCTAATTTTAATTCAAACAGAAAGAGTTAGACTATACCTCTCTCCAGAATACTATCTCCCTGGTTTAATTTTCATTAATATTGTACCTAATATTATTTTACAATCTGTTATACTGAACGAAAGTTGAAACTAAACAAAACTTAAAGTTAAGAATACGACCTCAGACGAAAAGTGAATATTTTCATTTCTACGACCATTCACAAGATATGACAATTCTGGACATATCATATTCAGACCAGTGCTCTGTTTATGCGTGAAGAATTCGTGGAGATAATGTAGAGATGATTTAGTGGAATGTCTCCACCACCAACCAGAGAGATAACTTTAAAGACCACTTAAAACGACATTTAGGAACATTCACTTAAAAACCTTTTGACAATAATAATTGCCTTTTGACACTTGATGACAATAATCGATCGGTATGCGGCTTTTTCACGACAATGGACGAGGAATTTGTCTTTTTTTCATTTTGAATTCGTGGCTCATGGAGACGTGTTTATGGGCAATAACATATTTTTTATTGATTACTCTCCCGATAGTTCCATTAAGGCCATCACCGTAAAAATTCTTCAGCTTTCTCGAGTCTCTCCCTTTGTGATGTCTACTGAAATTAACGAAGTTCGTATTCCTCAGAAAGGATGCGAGTAATAAGCGTGATCGATTTACCATTGGCGGCAACGTTTGACGTCATTATTATTCGTTCAAGATTGGTCAGTGGAAGGAAGCAAGTTAACAAAAGGTGACCCAAGAACTGATGAACTTTAAGCACTTGTTCAGATATGAATGAAATCATTGGATTAGGTTTAGCATCGCCAACAGATGACACATTTTGGAATGTTCAATAGTCGAACAAACTCTAGTATATAATATAGGGTGACAAAGTGGTGACCCCATCTGAAATTCAAGACTCGTGGCTTAAACGTGAAATAAGTAAATACGCCTTTGATTTTTTTTATGATGGAAGAGTTATAAATTTAATTTCTAGTAAATTAAATACGAATTATATTAAGGAGACTATTTTTGCGAAATTCGTTGTTATTTCTCAAGTGTTTATTTAATTTTAGCGCACGAAAAATAATTCAAAATCTAAAATAAAATAAAAATAAATTATGTTGTTAAGAAAATTATATTACGAATTTGACGTTTATTTTTTTGTTATATTTGTTTTTTTAACATATTATATTAATTTTCTGTGAACTTGTTTTATAATTTTTTTTATCTTGTAATTTGTTGTGAATTTTTTTATTAAATAATTATATAGGCCAGAATTATCTTGGCTATGACTGAAAAATACATAATATGTTTAAACAGGAAAATTATGTGACTCGTCTCAGAACAGATTTTTTCCTAGTGAGACGGGGAACGAAAAATGTATTGTCATTCATGTATTTTTGTATGATAAACGTAGGGTTTCTGTACAAATACACAAATCAGACGCCGAACAAAAGTCGCCGATATCATGGATCGGATCGCAAAATAGAAATGACAATGGGCAGGACACGTGGCCAGACAGCCAAATTCAAGATGTACACCCAAAGTCGTAAAGTGGAGGCCATGGGAAAACAAAAGCGGTGTCGGTCGGCCACAGAAGAGATGGGCCGACGATATTGTTGTGGTCACCGGAAAGAAATGGATGGAAGCGGCACAGGATAGAGAAAAATGGAGACAGATGGAAGAGGCCTACATCCAGCAGTGGAGGGAAGGCTAGGAAGAAGAAGAAGAAGAGAAACGTCGGGTTTTCGGCACTGAAATTGTAAAATTATTAAGTCACATCATATTAAATCTCAAGAATAACGCAAAACAACTAAGATAGAGCTAAGGTTATGATGAATGGGTCATTCATAAGAAACCTTAAACATTCTGAGGGGATAGTTCCTCATTCTCCTACAGCAAAAAAAAATTATATTGAGGATAAATCAATGTACTGTTCAAATTATATTTTACTAGTATACTTATTTATTTTTTTGTACACAATATAAACAAATATAATGCACACTGGCGGTCTTATTGCCATTATGCAATTTCTTCCATCGAACCAGATTACAAAGTATGACAAAATTTTATATGTACATAAGCAAAAGAATCAAACAAAGAAAATATTATAAATTACACAAGATACTCATTCATTCATTCATACCATCACGGCATATCCCACAATGTGGGGTAACCAGCGAAAGTTGTGCGGGTGTGCATTGCCTTATTAAAGGGAGCACAACACATCTGTGTATACCCACACACCAGTCTCGTCTCACCTAAAAAGGCACTACATTCAGAATGGGTGGTGAGCCTCATTGCAGAACTATGTCAGATGTTATTGTTGCCTGTTGTATTTTCGATTACCCGGCTCTTACGGGACACTCCAAAACAACAATAGAAAAGAGTGGAAGCACTATTCTAAGCCGGTGCCTCACAGTAAATAATAATTACACAAGATAAATATTAAAAAAAAAAAAAACAAATGATTGCAAAAAGAATGTTGGGAAAGGACAAGGAGAGGAAATCGGGATCAGATATCAAAACACCCGAGCCACGACCTTCGACAAATGTAAAAATGTTAATGAAAGAAACGATATAATATAAATAATATGTAATTGCTAATAACCGATACTTCTGCCTGTGTATCATTTGCATAATATTCTAAGTAGAGGTGGAGGAATCATAAACAAAACTATACCTACATAGAGTTAAAGGTTGAATTGTTGTTGATGGAAGTGATGAAGGAAACTGGTGATTAGGTACTTAATGGACAGAACAGGAGACCGAAGCAGGTGATGGTTGAGGCCAGCTGATGAGCGGACAGCTGGAGTTGGCAGACGCTCGAGGCAGGTGATGTACTCAAGTCTAAAGACCACCTTTGCAAGTGAATGTAGACCAACATAACATTTTAACATACATAGGTACATCAATCAATACTTATTTATTTTTTTGTTTTAAATACACACACTTATCTTAAAATAATTAATAATAACTTTAGCTCCTCTTACCTTGTTAGTCGGATAAATTACCATGTTCCAACAAGAAATACCCGCCAAATTATAACTTTTGTATGTAAGACATCCAACACTTATTACCTATTTATACAACACTCCATTGAATAGAATCCATCGATTGGGCAATGACTTTGGTTATCTGAATGACCCTTTCTTCAATTATTTTAATGAATATAAATTTACTTTATTAAAACATTTTCAAAAACATACCCCCAAATGATTGTGTAGTCAGTTGTTTCATTTTTATATATTTTTACATATTAATATATTTTTACATTTTTATATATTTTTTACATTTTTATATATTTTTGTACATTTGATTTTTATTTTATTTAATTCAATAATGTAATATATAGTTACATCTGGCAGCATTCTCTGATTCAGTGTGGCTAAGTATGTAGGTAGTTCACACCATTCATTTTTATATTATTCAGTCAGTAATATTCTTATGTTCATGCTATGTAGTATTTTTTATTTGAGTTTTTTTTATATTTATTTATTCTTTGGTTTTTAATGTATGTACTTTGTTGTTTAATTCACCTATCTTATATGTTTTTATTTTTCTTTATATATCCTCTGCTACCGTTGTTATGTCTAGATGTTTATAAATTGTTTTCTTTTGTTTATGCTGTGTCATGTAATATTTAATTTTGTAAAGGGCTTTGAGCCGTGAATCAATAAATAAATAAATAAATAAATAAATAAATATAAAAATGTCGTGTCACTATGTTCGAACACGCTAATCTCCGGAACCGCCCAACTGATTTCAATGAAATTTTGGCGTTGTTATCGAGATATAAAAAAAATATTAAATTTGACATATTACCTGTGAGTTGCCCGAGAAGTATAAATAATATGTCGAAAGTAATAAAACCAAAAAATAAAGTACACTATCAATACCAAGACACCACACATCTCGTTCACAATACACGCAGCTTGGCTGTGGAACCAATTATCCAATGGTATAAGACAGGGGTGGCCAACTATTAGTTCAGTCGATCGTGGCAAGGCAAAAAATATAAACATACATAAATACGTAGAACAGACTGCGCAATGTAATCACCAACTACTGCACTCATCACGGTACGTTCACGTTATCACGTTACTTTATGGATCTAGATTTCTGGGCATTGGTTTCCAACGAGAAATATCCATATTTGAAGAAATGTGTTGAACAATTGCATTCGTGTTTTGGTTCAACATACAACCAAAAAATAAACACCGTTCTCGCTCGATAGACGTTCATACACTGGATTCTTTAAGGTTGGCAATTTCCAACAACAAACCTGATTTTGCTAATCTAGCGGAAGATGCTCAGACGCAGTGCTCACACTAATATACATTAGTAGTTACTAAGAATAATTTTCAGTATTATGTTTTCCATCTTAATAAAACAAAAATTACTACTTAATTGTGTACTGAATTATGCTGTTTCATTTAAAATTTTAAGAAGTATGTAATTGGTAGATCGCACAGGGCTTCCTCAGTAAACAGTAGATCTTGGATCTAATCAAGTTGACCTCCCCTGGTATAAGAGAAGCTCCTACCTTAATGGTTTTCAAAAAGCTTCTGAAGTCACACTTCTTATCCTCATACCTATAATTCCTTTATCCTTCATCCCTTCCCAACCCATCCTTTTCCTATTTTGCATTTTTTTATTATTTACTTTTTCTTTCTCATTGTCATGTACACCTATTAGTTTTTTTTTTATTTTTGTATTTGCTTGTACTATTGTATTTACTAGTGTGGTTGAATGATAGAAATTGCCTACGGGCAATAAGTCCGCCACATTATATGATTTGTTTTGCATAGTAAAATAATTTTATTAATATTATTATTAAAGTAATAAGTGAAATTACTTAGTACCTACCTACAACATATACGTGGAGTTCGGTGTTGGTATATTTTCAATAAATTCAACAATAGTGTTGTGTACATAACTCGTGTATCAGATAATAATTGTATGTTCTCCAGGAATGCTCTGCAGAGCACAGCCCCACTGCGAATCATAGATAGCGCTTGCAAAACATTCTCAATATTTTTTATTCCCTTTTTAATTACCCACACGTCATTTCAGAGAGAACCGAACGTCAGATTCCTCTCTTCTGATATATATTTTCACTTCCATGAATCGTCTCTGCTCAAACACGCTGTTATTCTATAGCAAATTCAAGATGGACTCACAAAGTCAGAGGAGGCCATGGGAAAACAAAAAGGGTGTCGGTCGGCCATAGAAGAGATGGGACGACGATATTGTTGTGGTCGCCGGAAAGAAATGGATTGAAGCGGCACAGGATAGAGAAATATGGAGACAGATGGAAGAGGCCTACATATAGCAGTGTAGGGGAGGCTAGGAAGAAGAAGAAGAAGAAGAGAAACGTCGGGTTGTCGGCACTGAAATTGTAAAATTATTAAGTCACATCATATTAAATCTCAAGAATAACGCAAAACAACTAAGATAGAGATAAGGTTATGATGAATGGGTCATTCATAAGAAACGTTAAACATTCTGACGGGATAGTTCCTCATTCTCCTACAGCAAAAAAAAAATATTGAGGATTAAACATTTTTTTGAGGATTTTGCCTGGACACTGGCGGGCTTATTGCCATTATGCAATTTCTTCCAACCAACCAGATTAAAAAGTATAAGATAACTTTATATGTCTCTGCTCATACACACTGTTATTTTATAGCAAATATACAAATGAATACCAATACAATGAATGCAGATATTATTGGTAACGAGGAGAGCTCGAGAAGTCACAGGAACATGTAGATTTGCTCCTGGCAAACGATATGACAAAAGGAATTTGTCGTATTGAAATATAGGCGCTGTATGTGTGTGCATTATAGATACGTGATGTATGTAGATACATTATTGTGTGCTAAGTATAATATAATGGATGCCCACAATACATATAACTCAGTATGTAAGTATAATAAATTCAGTTTCTCTCTCTTCTTGTGCAAGTTATGTAGGTATCAACAGACAACTATGTTGTAGGAACCTACCTACCAATTGGTATTGTATCAACTGTTTGCGGATGTGCCAAATATTGTGCCAAAGTCGGCGGCAATCAACAGCGAGATGGTGCATGTGGACTAAAGACACAAATATTTCAAGAGAATGCCTTTCTTATACGAAAGTCAACAGTCTTGATACATGTATAAGTAGGTAGGTAGGTACTCTCATATTTGATACATATCTACCTATAACAAATTAGCAACGTTTTCGTGGCTCAGTTTAGCTGGATATTTGATTGCAAAGGTCCCGGATTCGATTCTCGGTGGACGAGCAATTTTTATTTGGGGTATCAGTCTGGATCTTTGCGACTATTGTTATCGCGAGTCTCCAAACTGTGGCAATTTGTAATTGGGTGTAATAATAATATTGGCCAAAAATACCTTTCTGTCAGTTGCCCGTGAGATTAGACATTAAAAAAATCGGACTTTTTTTAGGTTTTGATTTATAGTTGAATTCTACCAAATAAATAATAATAACCAAAAAAGGTTTAACTTGCTGTCCTAGCATCCTAGATTTAATTCCTACCGTAAGTGAAAATAGCGATGTGTTTGACAAGGTTTTATAAATAAATAAATAAAAAAGATATGCGGCTCAAATCCAAACTGATCAGTATTTTTTTTCTCGATTTTGGTATTTCATACATACAATAATTATTGAAGGACAGTAAAAAAATGTAACATAAATCAAAATACTAGAAAATCGACATCATTCGACGAGACACGTGAAATATTATAAATATTATTTATGCTAGAACGAATCATAAAAACGAGGAATTTGAACAAATAAACACATAATCTGACTCACGAATTTAGTCTGAAATCAACGCCCAAAGACTGTATCTCCGATGGGAATCGAACCAGGGACTGTGTCTCATTGACCAAAAAATCAATACGGAAATCACAACATAAGCAATATTAACTTTACGTGTACAACGAGACATCGAGTAAAATATTTGAAAATAATTTGTCCGAACGAATCATTAAAACGACGAATTTGAAAAGAAAAATAAAACACTAAACGAAATAAGATGCATCTTGAAGAAATCAGACGAAAGAATCTCAATAGACCACAACTCAAATAGCATCATGGTCAATTATTCCATGTTTCATCAGGAAGCCAAACAACGCATTCTTCCAAAGCAATAAAATAAATTGGTTTTAATGATTGATGAAATTTCAAGATAAGATTTTACGATATGAACTAAAAATTTTGCGCGAATAGTTTGTTGACAAAACTGCGAAGATAATCTATTAAATATGTTTTTTTTACATTTTTAACAACTTGAAAATATATTGAAAATAAAGAGGTCGGAATTTAGATTAATTTGTAATAAATAGGATAGTGTGGAAGAATCCAAACACTTCAAGAAGAAAACTAATATCGTTGAATATTTTTTTTGACAATCTTTCCATTTATTATAAAAAAAAAAAAATTAATTTTTTTGCCTACGTTCATACGTTATTTTTTAAAAAAAGTACATATACATCTTCCTACATTCCCAAAAATAAGCATAAATGCTTGTGCTATAGGTGAACGAAATTAGTCAAGGCAGGATTCGAATTCGCGACCACTGGTTTACTAGACCAGCGCTCTAACCGCTCTGCGATCGACCCATCTAAAATATTACTTAAATAAAATAAATAAATAAACACTTCCTTACACCCTGCGAAAGTGGCGAGTTTGTTGCCAAATGGCAATTTCTTCCAATTAACCAGTGTTTCCAGCCCAGAGAAGAAATCTTTGCGAGAGAAACGATTTTAAATAAATTTCTCCTCTGCTGGGAATCGAACCCAGGACACACACACAGGATAAATACGTCTTTTGATAGGAAGGTCATTTCATTTTGTAACAATCGTCTTATATTATACGTAAAATTTAGATTTAATTTTACCTACGTAATCAATTCATGGAGTTCTAGGCACAATCTAAAAGCTGTCTCTCAATAGCTAAAATCTCAAGGAGGTTCATTTTTGCATCTTTACTCAAACGAAGGTTGACAGATAACCATAGAAATATTTTTAATCTACTAGTTATCTGATTACATCGTGTCACGGATAGTGTAGGTACATTTTCTGGAAGAATTGAAAATTGAAAGTTAAACTTTATAAGAGTTTTTTTTCGGATTCAATAATCGTTATTCCCTTTAAAAAATATATTTCTTGATAATATTATGAACGGAATTATGGTTAGTAAATCAATATTTTGCTGTAAAGCACCGCCATAGAATAGTGCTTCCACTCATTCTATTATAATCGTTTTTGGGTGCCCCGTAAGAGCCGGATAATCGAAAATACAACAGGCATGTCATATAGTTCAGCAATGAGGTTCACCACCCATTCTCAATGTAGTTCCTTTTAGGTGAAATGAGACTGGTGTGTGTGGATACACGCACGTGTCGTGTTTCATTTTATAAGATAATGCACACCCGCACACCTGTTGCTGGTTACCCCACATTGTGGAAATGCCGCGACGGTATGAATGAAAAAAAATAATATCAATATTTTATAAGAAAATTCTCAGTGTCTACAATCCTGTGAACATTTAGATTCTAATTTGTAATACCAATCGTTTTTGGAAAATAAACATATTAATTATTGTTTCGAGTAAAAAAAGCGACGATTCGTCCAAAATGCTCGGCCAACTGAAGGGACCATCTCGTTCTGCCGTAGGAACGTAGGCGAGTTAGCTCTGTGTGACCGCATACCATAGCGCGGAATGCGGTCCACACCTTCACATCCATAACGTCTCCACAGCCGACTAGCCGCGAGCCAACATGGCCCATATGCAAACCGAAAGCAAAGACCAGATTTGCAGAGCGGCGGTGGAACATATGGCGAAGCCATGTGACAGCCCGACCAGATAAACGCAAAAGACACCGAGAGTAACACACCATAATAAACTCAATGACATATGGACATACCGTACAGAGTGGATCGCATGCCAATTTTTACGATGCAATATCTCGGTGACTTGATGCAACACAGATGACTGGGGTTTTATGCACATTTAGTTTAAGGACTGTTTGTAGAAAAATGATAATATCTATGCGGTTAGTGCGCTCGATCAGTAGTTCAGTAGATTGAGGTTCAATTCCAACAAAATAAAATTCGATTCAAAATTGAAAAGCAGTAGTAATGCAAATAAGTGTATAAAGTGATGTAAAATCTCAAGTCAATTCAGTCGTTTATTATGCTCCTTTTCAAAACAACATCCAAACAAACAAAAAATAGACTATTGATAACAGCAATTAGGAATGAATTGAAGGAGAAAGATGAAATTTCGTTCAATTATTATGAAATAAAATAAAAATAAATTGAAACAGCGAAAGGGTTTAATATTTTTAAGAATAAATATCGAGCAATACTTAAAAATGGTTAAAAAAATTAAATTTTTTTTATGGATAAACATAGAACACAAACTAAATCGACTTATCATTTATTTAAAAATCTTGATTTACCTTTTTCATAATCCTTATATTATGTATATTATTGATGTATTTAATTACATTATTTCATACAAACCTTTAGTAATTCGATATTTTATGAATTATTTAGTAAATTTACATTAAAAATATAACAATGTAATATAGATCCTTCTCTTTTTAACATGAGATTTCTCAATTAAAAAGGGTTGTTATGGAACAAATACACCTGATTAATTATCATATATGTGTGTAAATTGTGATTTATTCTTTGAAGAACCAAAAAAAAATGAAAAAATACTTCTGGCATCCCAGTCATAGTGTTAGTACCTACTGAATATAATGAGAGTTGTAACAATACGTTGTGCAAGTAATTGTATATTATGTGTAAAAGTTTTAGTATGCTAGTGATGGGATCATGCTGAAAAACAGCTGCTGGAGACTGGTCCTCCTGCAACATGGCTGTGCATGGGCCTTTTGATAACGAAAAGTTGTTCTTCTTTTTGTCAATGTATTGTATGTACAATTTTTGTCTCAATAAATACTTCATTATTATTGTTATTATTATACTGACCAACTGGGAACCAGAAAACGCTTGAATGTCAGGTCTGTAAGTCACTGGGTTAGGGGTGTCGACAAATTACAAGGAAGAAACTAATTACATTTTCCTTAAGTTCAATTACATACATAGCATAAATAACAGTCAATAAGTACCTACTAAAAATTAATCAATTTTCTTTGTTGGCCCACGATACGCCAGCGGTGCAATATACACATTCTGTCACTCTTGTAAAATATTCTCTCTAATCCAAACCTGCCATAGTACCTTAAAAACAAATTCACTTATTTATCCAATCATGGACATCCACTCCGATCTGCTGAACGTACAACACTTTCCATCCCCATCCATAATACAGAATACCTCAGCTCTTTCAAGAAAAAAACTAAAGAAGGAAATTTATCCTTGAACACCTGATCCCGATTTCCTCTCCCGAGTCCTATGCTTTTTTTTGCTATGAAGTGTTTTCTTTTTTTGTTTTAAGTGTTATCATAGGGTAATATATATATTATTTTTGCTTTCCTGTTTTTGTTGATGTAGGTACATATACAATTTTCTCATACTTTGTAATATGGTTGGTTGGAAGAAATTGCCTAATGGCAATAAGCCCGCCAGTGTACAATATACATGTTTATATTATGTACAGAAAGATAAATAGCTAAATTAAATAAACAATTAAAAATGTAGATTACAGGATCATCACAGAAATGCGTATATATAAAAATTCGTACAACACAATGCAGAGCAAACAGGTAGGTACGTAGGGAGGTATGTTATAGATAATATCTATAAGACAAAGATGAAGAGCGTTGCAAATATTTGCAATGGATGCACCAAGAGAAGTGGACTTGAACAGTCAGATACATAAAATAAGAGTATATTAACATTCTATACAAAACAACGCCCCGGCTCGCCGCTAACGAGTTGAATGTTACCGGCAAACAAATCAATCTTCCCACAAATTAGATGTGGGAATAGAGGTATCAGTGTTAGCGTTCCAATATATGGCTCTCACGCCACGCCAGGCCAGGACACGGATACAACTAATTACTTGGAAATTTGGAAATCATTTTTGTTTTAGATTCATTAAACAAAATATTTTGAAACAAATTATTAATCAATTAATTTACATTTGATAGCACGTATTAGGTACATAAGAACCTTAGACGAGCCAAGCATCGATATAGATAAAACCAATAGCCAGCAATTGTTTTTTTTATTTGCAACGTGTTTAAAACCAAATATTTATTTTAAAACTAGCGTGTTAATAGTAACAGTAAAATTTTTGTAGAATTAAGGGCGGTGAGTTGATAAATTTAATATGAAATTGATTTCTATAGTGATATTCCAATTTATACGAACATAATGTACATTCATCATATAAAAAATAATCTATGTGAGTCAATCTAGTTGTATTAACTATTTAGGTGTAATTAGTTTATGGAATATTTTATTAAGGAAAAATGATTGTTTAATTATTCGAAAATGTACTTGAATAACTTACGAATCGCTTAATAAGTTATCGTAAGTAAGATGAAAATAAATGCTCTAAGATGGTTTGGCCACACAGAAAGAATGAGGCTGATTAAAGAGGAACGTAAAGTGGGGTCGGCCAAGGAAAAGTTTGCACGATAAATGGAATTTTGAAAGATGGAGACGATAGAAGTAAGAATAGTAGACGAGAGTGTATGAGAAGATGCATGGATGTGAATGAAGCGAGACATATAAATCAAGAGAGAGGATTCTGGCTCTGCCTACCTCAAATAGGGAAATGGATTGAGTAGATCATACCGGTTTAGTGATTAATTGCCAACGAAACACGCAATAAATTTGGTTTCGAACCAAATATATCAAATTATACTAAATATCAAATAAACGCAATAAAATTAAAACTAAAAAATATTAAGTTCAATAGTTAGTTTATTAGGGTATAGTAATAATAATATATAAAGAAAACAAACGCATTGCGGTGTAGTTAAAATTATCGGAAAATTAATTTTATGTCTAATCTTTTTACGTTATTTTTTTTTTGATATTTTAATGGTTATTTTGCTATTCATGGCGGAGACGAATCCAACAAGTAAGAGATCATTACAATTGGTCCAGCCATTCCATGGTTATAAATGGTGTGTAGCTAACCAGAATTTGTTTTATTCACATATATTATTATAAACGAAGTGGCTTGCTACCTTGTTTAACTACTATAAATTGTATCAAATACATATTTCACTGCTAACATTTCAGAGAACGTAACATCATAGTACAAAGGAAACACCTGAAAACTCACTTCTTCCGCGAGTCTTACAAAAACCTGTAATAGTTATATTCAAAGCGCCCTTGAGGTGAGGTTATCACAAAAACGGCGCTATAAAAATAATCCAAAATTATTATTATAATCTACAACTCAAAGTAGGTATTAAAATTCTTTTACTCATTTGTTCGGTCACGTATCGAATCCAAATAAATGAACAATATTAATAATAATTAGTATAGAATAGTAAAGAACAACATCTTCTAGTGTGTAGCGAAAGAGACGACATCTCAGCACATAACCGTATATTGTACCGATTCTCGCATTGAAAACAACAATACGAAGAGAATTTCCCAAATACCAATCTCGATTGTTAAAATCTGGATCACAAGCGGTTGTTGTGGTTTTGAAAAAATTCGTCGGCGTGTCACAGCAAAGAATATACCGATTCGTTCGCGACTACGAGAGCCGAGAGCGAATGATCAAAACACTTTCTCTGAGTGGTTACAATTAAATGGCACATTCCTTACTATTCGCCACGGTGCGGTGCAGATATAAGCCGAGATCAAAGTTGTCGGTGATTGTTTGTACGAGAGATCTCCGTCTCTTTCTCTCTCTGAACTATTCGGTGAATATCCGAGTTGTCAAATAAGAGCATTTCCATACTATTAACCTGCAAATGTGGTTTTGAGGCGGTAACTTTAGATTCAATAATGTTTGATTTTCGGAAATGGTATCGGTATTTCTTTCGATCAAAATAAATTGAAGATCTGGCCAACGAATCAAATAGCTAACAAATCGAAGATCAAGATATATTTTCTCCAGTAATTAACGTTTATTTGTAGATATCTAATGCACGCTACAGTTTTCACTAACCCACTCATTAAAAACTCTGCAATTATATTTGACTCAATAAACCAATATCTAAACACATTTTTACAAATTAACAAAAAAAAATCGTTTACAGCGATCGAAATTGTGATGCGAACCACGTGGATCATCCGTTTCTAGATCGCACTAGATCACTGAAATTATTTAACGTTAGAAGCAAAATAAAATAGTTTTTCACCTTTCCACGTAATAAAATGTTCCATATAATTGTTCGTTAAGTTATCAGTTCTGGTAGAAAAATCGTCGAATTGGCATCAATGTTAATATATGATATGTTGAATGGCGCTTGACATTTCCCAGCAGCACACACAGATATAGGTAGGTACAATAATATGTACTAACACAAGATAGAGATGAAATGCCACCATCACTCCGGGTCCATCAATTAGACATTGCAGTAGCCAGGAATGTTGAACTTAACTCCCATCGATAATCTATACAATATATCCTTGTCGCTTTCAGACATCACAGACTCGTCGAATTATTTTTTGCAATACAAAACCGCGACATTTTGTACCCACTACAAAGCGACGAACGCACAATAAATAATAAATGTACGTACAATCGTGTTCCTGGGATTTATTTATTACAAATACTGTATAGACTTATACATATATAAACATCCTCAAAAAATAACCAGGCCAAAACGTGATAACATACCTATTAAAAAGAGCAAAATAGCATAAGCAAATAACGATTTTACACAACTTTGTCAAAAAAAAATTACGGTCAAAACAGTTTTATTAAACGCTAAAATGGAGGGGCATGAATCCTACTCAACAGCCTGCTGGTTTCGGATTCCCTCGCCGCACCTGGTGTGATCTTAATAGAGTATGAGACCGAATCCTGAGTGTGACTGTGGTGCTCCTCATCAAACCGTACAACTCATTGTCCGCGAATGCAGTGTACGACGATATCTTGGTGGCGAAAGTGACTTTATCACGGCAACTGCATCGGCTGCTGCCTGGCTTGATGACTTGGATATATACCTGTGACGAGCACCCTGCGTGTGACCTATCATAATATTGATCGTCTCACGAATTAGACATTTACAAGACGTGAGAAATGAAGTTAGATCCTTTGGCTAAGGATTAAGAGAGATTTTCACCGGCCCCTGCTATAAAAGTGAAATTGTCTTTATTACACAACAAAACGGAATGCGTTTGAGTGGTGTGTGTGCGTGGAATTGTGTGCATGTTGCATAAGGACGGTTGTGCGTGGAGTTTTGTGCAAGTTGCATAATTATGTTTGCGAATAAACAATGTCAATGTAGAAATTATTAGGAGCTTCGCCATCGCCATCGATACTGACGCGAGGGACGAGGAATGCCATTTGGTTTGGCCTACTTTTGTGACACCAACTAAATAATCTTTAATAACAACTTGGCATTGCGAAATAATTTCATGAAATCATGTCATATAGGCATGTAGTATTGTATTATTTACGCACGTAATGAATGTCTCATCTGCATGTTTAACAGCTCCATACAAAAATGGTGACGTTTAATGACTCTGCGTTTGATTTACGCAACAGAAACAGTGTTTTATTGGCAATTCGCGTTTTATTAGCTGGCATATTATCTCCTGTGACAAATTATACAAATACTAGACGAAATCCCGATATTTCACGAGTGATAAAAAATTAGAATACCAGAATTCCGTTTGAAAAACTAGAATAAAGATAATTTAAGGAATTCTGGTCTTATATTCAAATTCTTTATTCAGCACATGCATTCGAACGACGATTTTGGATTTTTCCACACATATTATTATGTTTTACTAATGGGATAATTTGTGTACCGCTGTTTAACGAAACATCACCTCAAATGCGGTGTACATTAAGCTTATTAACTATGTAATAGGTCTTAGTTACATAAGTTACGATTGAACGATATAATATGTTTATATACTTACTTACTTTTTTTTGGCATTAGATATATATGTTTATATAATATCTATATACAAACACAGTGCCTAGATAATTAAGAAGTACTGCATTTTTTCAATGTCACATTCCTACACAGGAGAGGAGTACGTATGCAATATTTACTTGAGGTTTTTCATACAATTTCGCTGAATGGACGCTGATATTAAGACTTCAGTGATTTACCACTAGTTTAATGATTGACGGGCAGCTCACAATGATAAATAACGTTGTGTACAACATTTCAGTTACATTTTGCAGATCAAATTGCGCAAATAATTTATGCAAATTATGATGGAGTTTAATATAATGAATTGCATCCAATACTTCCTACACATTCAAAATTGTTGTATAGTTGTACAAATATCTATGATATTTCTCCCAGTCCCTAGCGAATGCCAGATCTAATTTATAACAAAATGAACGGGATGTGGCCAACACTCTCCACACAACTCCTCACTACATAGTAAGTGAAGGTACCTACCTACATTTTTTTAAGGTTGACAATACCTTAATTCATTTATAAAGTACATTTCTATTGTATAAAGATTGTTTGAATTAATTTACCAGAACGCGAGAGCATGCTAAAAGATTTGACAGGTATATAGATCATCCTAATGTATTATAGATCGGATGTACACGGAAAATTAATCATCTCTAATTTAATGCATTTAACATGATATAATAACAATATGAAGTCATTCATACTTCATTCAGAAGTCATTCAGGTGTGATATACCTTACAAAAGGAAGTACGACACATGCGTGTATTCTACACACCAGCCTCGTCTCAACTAAAAATTCACTTACCTTCAAAATGGGTGGTGAACAATATGAAATCGAATGGACTTATAAGCAGTTTGGTTAGTACATGAACATAGATCACAAATTTTCGTAGTACATACGCCGTAAATAATACGACATACACGCAAAAACATCAACCATGACGAATCTGCAAGAAAGCACTCTACATCTACATGATATCTGTTGAGAAATTGATATGAAATCTAGAGTTTTTGTATTAACAGAGTGGAAATCCATTTTAAAATAAATAAATAAATAAATAAAAAAGGAATTTTTCCACTATATTTTTTTTATATAATAACGAAAACGTTCGGTCGTTATTATAAAACAATATTGTACAGTATATACTAATTTATTTATTTATTAATTTTAATATATGAAATCATGACTCCACCATTCGATAGTTGTGAAAAATATGTTGGTAACAATTACAATTTTAGTCTGAGTACAACAGCGATTGTGATGTTAAATTGTCTTGAAATCCGTGTAGGTAGGTAACAATTAATTAAAATTCATTCTTGACATTCCAACGGAGCTATTCATTAATTAATCAAAAGTAATTTAATGATAATTAATACTAAGTAAGTCTCTTTAATTATTAATATTGCTTATTCAAAATATTGCCATGATAATACATATGTAAGTATTATAATAAACGTGATTTGTAGTGATATTAGAGAATTCACATGATTTCTCTCTAAAAGACAGTTCTTGGTAAAATTTCATAGTAAATTATTTTTTTTTTTTAAAAATGAATATGTCTTTGTTAAACAAGTACATATACATATTCCTACGTTCCCTAAAATAAGCATAAATACTTGTGCTATATAGGTGAACGAAATCGGTCGAGGCAGGATTCGAACTCGCGACCACTGGATTAGTAACCCAATGCGCAAAGCGCTCTGCCATCGACCAATCTAATTTTGATTCTGACAGTTCTGAAGATGAAATTATACCTTACCATACAATCACGTCGTTTCCCTATTTCGGGTAGGCAGACGTCAGACTCCGTTCTCGACATACATTTCTTGCTTAATTCGCGTCCATGCTTCACCACCTTTCATTATTCTCGGTACAGGGTATGCGTAGTGAAGGTGGATATGTATATTTGTATAATATGTACAAAAAAGTCATATTGTAAATTGTAATTAGTAAATAAAATAAATTTTTATTACCTACTTCGAACTTCTATATCCTTCAAAACTCCATTAATGTGGTCGTGCCAACTTTTCCTTGGCCGACCTCTTTTTTATTAATCTTCTAATGTAGAAAAAGAAATTCCATAGCAAATAAAGTAATTTTACATACATATATACCATCACGCCGTATCTCTACTTGGGGTAGGCAGATAGAACCGAACGCCAGACTCCACTATCTTGACATACATACATGTTTTGCCTCATTTACATCCGTAAGAGTCTTACAAAAACATATGTGTGGAGCATACTGATGTATGGCTGTGAGACATGGTGTCTTACCGAAAGAGACAGAAATAGACTATAGGCTTTCGAGATGTGGAGTTACAGAAGAATACTGGGAATTTCCTGGAGGGACCACATCACGAATGCCGAGGTTCTCAACAGAGTTGAAGAAGGCAGACACCTACTCAAAACCATCCCCGAGAGACATGCTCGTTGGATTGGTCACATCTTGCGCCACGAGAGTCTCCTACATGACCTAATTGAGGGAATGGTTGAGGGAACATACCACAGGGGGCGCCCCCGACGGGAGTATTTGGCCCAGGTGTGCGAGGACATGAACTGCGCCACATATGTTGAGCTGAAGAGGGCTGCAGAGGATAGAGAGAAGTGGAAAGCGAGATGCAGACTTCTTCTGCAAACCAATCCGCAGGATTGAGACTTTTGAAGATGACATCCATGCATCGCGTCATACATGCTCTCCTATAATTCTGACTACGTACATTACCATCTTTCAAAATCTCATTTATATGATCATGTCAACTCTATCTCGGCCGGCCCCGACTTCTCATTCCACTCCTTTCAGCCTTCTTATTCTTTTTTGTCAGGTGTTCATCGTTCATTCTCTCTACATGTCCGAACCATCGCAGAGCATTTATTTTCATTATAATCACAATATCTCTTTCAATCTTACATTCTCGTCTGATATCCACATTCCTTATCCTATCATAGATTGTGTTATCACACATTCGTCTTAGGGACGTCATTTCCACAGCGTTAATTTTACTTTCGTGCGTCTTCTGTCATATCCATGTTTCACTTGCATACATTATTGTTGGTACGACTATTGTATTGCACAGCGAGCTTTGCAGCCGATCTTGAGATAATTTGGTCAGCCTTTATTGTTCTGAATGCACCGGCCACTCTATTTGCTGCCGTTACCCTTCATGCTGAAACATACTACCTAAATACAAATTTATCCATTTGTTCTAGTAGTTCATTATCTACTCGTATTTTGTATTCTGTTTTTCTTTCACTTGTTTAAATTATCATTACTTTAGACTTAGCTCCATTCATTCTCAGTCAATTTTGGATGCATCCCTCGAATACCATTTTTACCAAGCGCTCTAGATCTTTCACGCTTTCTGCCATTTTTCTTCTAAGTTTCGTAGTGTACTTTCTTCTAATTTTGAACTTTGTGGTTATATTTTCTCTAATTTTGAATAAAGTAATTTTAAGTAACGTTAAATAAAATAATTCCATTTTATTCAATGCTATAATTAAATTATAAATCGTATGAAGTGCATAATACTGTCATGATGAGATTTGAGTAATCATAAGCAATATATTTGTATGGTACCATACACGATACACAACCTTTTATACAAGTTGACTGTGTGCTTGGTTGTTAAAAAAGGCAAAATTAAAAAATTATACATGGTGAAGTTCTGTTGTCATATGATTCATGGAATAATTGTTAGGACTGCATAAAGCAGGTAGGTACCGCACCCTCGTCGTTAACCTAGCCGAGGTGCGGTACGTTAAAGAATAACTATGCAAAAAGCAAACATTACAATCTATAAAACTTTTAAAGGTGTAGTTTGATCTATGCGATCATTGCATTCCTTTGAAACTAAACGCTGAGCGTGTTCGGCATATGGCATTATAGGGAAGATTCGTTGTAAAATCACATGGGATGAGAAAAAAAAATGGAAATAGGTATTAATACGCATTAATGTCAAAAAGAACTAAAAAAAATGTTCAAAAAAATTTACTACAGCTCCACGTGTTATTGCTACTGAGTGCACATTTAAAATGAGTGGGTTGTGGCCAACGCAACACTCTTTTTATGGAAATTTTTCGGTTTTTTCATGAAATTTGTTTGTTAAATTATTTTTGATTTAAATATTTTAGTATGAAAATTTCGATAATTATTCAATGTCATTTTATGAAAGTGATGTGCCTTTTTAGAAATTTGAAAATAAAAATATCACATTTTAGGTTTTTTGAGCTTGAGGTCACTTTGAAATACTTGACAGTAAAAAACTTGAGAAGCACTGAGATATCCTTCAAAATCTAATGGCGTATATTATATCATAATTAGATATACAAATATGTAATATATGAAAAGAATCAAATGAGTACTTCAGTTTATAATCGATAAAGAAGAATAAACACGCCGTACATAGTACATAGAACATAGCACGCACAGATAAATTGTGATAAAACTTTCAGAATACAATCTCAGCATGGTACTAAGTAGTTGATAATCTGTATTAAAAAATAACTTTAAAAAATGTAAATCCATAACTGACCACAATATCCCCTTAGGGTAAGTAAGGAGTAAAAATGTAAAAGAGTTACAGAATAGCTACAAAAACATTTCATTTGAAGAAGATGACAGATCTACACGAAATGTTGCCAACTTGTGTAAAAAACAAAATGGCACTAACATTGGCTAATTACGCAGACATTGACTGCAGGTGGACACATCTGACAAGTTCTGATGGTGGGACGGATGCACAGACGCGTCATTGGAGTTATTTCATTCGACAATCGCGCGTACCTACCTAAATTCACCTTAAATGAAGTCTTTTTTTAAAACTAACTACCTAATTACCTATTTTTTCGAGGTCAAAGACCGACTTTGGGTTACTGCTGTGCAACCACTTTACGTATATACTAAATCGGTTGATGTATTAGTGGCTGAGCGGTTACGTTGCTGTTTGCACAAGTAATCCAGCGTGCTCGTGTAAGAATCTAGTCAAAAAAAATATATAGGTACCTATATATTTTGCGATTCCACTATTTCAAAAGTAAGGATTAAATAATCGACACCTGCCCCCCAAGACAACGTGACATTTAGCTCAAGAAAAGATAACTCAATGTATGGAAGTGACAGTTACCAGTCACAACTGTCACTTCCATACATTGAGTTCACTCCACTTTTAAGACGTGAACTTTAATTTAAACTATTGGTTGATCCAAAATATTACCGCTGCCGTTGAGTCGATGTATCAGGAACTCAGCAAGACGAAGAGCAAATATACAAAAAAAACATACAAATAAGTTACATAAAATATTCATTTTTAGTTTCTCATAAGTCAGATTCAAATCACTCACAGAATACATTCACCTTATAAAGTAATATTATTTCTAATTGTTTTAAAAATGACAGACGAGAGAGAATAATTTGAGATAAGAATGCCGCTGCCGCCTTGATAGATTTCACGAAGCGGATGGATATTTCCGAGCTACGAACAACGTTGAATTAAACCGCCTCACTCATTATGTTATCCGGATGTACGAAGAGCTATATCGGCACCGTACGATACTCATTATTACCTGCCTGTGTACGGACATAATAAAACAAATTCCTTTCAGTATTATGTCATGATCATGAAGAATCTATTAGCTACATGGAGTATTCAAATTACACGCGCGGGGCGGAGTTTCCCTGAATTCCTCATAAGTCACGATATTGGCTTTGTAGATAAATAATATTATAAGTAATAAATTTCTTTAGCGTTTTTTGATTTCGTAAAAACAGACTTAATTATCTCTCTGTTATCTATTTGACCTCACAGAAAGAAAAAAAAAACATTTGAATGCGAGCTAATGATTCAAACACATAAACCAAGACGCATTTGATTATTAATGAATCATACAACAATTCAAGATTATATATAAAACATCAATTTGAATTTATTGTTTGTCAATTTTTGGTGAAACTACTTTGAGAATTTGTAGAGTCTGATGATGATGGTAGATAGTATAGGTAGGTACGGTATCACCAATAATGAAAAAAAAACTATTGTATTTTTTTCAACGTCCTGGTTAATTCACAGTGAAACTATATTACAGAGAGAAATATTTGATTTCGTAAAATTGGATTTATTTTTTCATGGTTTCTATAATTTGATTTCCCAAACAAATAATATCATTAAGCACCATATAGGTTTTTGTTTTCACCAAGAATTATCAGCTCTCTAAATTAATGGAATTAGAACAAAATAACGTAAATGTAAAACTATTATTAATTAGCTATAAACCACTTGTTTTTTGAGTCACTTCGCGACATGTTTCGGAAGCGCTGTCCTTCCATCGACCGGCATGTCGAGACTCGATACGCCGGTCGATGGAAGGACAGCGCTTCCGAAACATGTCGCGAAGTGACTCAAAAAACAAGTGGTTTATAGCTAATTAATAATTCAAAAATGGTTTATATTAACTACCACAAAATATACGCCGAATCATTAAATGAGAGTAAAACTATTAATTTGATTTATGGAAAATGATCGGTGACTGCGCCATTTGAACGCATAATACAGTAATTTTTAGTTTAATTTTTACATGACATTACCTACATCTTTTGATACCTCGTTTAACTTGCTGAATGGCTACGATCACTCGTAGACGAGTGGATAGCCGTAAAACAATATAGAATAGAATAGAATAATGAATCGACATCATAATGGCTAGGATCACTCGTAGACGAGTGGATAGCCGTAAAACAATATAGAATAGAATAGAATAATGAATCGACATCATAATGGCTAGGATCACTCGTAGACGAGTGGATAGCCGTAAAACAATATAGAATAGAATAGAATAATGAATCGACATCATAATGGCTAGGATCACTCGTAGACGAGTGGATAGCCGTAAAACAATATAGAATAGAATAGAATAATGAATCGACATCATAATGGCTAGGATCACTCGTAGACGAGTGGATAGCCGTAAAACAATATAGAATAGAATAGAATAATGAATCGACATCATAATGGCTAGGATCACTCGTAGACGAGTGGATAGCCGTAAAACAATATAGAATAGAATAGAATAATGAATCGACATCATAATGGCTAGGATCACTCGTAGACGAGTGGATAGCCGTAAAACAATATAGAATAGAATAGAATAATGAATCGACATCATAATGGCTAGGATCACTCGTAGACGAGTGGATAGCCGTAAAACAATATAGAATAGAATAGAATAATGAATCGACATCATAATGGCTAGGATCACTCGTAGACGAGTGGATAGCCGTAAAACAATATAGAATAGAATAGAATAATGAATCGACATCATAATGGCTAGGATCACTCGTAGACGAGTGGATAGCCGTAAAACAATATAGAATAGAATAGAATAATGAATCGACATCATAATGGCTAGGATCACTCGTAGACGAGTGGATAGCCTTAAAACAATATAGAATAGAATAGAATAATGAATCGACATCATAATGGCTAGGATCACTCGTAGACGAGTGGATAGCCGTAAAACAATATAGAATAGAATAGAATAATGAATCGACATCATAATGGCTAGGATCACTCGTAGACGAGTGGATAGCCGTAAAACAATATAGAATAGAATAGAATAATGAATCGACATCATAATGGCTAGGATCACTCGTAGACGAGTGGATAGCCGTAAAACAATATAGAATAGAATAGAATAATGAATCGACATCATAATGGCTAGGATCACTCGTAGACGAGTGGATAGCCGTAAAACAATATAGAATAGAATAGAATAATGAATCGACATCATAATGGCTAGGATCACTCGTAGACGAGTGGATAGCCGTAAAACAATATAGAATAGAATAGAATAATGAATCGACATCATAATGGCTAGGATCACTCGTAGACGAGTGGATAGCCTTAAAACAATATAGAATAGAATAGAATAATGAATCGACATCATAATGGCTAGGATCACTCGTAGACGAGTGGATAGCCGTAAAACAATATAGAATAGAATAGAATAATGAATCGACATCATAATGGCTAGGATCACTCGTAGACGAGTGGATAGCCGTAAAACAATATAGAATAGAATAGAATAATGAATCGACATCATAATGGCTAGGATCACTCGTAGACGAGTGGATAGCCGTAAAACAATATAGAATAGAATAGAATAATGAATCGACATCATAATGGCTAGGATCACTCGTAGACGAGTGGATAGCCGTAAAACAATATAGAATAGAATAGAATAATGAATCGACATCATAATGGCTAGGATCACTCGTAGACGAGTGGATAGCCGTAAAACAATATAGAATAGAATAGAATAATGAATCGACATCATAATGGCTAGGATCACTCGTAGACGAGTGGATAGCCTTAAAACAATATAGAATAGAATAGAATAATGAATCGACATCATAATGGCTAGGATCACTCGTAGACGAGTGGATAGCCGTAAAACAATATAGAATAGAATAGAATAATGAATCGACATCATAATGGCTAGGATCACTCGTAGACGAGTGGATAGCCGTAAAACAATATAGAATAGAATAGAATAATGAATCGACATCATAATGGCTAGGATCACTCGTAGACGAGTGGATAGCCGTAAAACAATATAGAATAGAATAGAATAATGAATCGACATCATAATGGCTAGGATCACTCGTAGACGAGTGGATAGCCTTAAAACAATATAGAATAGAATAGAATAATGAATCGACATCATAATGGCTAGGATCACTCGTAGACGAGTGGATAGCCGTAAAACAATATAGAATAGAATAGAATAATGAATCGACATCATAATGGCTAGGATCACTCGTAGACGAGTGGATAGCCGTAAAACAATATAGAATAGAATAGAATAATGAATCGACATCATAATGGCTAGGATCACTCGTAGACGAGTGGATAGCCGTAAAACAATATAGAATAGAATAGAATAATGAATCGACATCATAATGGCTAGGATCACTCGTAGACGAGTGGATAGCCTTAAAACAATATAGAATAGAATAGAATTTGAAATATGTATGTTAGTATATAAATTGAAAATCTTATGATGCTCCTAAGTAGATAATTTGTTATGATTATGTGAGGGGAAGGAGTTTTTTGATAACTAAAAAAACAATAGATGGTGAAAATTCAAGGCGTCAGGCTCAAATAATGTGACAGCTATCACACCTTAAATAAGAAGTTGACGATCCTTTTTGCGCCCAAGTTAGTTTTTAGGTCGGTAAAAGAATACTCACAATGAATGGGTGAGGTTAAGTTACTAAAATTCTTGATAACGAAGTAAACTGTTATGGACAATCACAAGCTAACACTACTTGATACTTACATTATATTTTTATACATAGTGTTGACGTGAAACGATAAGAACGATGTTAAAAACAAAAGATAAAAAAATAGTAAAAGTGCATAACACGTCCCTAAAAGATACGAGTATTATAGAACTCCTTATGAAAATTATATCATGGATATAATTATCATATGGAGTTTATAATATCTTATACGGGGGGGAAGTCCCGTCACATTGTGGAATCAAAACCCTCATGATATGGATATAATTTTTTCTTTTGGGACCTAATTCATTTTCTGCTGCCATCAGTTCAAGTAATAATTATTGAATTTCACTGGATGATTGAAGTATCAAGATTGAATGGAGTAAACTATGTGAGCTTGCAGGTACCTATACATTCTCTCTTTCACTTATATAGACACATTCACACACATATACACATCCTTACACTCATACGTACACACATACATACACTCATGCACTAGCATTCAGATTTAAATATTTTTCATATGTAGCTTTAAGTATGTAAGCACAGCAGTCAAAATTTATTGTTAATAATGTGGAAATTTGTTATTGGTTTTAGTCTTATACTAATGCATCTATATAATAAATGTTATTATACTGTAAATTTCCCGAAAATGAAATAAAATAAAAAAATAATTATCTTATTATCTTATAGAGTTATATAAAATCTTAAGATATAGAATTTCATAAGATAATTATATCGCGCCAGAGATTGGATTTATAACAGGTATTATGGTGGACATTAGGATCTGGTTGGTCTGTTTTATTACTCTGTGTTGTATATAATTGTCAATAACAATTGTAAACTACTAGCCCTAGAACAGGATTTCCTAGTTGGGCAGCAGTAATCTACTTATTGTTGTCATTATAAATATGGTGTGATATAAGGTGAATAAATAATAAATAAAATAAATATGGGTTATCATGAAGGTTTTGATTACACTGTTTGGCGGGACTTGCCCCCCCCCAGACTTGCAGCCCTGGACACTGGCGGTATTTGCATGAAAGAAGAAGAAATGGTTTTGAAAGAAGCCTTATGCCAATAAACTTGGTATTGTACACATTGTACATTAAGAAAAATAAATAAAATAATCAACTGGACTGAGACGGGAGGGACTGCAGTGACAGAAATATAATTAGATTCTAGAATACATACATATAGATTAACCACTTTTGTATATTCAGAGCAAAATAATACATAATATAATACACATGCGGGACAACGTCTCCCGCGTCTTGCTAGATACATATATCATATTTCCTGTATAAGGAGGATGGGTATATTTTTTATTATATTTAATAAAAAAAATATTTATAATTTATAAGATACTTATAGGTAGGTACAACTTACCATTTGATTCAATTTCACTAGTGGAATATGCTCTGCAATGTTGAACCAAGATGGCCGCTCGAGACAACACCTCTAATGGTGTTTCCACACTCTCCATCTCTTTCTGAAAGTAAATCAAATAAAATTGTTATAATGATATAATCTACACATAATACATATTCCATATTTTGATTAATATAATTTATATTATTAAATAATTATTCAATAATTTTTCAGTGTTTGCTTGTAATTTATTTTTAACGATTTTTTGTTATAATTATTTGATTTTTTTGATATAATGTCACTTTTAATATAACATATAGTCAACATGAGGTTGACGAGTTCAGTAGTTGGTAATTTTTTTCATTCATTCATTCATACCATCACGTCATATCCCACAATGTGGGGTAACCAGCGAAAGGTGTGCGGGTGTGCATTGCCTTATAAAAGGGAGCACAACATATCTGTGTATACCCACACACCAGTCTCGTCTCACTTAAAAAGGCACTATATATAAACATATTACGATGCAGGTTCTGACCTACGACAGCCGAGCAACTCAAAGACCATGTTCCTATAGCACATAGCTGTCGTTATCAACATCATGTACCTTTTCAAGTGGTTAACATATTTATATTATTTCTAAAGTTTTTTAAATAAACACATGCTTACTACCAGCAAAGTCAGAATGTACAAGGCATGTGTCCGCCCAATTAGGTATGACATTATGGGATAGAAGTGAGAGCCGACTCGAACAGAACAAAAAGCTGTCTTGGAGTGGCTGAAATGAAGACTCCATTGCTGGAAGAAACCTCATAAAACGATCAGGTCTATATGCAGTGTCGAGGACATAACAAAATGGGAACGTAGAAGAAGACGCTTCTGGAGAGACCACGCCAAACGCATGGATGACAATAGAATTGTTAAAATTGTGAAGACAGAAATATCCAACTACGGATGACAACCCGGAAGATCTGCGAAGAGATGGAAAGGCAGTTGGACATCCTTCTCCCAGGAAAGTCCACCTGCACATTTATTTCACCTTTTATTTGCATTAGGTCAAATGACCTATGTAAGTCAAATAAAAGGTTTGATAAACTTTAGGCAAATTAATATCAATAGTACCTACAACCGATTTTTCGTTATCATTACATATTGTATACCTATGTATATTTTTTTTCAAATGTGCTGTTTCAGAAGTAATGAGTAAATGCAAGACTGGGACGGTTTTGTCCTTGATTTAGCACCCCCGGTCTCGTTCGTGTATCGAGGTCGAGTTTTGGCCTCGCGACCTTGATTTTTTTGTATTTTTCTGTTAAAGGTCAGTAACTACTATATAGATATACATATAAAAAAAAACTCAATTAATTTCGAAATTTCTATAGTAGGTGATTGATTGGTTACTTTTGAATTAAAAATGAGACTTGTACAATTTCGCAGACTCTTACAATACTTTGGTTTTGGTCTTATAGTGACATTTTTTATATTAAATAAAAAAAAAATAATATGTCCTTGTTAAACAAGTACATATACATCTACCTACATTCCCTAAACTAAGCATAAATGCTTGTGCTATAGGTGAACAAAATCGATATGCATTCCTGTTCTAGCAATTCATAACAAAGACTGCAAAATTGACTACAAGCCGTAAATAAATAAATATCTTAGTCAAAATTAAATCGGAAAATTAATGACTTGTTGCCTTTATCTATGGACATGCCAGTGACATAGTGACAAGTGTTGTGTTTTTGTTTTATTGCTATTAATTTGCAACTTGAAATTCATTAGAAATTACTAACTTAATGTATCAATTATTTTTAGGGTACAATTGTGATGTGACAATCCAATTAATAAATGTCATTTTGATACTCGCTCCGACACTGGTATGTTCCCAGTGAAGCGAGTGTCGGTCGCAAATAAATAAAATAAAACAACTGAAAGAATACACAAATAAATGAATAATTATTTAAATATACTAGGACTAATGCAGAGCTCAAAATTTGATCGTAATTCATTAAAATGTTGATTTGATATGTCAGTGGACCTGGGCTGTGTTCAGAAAGAACAATCGACGTTGGGCGTCGGATGTACCTGAAGTTGCAGATTATGGCGTTTTTCACACCAATCTCACCGAACGCTTTCGAGCGGCGTTACAATCTGAACGCAGCATCGGGCTTTTTAAATTTCAACTGTCATTTATCATACATGATGTGTCTTTTTAGGTTATATTTTCATCGAAAGACAACGATTGGGCAGTGGAGTAAGTAATGCTCTCTGGCCTTTTATTGGAAATTTTTGAATGACACTTTTATGAATTAACCTCTTGTCATCATAAATAATGTCAACTGACATAATAGATACCACAGTAACATATTATAGAAGTCATCTAACCACAGATAAAATAGATCTTAAGATATACTATAACTGTCAGAGCGTTTATCACCCGACGATTATCCCGAGCGTTTGAAGCGTACACTCGACGCTCAATTTGAACTCGACAGTGTCTTTCGAGTGTCTGTTTCCGGTCATTATGAACGGCTTAGAGCGTCAGTAAGTGCATTCGGCGTTCATTGTGAACGCAGCCCTGATCTATGAGAAAAAACATAATGTATACATGCATTCATCAAGGGGTAAAAAAAATATTTTCACATATTGCAAAGTGTAATTGGTAAGGTACCACTTATTTTGTTTCACAGTAGATAATGTATATTTCTTTAACATGTTCTGTATTTTAATTAGATTTAATTTTTCGATCGAAAGTTCTTGATGGAATTCCATTAAAATTTTTAATAAACATTAAAAATAAAAACATTTACAACTAAATTCCACTGTTTATTTAGACTACAACCTACAACCGGTTTCGTGCTAAGCATATTTTCAAGTCTACTTGAAAATGTGCTTAGCACGAAACCGGACATTTTCAAGTCTACTTGAAAATGTGCTTAGCACGAAACCGGTTGTATATCGTAGTCTAAATAAACAATGGAATTAAGATATAAACTTTTTTTATTTTTAATGTTTATTATAAATTTTAAGATATTCTGTATTTTAATTTAAAACAACTGCGTTTGACATTGGAAGTATGAAAAAAACAATCAATGGCTTGACGTGAAATATATTTTTATTTATTTTAATCTGTAATCCTTGTCCATTTAAACTTTAACTTTGCCAAATCGCAAATTCTTCCGTGAGCGCAATTTGCTTAAGACGGGGTTCGAAGTTTTCACTTCACATATTAATATATAGATCTAATAGGTTATATATATAGATATACCTACCTACCTATATAAGTGAGACGAAGTTAGGTCCACGTGAGAGAATTCAAAACAAGTGGGTAAAGTTGAATGCTGACTACTGACTACGTCAAAGATCCGTAGTTATTTCCAAACCATAAAGTGTAATTTGAAAAATATTTTGGCAAAAGCATTCGGTTCTATATAGTCGTATAATAAAGTGACCCGTACCTTGGAATTCCATTATTTTCTTCAATAACCGCACACTTCACTACACTTGCTATCTAGAGATTGTTTCAAGTCGAAACACACATTCATAAAATTATTCCAATAATTACGGACAAAGACATTGCAGATATCCTGCTCCAAAAATATTTAATATTATTAATAACGATATTATTAACCTTCCTCCACGCACAACAATTTCAAGCGTTTGGTAACACTTTGGCTTATGAATAAGGGCAGACAGGGATCGGAAACAGCACTAACACACATTTTAAGTTAAATTTGCACACATACATATATTGAACCAACTAAGTATAAATAAATTTTCTTAGTTATGTAATCATAATAATATACCCTCAATATTTAACCTTTGTCTAAATGTTTTAAAACTACTACCTCAGAACAGGCATTCAGCCTAGTGAGATAGTAAAATTTCAATATTTTCACTATGTATACCATTATGAAATAAACTGTACTGAAATAAGTAAACAAAATAAAATAAAAAATAATATTATGATTTGTATATTACTGTATTATTGTCAGTGAAATGGGTTAAAATATGTAAGCGAGTATTTTTTAAATGAGTATTTTTTTGGACAAACTTTTTAACATCTCAATAGAGACGAAGTTGGAATATTATAGAAGAACCAGGAACTCAAGGCACCTACAGGGCTTACGACCTGTCATCGGCTGGTTTACGCGATCACTTTATGCGCTTGCGCAACGTTCACCAAATACACTTTCTTAATATGAGTATGATATTTTTAGGGTGGAGAGTAAAAAAAGCAAAAATTTGTCAAGATTTCAATATATTTATATGATTTTTTGGTAGGTAGTAATTAATATGACTTTTTGTTGGTAATTTCTGAATGAAACTTTTGTAGAAATTTTATTTCGTGCAAAATTTGAAATGAAAATGAGTAGGAATTTTGATAATTTATAAATGCAGTTTTTGTTCATTCTGTCACACTTCATTATTAACTATAATAATATACATTAACCGAAGAATTATGTTTTATGAAGTAAGTAAATTAATAAACTACAGTTTCCCACATTCTGGTGTATTCACTGCTACAAAAACTCTCTAAATAGATTAAAATATGCATAACGTAAACTTATGTATTGTGAATATTTCTTATTTGTGTACCAATTTTTTTTTTGTTTATATCTTATATTACAGCGGTAACAAATTTAATCCGCCTCCCATCCCTTTATCTTCCCATTATTTCCCGTCACAGGCACAATGATTATTAATAATATTTTGATTTATTTTTTGCTATAGTGTATTATTGTTTGATGATCATTATGTTTGTTTTTTTATATTTCATAGTGAATGTTTTTTTGTATACTTTTTAAGACTGTATTTATCCCTTTAATAAATAAATATGTACGTAGTTAATGTAGTTTATATTTACTACAAATAAATGAAAAATTGTCCGTTAAAGGACTATTGCCAACTTTCCTCACTTATAAATATATTAACGTATTAAACTAGCTTTTTGTATTAATTTTTTTCTAGCTATAATGTTTCTCTTTTTAATCTGTTTGTGCTTAATTGTATCTTTTATAGTAATGTTTATCTTTTTGTTTTCTTATGTTAACATCTTTTACTATTGTATGTGTTCATTTTTATATAAATTCCTTTTAAGATATTTTTATTTTCTTATAGATTTGTATGCCAATTTTTAATGCAGGATGTGGCCACTTGTAATTGGCTGACCAGTTTTATATTAGCTTTTTCTTATTTTATGAACCTATTGATGTATAATAACTTGTTAGCTGTAAGTGGTCCTTATTAATAAATAAATTACGTACATGTGCACATACCTACCTACATTAGGTAGGTACCAACACATGGGAAGAAATTGATTTAATTTATTTATTAACGTTTATTAAAAAAAAAAACTCAACATAGAAAAGTTAAACAAACAAAATATACAACACCATCATAAAATTTATTAACAAAAAAAAATATATTTTACATACATACATACATACATACCATCACGCCATGTCCCTTACGGGGTAAGCAGAAAGAATCGAGCGCCATACTTCTCTATTTTTGCACACATTTCTGGCTTCCTTTACATCCATGCATCGTCTCATACATGCTCGTTGATTGTTCAAACTTTTTATGTTTCCTTCTTTCAAAATATCATTCACATGGTCATGGAATCCCTTTCTGGGGCGATCTCTGCTATTCACTCCATCTCTTGAACCCATGTATATTTTTTTGGTCAGTCGTTCATCGTTCATTCTTTCTATATGTCCAAACCACCTTAAAGCATTCACTTTCATTTTACATATAATATCCTTCTTTAACTTGCATTCTCTCCTTATGTCCTCATTTTTTATTCTATCATATATCGTTCTATTACATACTCTTCTTAGTGATCTCATTTCTACAGCATTTATTCTACTTTCATGTGTTCTTTTCCAGGTCCATGTTTCACTAGCATACGTCAAAGTAGGCACCACAATTGCATTGTGTACTGCAATTTTGGCTTCCTTTGAGATGCTTGGATCGGCCATTACTGGTCTAAGTGCTCCGTTTATTCTATTCCCTGCCATAACTCTTCTTTCAATATCTTTATCGGGTCTTCCATTCCGTTCAAACATACTCCCCAAATATAAATATTCCTCAACTTGTTCTAGCCATTCGTTCTCTACTTTTATCATACATGCAGTTATACTTTCAGTCTTTTCAAATACCAATATCTTAGATTTACTAACATTCATTCTCAGTCCATTTTGCAGGCATCCTTCATACACTTTATTCACTAAATACTGTAGCTCATCCGCACATTCAGCAATCACCACTTTGTCATCTGCATACATCAAATCACGTACGTTTACAGTACTTAGTTTCAGACCTTTATATTTTATATATTTTAAAAGAAATAATAAATCTGTATTATAACATAAAATAGTTTTTATAAGGGCTTTTCACCATTGAAACCACACCGATGAGAATCGAGATTTTATATCGAAACAACGTATAAACTTATAACGACTTACATATTATGTTGAACTGTAAATTAACGATGATAAAGGGGGATTCGTTGGGAAGCGTAATCAGATTTCGAAGAGTTTATTGAAATACAATACGATGTAGGTACCTTTTCAAATCGTACGCTATAACGTGGGAAAAATGATTATTAATTAAAATTTATAAAAGTATATTATTAATAAAAACAATATAATACGTTTGAACAGATGATTCTTCGCAAAAAATATTATCGACCTGTTAGTTAGCACATCGAGTATTATGACGAAGAATAGTGTGAAAAAGAAGCGATGATAGAATAAAGAATAATAAATAGGTACTACTTAATTAATAAGTATTAATTAATAATACTAGTTAATAAATACCATACATAACTATCACGCCATTTCCCTATTTGGGGTAAGCAGAGAGAACCGAAGCCAGACTCCTCTTTTTGACATACATTTTTCGCTTCATCCATAGTCTCATAGGCCCGAGATATCAGTTGGCCCTTAAATCGTTGGATTTGGTAATCCAAGTTAAAAGTTTAGGGAAGATTAAATTTCATTCGCGTATTTCAGTGCAAAATGAAACGTCAGTTACGTAATCTTCAACTATAGATATATTTTACGTTTTTCTATGGTTATTGTCTATAACGCATCTGTCAAAATTGTAATAACCTTAAATGATACGTGACGCGAAGCTGTGACTAAATATTATTTTATTATTATAACGACACATTATTTTATTTGTTTCATTACACAGCATGTTACTTTTTCAATTTTTTATACCGATCGATGTTTTTTTTAATTAAAATCAAACTTTGTAGTGAAAAAATGTCATTGAATATGTACTACGTACGTACGTAGTTGTAGTACTTCAATGCAATATGTATGTACATTTTACAGATGGATATGGAACTAAGTGATAATGGTAAAATAGTGTCTTATGTAGAAAATTTAAGAATACACATTATATATATAGAAACAGGATGGATCAATTTAAAAAGTGGGATGAAAAAACATCGCAAAAATAAAGTTGCGTGCCTGACGTTTCATTATGGCTGACAGTTTATTTCGTTTGTTGTCAGGCAATACATTATAATTATGTAAAAAAAGAAAACATTAAATACATGAACCACTTCTATATCAAGTCTTTTATTTTAACAACAAAATTAAATCATGATTATAATTATTATGCATAGTTATTTGTAGTATAAAATGAAATAAAACATTAAAGCGTTCGGCGATTAGTACGCCACCTGGCGAAAAAGACTAGAAACAATACTTAACTCAAGATTTAAGACACGCGATCCGCCAGAAACGTTGAGTTAAATATTTGTCGTTTAGTGACGTATTTAAGGGAAGATTAGGTACTGAAATACGCAATATTTTTGTTAAACTTGAGTTAAACTCCTAAGGGCCGACTGAAATACTGGGCCATACACGCTCTTCTATTATTCTTACTTCTAACGACTCCATCTTTCAAAATTCCATTTATGTGATTGTGCCAACTTTTTCTTGGCCAGCCTATAATTTTTGTTACTCTTTTATCAGCCTTACGTACTTTTTTCATTCTTTCCTTAGGGCATTTATTTTCATCTTATGATATTTTTATTTTATTTTTATTTATTTATTCTTCATAGAGAGTTATACAATCAATACAATTCATAAAAGAACAACAATGCATTGCTTAGTTAGTGGACCAGTGAAAACTCCATACATTAATTAATAGGACAACCACAAAATATTACAAATTAAAAATACATACAAAATTGACAATACATACACATAAACAGCAAAACAAAAGCTGTTCAGACCAAAGCACTAGGTAAGATTGGAGGAGACAGCTATCCTAAACGTACTGAGGGAACTCGCAGATATGTCGAGTGTATTAAAGAATGCATTGTATACCGTGCATTGTATATTTTTCAATCATATTTTTATTGATAAACTTTTTAACATCTCAATAGAGACGAAGTTGGGATATCATAGAAGAACCAGGAACTCAAGGCACCTACAGGGCTTACGATCTGTAATCGGCTGGTTTACGTGATCACTTTATGCGCTTGCACAACGTTCACTTATTATGCCTTCGAGAAAAGATATTGGATTTTATTATATTAAACATACACTTACATTATATATACATACACAATTGTATTTAATAGTATCGTACTATTGCACTGCTTGAAGAGACGGAACAGGAATTGAATATGAGGCCACGAGAAAGATGGAAAACATCATGAACTTCAAATATAAGTAATATGAGAATAAATAAAGATAAAACAAAGTGCATAGTTGCTGGAAGAGAAGAGTTGACCGCAAATATTGTTCTGGGTAGCACCACAATAAAGCAAGTCAAATAATTTGTATATCAGGACAGCATAATATCTCAAGATAGCCGCTCAAAGACAGAAATAATAAGAAGAGCTCAACAGGCAAGAGTTGCCATCAACAAAAAATCAATGATATTTGAATCTCTCATAACATTGATATCAACGTAAGGAAGAACTGGATACTCTTGTCTGGAGTGTGCTGCTGCTGTATGGCAGCGAAACGTGGACTATCAGCCGGAGAGAATCTGGACGTCTAGCTGCCTTCAAAATGAGGTGCTACAGGCGCATGATTAGGATACATTGGGCAGACCACAAACCAAACGACGTGGTACTGAGTAGAGTCGGGGAAACGAGACAACTTCCAAATAGGGTTGCCCAACAACAAGGTAAGTGATAATAAATCGCTTAGGAGGGAAATTCGATGTTTACATATATCAAATGTTCATTGATTTTAAACAGGTCTATGACAGTATCAATAGAGAAAAACTGTACGATAAACTCCTAACATTTAATATACCTAAGTTAGTGTGACTGATAAAAGCAACAATGAGTAATACCAAATGCAGAGTGAAGATAGGAGGAGAGCTCACGAACGAATTTATTGTTTCTCAAGGTTTCCAACAAGGTGACGGACTAGCCCCCACACTATTCAACCTGGCTCTAGAATATGTTAAATGGAAGAGATGTCATAATAACGCTAATCCCAACAGATACTTCCAAAGCAGCCATGGATTGCCGGGTATGCTGATGATCTCAGTGTAGTGGGAAGATCCCTAATAGTAGTGTAAGAAGTATTCGAGCCCTTGGAAAAAGCAGCCAAAGAAATAGGACTAGCAATAAATGAAGATAAAACAAAAATCATGAAGCAATCTAGAAACACGACCAACAATCCACAATGTACTGTAAAATTTAAAGATAAATATACTTTTGAGATGGTGGATGACCTCACCTACTTTTCTTAATTTTCAAAATAATGTTACAAACATTTGTTTAACAGTGGGTTATATGAGAAAAATATGAGAAATAGTTATCTGCATACAATTATAGATAAAAACAACGATGGAAATTATGGTAATTGGGTTTTCTACTGGTGTTTCTTAAAAAAGAAAATACGTTAATAAATTCATTATGTCGTTGAAGAATTTAAATCATAAAAATAAATGGACTAAGTAAAGCCTTAATGTATAATAGAAAATAATATTTAAGAGAAAACTATGATATTAATATGCACTCGAGAATTTTCACCTACAACGTAAGTTACGTCGAATAAAATACGTTCACTATATTTAATGACTGTTAACATTGTTATTATTATAGGTAGGTATTAATTGCCGTTTAGTGATACACTAAAAATAATAAAATTACCTTGTGAAACTGTTACGTGCTTCTGTTGTACGACGTGTATAAATTAAGGGGCTATATTAACCTAATCACCCCAAATTGAAATCAAATTAATATCATTTAATGATTCGGCGGATATTTTGTGGTAGTTAATATAAACCATTTTTGAATTATTAATTAGCTATAAACCACTTGTTTTTTGAGTCACTTCGCGACATGTTTCGGAAGCGCTGTCCTTCCATCGACCGGCGTGTCGAGACTAACATGTTGAATTTGTGTGTATCTGACTGTGAAGCGAGGGGGGTGGCGGTTGAGGGTTGGTTGGGTTAGTGGGGGGAGGGGAGAATTGCTCAAATATGTTACAGTGTTTCTAAAAAAAATATGAATATTTTCAACATTTTTCTAATGAATGTGGGCCCACTAGACAACGTGTCATTTAGCTCAAGAAAAGAAACTAGAAAAGATAACTTAATGTATAGAAGAGACAGTTGTCACGTGACCGGCAACTGTCACTTCCATACATTGAGTTATCTTTTCTTGTTTCTTTTCCTGAGTTAAATGACACGTAGTCTAGGGGGGCAGGTTTCATTTTAAAATTAAAAATATAACAAATTTGGGGTTTCCGATAATTTAAATCACGTATACTCTTTTTAACGCACTCGATAGTTACCCTTGCTAATACGTAACTTCATAGTGCATTAGGCGCTATTAATATATCATGTTTTCAGTCAATAGATAAAGCCCTCTTAAATGATCAAAAACTACACTATAATGGTTAGTATCAATTGACAGAATTGCCGGTAGAATAGACGTGGCGAGTACCTACTATATTCTTGCTTTGCCAGTAGGTCCAGTGAGTTTAATACGAACTTCCTGTTCTAGTCCTCTGGCATACACCAGTGCGCATAGTTGCTAAAGACTTTCAAGGTATTTAAGTATCTAAATTCTGGACCAAAAAAGTTTTAATAATTATGAGGCAATCTTTTCCAAATGTTCAAACTAATATAAAAGCCTTATAAGTAGTTCCTATAAATTTGGTCGTATCAAATAAATTTGTTTAACAAATAATGATAATAAACTAATAAAAATAAATAAATAATAATAAAAAATAAAAAAAATAAATAAATAAATAAACTGTTATGAATTACATATATATAGCGCGGTTTTTTGCCATAACCTCACCTCAAGCGCGCTTTAAATAAAGCAAAACGTCTAAATAAAGTTGAATGTGTACCTAAAAAAAACCTAAATTAAATATTAAACTTTTCCTGTAAAAAAGGATTGATTAAACTTGATTTCGTGTGTTAGTATACCTTCACTATGTGACATACGTATATCATTTGAAACAAAAAAATAGTAATAATGAACACTTGTACCCTGCGCAAGTGGCGAGTTTATTGCCGTATGACGATTTCTTCCAACTAACCAGTGTTTCCGGCCCAAAGAAGCAACATTATCGTGAAAAATGAATTTAAATAAATTTGTTCTCTGCTGAGAATCGAACCCAGGACGCCCGCACAGAAACCGAACGGCTTACCAACTGTGCCACGGCGCGCGGCGGTCGGCTATAAAAATAAGGTAGTGTACTTAGCTACTTCGATTTAAAACTTACTATAGTTTCGGAGAAAAAGGTACCTTGAGAACTTCGTCGTGGAGAGGGACAGTTTGTTTTTTGATCTGCGCAGCCCACATGATAATCTCGAGTTATTTACCGATAACTATATACTAATGATGAAAACTAGCCGTAATGCTTTAAAAGCACACGACGACAGAATATTACTATCTTGATAGAAGTACCATATTAATAAACATTCATTTTACTTTAGATTATTACAAAATTAAAATAATAATAATAATGAAAATTATTTTTGTCATAATAACACTGGTTAGTTGGAAGAAATTGCCATACGGCGTGTTTAATATTATTTATTTTTTATTATTATATTTCTCAATCCGTAAATTGAATACAAAAAATTTGAATATTGCAGTAGAAATATAAAAAAATATATTTGAAACTATCGTAGTTCTTTTATTTTTCCCATACATAGAGCCCAAAACTCGATTTTGAGTCCAAAAACACAGATTTTAAGATTTGTTAAGATTTTTAGGATTTTAAGCCTTAAACGTCTAGTTTTTTAGTTAAGATTTTTAGGATTTTAAGCCTTAAACGTCTAGTTTAATTTAATTGTCTGTCAATTTAACATTTAATTTAATGTAATTTAATGTTTAGTTTAATTATTTTTTTATTTTTTTTTTTAAAAGATGAATATGTCCTTGTTAAACAAGTACATATACATCTTCCTACGTTCCCTAAAATAAGCATAAATGCTTGTGCTATAGGTGAACGAAATCGGTCGAGGCAGGATTCGAACTCGTGACCACTGGATTACTAGTCCAGCGCGCTAGCCGCTCTGCCATCGACCCATCTAAATTTAATGTTTAGTTTAATTTTAACTTATTGTTTAATTTAATTGTGTATCAATTTAATGTTTAATTTAATTAATTTAATGTAAAGCGCCCTTGAGGTGATTTTCCACGAAAACGGCGCTATACAAGTTATCCAACTATAATAATAATAATAATAGGCTTCGTCTTAGTGGGGTCCTTGAATATTAAAATTTTCGTCACATAATAAATTTGTTGTGTAAGTATCATTGTAAGGATATATATATATATATATATATATATATATATATATATATATATATATATATATATATATATATATATATATATATATATATATATATATATATATATATATATATATATATATATATATATATATATATATATATATATATATATATATATATATATATATATATATATATATATATATATATATATATATCAAGACCTACTGACACGGGAAAACCGAGATAAAAATATTATAACATATTTCACCCGTGAAAACATCAAATATATATATATATATATATATATATATATATATATATATATATATATATATATATATATATATATATATATATATATATATATATATATATATATATATATATATATATATATATATATATATATATATATATATATATATATATATATATATATATATATATATATATATATATATATATATATATATATATATATATATATATATATATATATATATATATATATATATATATATGTTATATTTGATGTTTTCACGGGTGAAATATGTTATAATATTTTTATCTCGGTTTTCCCGTGTCAGTAGGTCTTGACTAAGACCATTTGTCTTCCGACGTTTCGCCTGAATATCACCAGGCATTTTCAAGGACTTAACGAAAAGCACGCGCGCGACACACGTCTACTCACATCTTGACGGTGAGCTTTCAGTGTGAGTATTCAGGCGAAACGTCGGAAGACAAATGGTCTTAGTCAAGACCTACTGACACGGGAAAACCGAGATAAAAATATTATAACATATTTCACCCGTGAAAACATCAAATATAACATATATATATATATATATATATATATATATATATATATGTTTAAATATAAATTTTCGCGGATTGTAGAGATATATGTATAGCTACTTTTCCGGGCTATCCGCTCGTTTTCGTCCTGAAAAGGACGGTTTTGCCGACGTTTCAACCGAATATCATCGGTCATTATCGAGGCTGGTCGGTTCGCAAACGTAGACACGGTGCGACTGACACCGCGTTGCATTTCGCGTTCCTATTTGTGTATCGTGTTGGTGTATTGGCGTGTGATGCGGCGTGTGGGAGGGGTGGCGGTGTGAGCATGAGTAACCGTCGATTCGCGCTCTGTTGTTAGTGGTGGTGTGGTGAGGGTGTCTTCCCTGCAGCTCGGTGACCGTGCTGTATATCGTTCGTCGTATGACGTCACGCTGGTATGTGCGCGTGTCGATCGCCGTACAGCTAGGTGCGGGAGGGCAGAGGGCGGGGGAACAGTTGTAGCGGTATGCACTGGCGTCATTGGCGTTGATTCGTTTAACCATGCGCGGTCACTTGAATATGAATTAAGTACTGGTTTCCACGCCACTGGTAGACGACGAGAATCATCTCTTGTGTTCATTGCGAAGGGCCGTTTTTCTATTTCGATGGCTTCTCTATATACTCTATTAATCTCGTTATTTAAACGGACAAGAGTCTTTGCTGCATCGAAGTCTATTTTGTGGCCTTCTGTCATCACATGATTCGCCAGTGTTGACGTCGATTTATTTTGTTTTACGTCTAAGCGGTGTTCGGCTACGCGTGCTGATACTTTTCTGTTTGTGCGACCGATGTAAGTTTTTTCGCACGTACCGCAGGGGATCTCGTATATACCGTGTGACTCTAACGGAATACTGTCTTTGGTCGGTCGTAAAAAAGACGAGATTTTTCTGTCTGTTTTAAACACAAACTGTCTGTTTAAACACAAACAAACAGTTTAAACACAAACAAACAGTCTGTTTTAAACACTGTCTGTTTAAACACAAACAGAAAAGTATCAGCACGCGTAGCCGAACACCGCTTAGACGTAAAACAAAATAAATCGACGTCAACACTGGCGAATCATGTGATGACAGAAGGCCACAAAATAGACTTCGATGCAGCAAAGACTCTTGTCCGTTTAAATAACGAGATTAATAGAGTATATAGAGAAGCCATCGAAATAGAAAAACGGCCCTTCGCAATGAACACAAGAGATGATTCTCGTCGTCTACCAGTGGCGTGGAAACCAGTACTTAATTCATATTCAAGTGACCGCGCATGGTTAAACGAATCAACGCCAATGACGCCAGTGCATACCGCTACAACTGTTCCCCCGCCCTCTGCCCTCCCGCACCTAGCTGTACGGCGATCGACACGCGCACATACCAGCGTGACGTCATACGACGAACGATATACAGCACGGTCACCGAGCTGCAGGGAAGACACCCTCACCACACCACCACTAACAACAGAGCGCGAATCGACGGTTACTCATGCTCACACCGCCACCCCTCCCACACGCCGCATCACACGCCAATACACCAACACGATACACAAATAGGAACGCGAAATGCAACGCGGTGTCAGTCGCACCGTGTCTACGTTTGCGAACCGACCAGCCTCGATAATGACCGATGATATTCGGTTGAAACGTCGGCAAAACCGTCCTTTTCAGGACGAAAACGAGCGGATAGCCCGGAAAAGTAGCTATACATATATATATATATATATATATATATATATATATATATATATATATATATATATATATATATATATATATATATATATATATATATATATATATATATATATATATATATATATATATATATATATATATATATATATATATATATATATATATATATATATATATATATATATATATATATATATATATATATATATATATATATATATATATATATATATATATATATATATATATATATATATATATATATATATATATATATATATATATATATATATATATATATATATATATATATATATATATATATATATATATATATATATATATATATATATATATATATATATATATATATATATATATATATATATATACAAATAATGTAATGAATGTCGTGATTGCAAATGAAGATATCATGCTAGGTAATATCGCAAGTTTACTAGTATCGTTTATACGAGGTTCAATATAGAAACCAGAGTAATGACCGAAATATTTGAACGTAGTGTATAATGGGTTCCACGCAGTTGAATTTTGAACAAAAAATAATTTCGCATTTGTAGATTATTTAGATAAAAATTGCGAATCACGTAAATACTTAGTAATTATTATCAATTATATTTCTAAAACATAAATATGTATTCTGTTTAAATATATTAAGTCCAACGCTCTTTGGAATGATTTACATAATTCGCGAAAAGATGTTCAGCTCATGAGCACGTAATTCTAGCAAAATGATGCAGCAAGTTCAGTATACCTATAACAATAAAACAAACAAAAAAACAGAATTCAGGTAAAGCAAATACTAAATTAAAATTTATCTACAACTTGTAATGTTGATATTATAAAATAATGTAAATGCCACAGAAGATGCCCTTTTCTACTTACTCTCTATTATTTTCACTCGTCAGTACCCCAAGGGGATATAGTTGGGAGTTTAAGGTTATTTTTTTAATACAGATTATCAACTAGTGTCATGCTGAGATTGTATTCTGAAAGTTTCATCACAATGTATATGTGTGTGTATGCTGTGTACATGTGCTATGTAAGGCATGTTTATTCTACTTTATCGATTACAGACTAAGTACTCATTTGATTATTTTCAAATTTTGCAGATTTGTAGGTAAAAATAATAATAATAAGGACAATTTATAAAGCGCCGTTTAGTGCTCGCTTAGACCCCATATTGAAGGATATCTGATCAGCGCTTCTCAACTTTTAACTGTCAAATAATTCAATGTGACCCCAAACTAAGGAGACTTAAAATTTGATATTTCTATTTTCAAATTACTTAAGATACTACACATACATAAAATGGTATTGAAAAATTATCATGTTACTCTAATAAAATATT
Organism: Molanna angustata; assembly: GCA_963576475.1. Classification (NCBI taxonomy): domain Eukaryota; kingdom Metazoa; phylum Arthropoda; class Insecta; order Trichoptera; family Molannidae; genus Molanna; species Molanna angustata. The sequence goes on along the minus strand of OY754964.1, from coordinate 45,228,257 downwards.
TAAATCAAAAATAATTTAGCAGACTCATTTCATAAAAATGCTGAAAATTTTCAATATAAAATTAGAATACTTTGTGGAGTTACTTGGTAGAGAGGAATAAAGCGTTGGCCACAACCCACTCGTTGGCGGCAAATAACTTGAGTATGTCACGTGGGGCGCGCAGAGCACAAATTTGGGTTTTTTGCTTGATTAGTATATGCGCACACAGCACCCCTGGAAACTATTTTTTTATAATCCACCTAAAAATGGTTTACATTTTGTTGACGATTTTGAATTTGATATACGAGTGTACGTTTGATGATTTGATATCAGGGAAATGGACCTGATAAATTGAAGAAGAATGTCGTTCGATAGGGAGGGATGGAGACGATTTCTGGAGGAGGCCAGGGTCACAATGACGACAGAAAAATAAATATTAAACAAATTCAAAATTCATAGACCAACAGTAGAATAAAGAAGTAAACATAAGCTGTTCTTTATTTCAAAGATGTATCTTTAAAGGGTTTTATTTTATATTGCTTCTCGGACAACAACAGCTACCTACTATGTAAAATATTAATTTAACACGCACCCAATATTAAGTTGCCACATTCTGGAGACTAACGATATTAATCGTCTCACAGATCCAGACTGAAAACACAATTAAAAACTGTGTCTCTACTGGGAATCGAACTCGTGACCTTTGGATCAGCAGGCAGATACCGAACCAACTAAGCCACGAAGACCGAAGTTCTGGGCAAAAGATTTTCCAAATTTTACTATTTGGCCTAATACTTATAGCCTCTGAAGTGTTAATATGACATCGACACCACGGAAATTCAGCCAAAAAAACACGAGATTGATGTTCTATGTAAACGGAGAATGTAATGGAGCTATGTGTGTAGCTGTAGCTAGGTATGGTTAGGTTGGTATGATGCACACTTTGACAACAATGATAATAATATGTGTGTGTAACAATAGACGGGCCAAGAATTTCACGGCTATGCGCCTCAACAAGAACCGAGAGCAGTTTTTATTTAGGGACCAAATATCTTGTGCCAAGCCTATAATAACCAAGTTCCTACCTACTGATGCCGATGGACATATTTCTCAAGTTGCAGTTCATCGTTTTTTCCAATTTTGAGAACGTTTTTTTATTTTTTGATAAAAACAAAATAACAATCATATTTTCTCGCTAAACTGCCAGGCAGTTTTTTGGCAGGGCAGGGGGCCTAGACAACGTGTCATTTAAGCTAAGCGTTATATCGCTAAACGATAGTAAATGCATGAAATTGGTCGCTATGACAACACGTAACAGCCACAAATTTCATACATTTCTATCGCTTAGCGATATAACGCTTAGCTTTAATGGCATGTTGTCTAGGGGGGCAGGTTCTCTCTTTCACTTAGGTACCTACACAACTTATATCAAAACACAAAAAATAAAATAACAAACTAAAAGAAAAAAACTTTACAAATATATAGGTACCCGTATAACCAAATAGCCACACTGAATCAATAAACAGTAATAAATTTAAGTCTTGCGAACACATGACTTCAAATACAGACATTTCAGTGTATTTTATTGATAGTACTTTTTTCCTGCCCTAACATAATTGTGTACTATTGCATTTATGCCGATAGTAGGTATAAAATACCTGAAAAAATATTTATTTAAGTTTTGGTACACGATTAATACACATACTACCAATCGTAACAGTGCACACAAAAATCCCACAAGGCACAGCCTGTCTATGTGTATACCAACTAAAATATAAACAAAACTATTTGTTAATAACATTAGATAAAAATAAAGGAAAATGCTCAGGCAAAACATAAGTACAAAAAAATGTTAAGAAAACAACTTAAAGATATAAAACATACATTCACATAGATTAATAGGTAGCAAATCTTTGTTTTTTAATGTTATAGTAAACAAAATCAAGTATATTTAAAGTAGATAGTAAGTAATAGTATTTAATTCAACACGCACCGAATAAGTTGCCACATTCTGAAGACTAATGATATTTATTGTCTCATAGATCCAGACAGAAAAGACAACCTCCACCGGAACTCTATACGATGGAATAGTGTTTGTGAGGAAAAAAGATATGTGGTCCATTATCTGTAGATAAACCAGATTACTCGCAGAAGTTTTAGTTTTATATACCTCTGGTGATTTTGTTGGTTTAGATCGATTAGTAGGTACAGACTAAAATAGAACCGAGTAAGAAATCTTCCCCTAACTAATGATGACTAGCTAAGGGTGACTGAAAACGCCGAACCGATAGCGAAATACAATAAAAAAAATTATATATAGGTACGAAATACAAGTATTCGGTAGCAGAGTTAGTAACAAAAATACTTAAATATTTAATGTATCTACACTCAAATCGTTACAATAATATACATTGGATACCTACTGGTTATTTATAGGCACTTACTACACTGCAACATAAAAATGCGCAAAAAGGCTTGATAAGATAACAATAAAAGTGTGGTAAACTGTAAATTCACGAGTTTAGAAGAAAAAGAAAGAAAAAAAGATTGTGTTTTAGTAGTTCAAAATTTGTAAATAAAATATTTTGCTTGGTTGGAAGAAATTGTCAAATGGGAAAAGGCCCGCCAGTGTAGGTACCTATTATGATAAAAATATACATACTGAAATAAATAAAATAAATACCAAGACTAATGATGATGGCAAAACTAAGACCAGGTCCTTGGGTGCAAGACCGAGGGTTACACAAGACTTAAAAAACAAGAATTTCGTGATATATCCATAATTTTTACTAAATCACTACCTATCTAATAGATAAAATAGTTTATACCATAAGGGTCTCAAAATATATAATAGTTTACCACCAAACATATAAGAAACTAAAAATATTCACCTTTCGTAGGCTATGTGCTGAATACGTAGTTAAAAACTATTAATGTTCCATAGTTTTACATAACGTTTTTAGAATTAATTGTCATACTCTTACCATACTTATTTGTTCCAAAAAATAATTATTTTTATACTTTGTTGTTTAAACTAGATGTATTAATTTTTATATATTATGTTTTTACGTCTAAATGAAGATTACTATTATTATTATCTTTCAGTAGGTACCTACCTGTATCTTGTTCTTGCATTTACAGGTGTGGTCATGGTGTTGCATACTCGATCGAGTCATTGTTGGTCTTGTTTATCCACTCTTGGTTTTTATCTTGCAATTTTTGTAATTTTTTTTTCGGTTAAATGCTGTAAATACAATGAAATATGACGCAGTGAATTGCTTAAGTAATTAAAAAGAAAAAATAAGTCGATAGTACGCAGTGAATTGCTTAGTTTTTAAGTAATTAAAAAGAAAAAAAACTTTAAAATATTTTGCAAGACCGAAAGACTCTTGAATTAAGTCTTGCAAATCTTTCTTCCCCTGGTCTTGTAGCGACACATGTGATCTCGGTCTTGAAACTATTGCAAGATCAAGACTGCAAGACTTTTTGCTCAACACTAATAGAACGTAACTTGTAGGTATATAATTTTACTGTGAAAAAAAATATCTATCGTCATTTTGACACAATGATTATGTCCAGTATAAGATCATCTTCTGAATGCCCATCCGCTCCCAGAAGGCACAGACTCCATTGCGTCATCCTCTAGGTGGGCCCTATTCATTAAGAATTTCCCAATCACACTGACCTGGAGCCATTGGACATGGTAGTATAATATCTCAGATAACCAATTGAATTACGGGTACCGATTGAAGGATGTCACTGTAGGGTCTTATTGAGAGCAGCACATGTGGCATAGGGGACCATAATATTATGAGGGGAAGGGCGACAGGAAACGGAAAGAAGCCCTTTATGTTGTACGGACTTTGCTTTAAAGGATATACGCTTTACATGTGTTTGTAGCTTCTATAAATTTCTTGCAATGAACTAAACTCGCCACACTACAAAACACACGGTTCCAACTAATGATTCCATTTTTAAGGCCGCACAGCCACTCAAATGTGATAAGATGCATTGGCGTTTTCTTATTTACTCAGCCAATTCTGACATTGGGAAAAATCATAGTATAGTCTTCAGCTTGACAGTTCCATTATCATATTTGAATATTTTCTCCATAAAAAAATAATTCGAAAGCACCTCTGAAATTTGCGGAAATTCCTCAATATCCGTTTAATTTGTTAGATGTATAATGACAATTTAGCGAAAATTAGTTTTAGATATTTAAATTCGTGACTTGCATAAAAAAGGTATAATTCATATTGTCGCTTCGTTGTTTCTGTTTTGTGCTAGTCAAGTCGTAGAAAATGTATGGCGGGACGAGCCCCACCGCTTTACTTCATTACGAGAAGTGGGGTACAACCATAGACATAATAGTATATGGGTATTCTATTACGTCTATGGGTACAATCATCACAACTGGTACAACTCTCAAAATATGATCTGTACCCCTTATGACCTAAGAAGCTATTTAAATAGAAGGCTAAATAGTAACTTTTGAAACTCTTTTCCCCAGTACCCTCAAAAGTTACATCGCAAATATAACAGTTTATTATAATATCTTTATTCCATTGCGTGAGTGTTTTAAAAGTTGAATTTGTTAAAAAAAATACTTTTCTTGTAAAATAAGTTAGTAAAACCCTTTTTTATTGTCAGTACCTAAAAAACTACAAGGCCTACGAAGTAGATTTTTACTTCAATCGAAAGAGAATATGAAAATCTACCATTTGATTTTTTTAGATTTTAATTACTATTCTTGCTATCTTAAAAAAAAACGCGCATAAATAATTTTATATCACAGAATTGGTGATATGTATACAATATTTTTTCGTGTTTCATACTCAGGAGGTTATTTAGTGTGCATATTTGTGTTTAATGCAGCTGGTGTTTAATGCAGCGGCAAGGCTCATTTATGGAGCGGAAAAACGATGTCACATAACTCCACTACTTAACGAATTGCATTGGTTGAAGTGTCCAGAGCGAGTTGACTACAAAATCTGCTTAACGGTGTTTAATGCTTTAAATAACCTAGCACCACAATACATACAAGAGCTGTGTCAGAGAAAAGATCTCTCTGGGAGGCATCTCACACGTAGGTCTTCTGGATCACAGAGTACCAACTCCCTAAAGGAGTTGGACAGAGCCAATAAAGCGGCTTACTATGATCGATGCTTTGGTGTGAGTGGTCCTATAAAGTGGAATAAATTGCCTCTAGATGTCCGCAGTGCAAATAGTAAGAGCACTTTCTCTAAAGGACTGAAAACAGTTTTGTTTCGTAGAGCAATATAATATCTATCTAAATAACAGCGCCCTTGGAATGATCTTGAATCATTAAACGGCGCTATACAAATTATTATTATTATTACACCCGTATGATCAAAGTATATATATATATATAAGGGCCTTAAAATCTGTTAATATCTTATGTTTGAGATCATGCTGAAAATCAGATGCCGGAGGTTTGTCTTCTTGCAACATAGCATTATAAGATCCTTTTGAGATGTACCTACATAGATGTTTTTGTCTACGTAAGTAAGTTACATGTGAATAGATTAATCAAAAAAAAATCAACAACACTGATTTCCACGTAATTTGCCATAGTACGGGCAGAATACGGATGTACTAGAAAGAAGAAGTAAATCTATATTATAAAAGTGGATATTCCGTTAAAATAATGTATAATATACTTGTGAGTACTTATTGTATGTACATGTACCTATACAAGGTGCTTTGATAACAATGCTGTGCTAGTATCATTACGGGGGGTAATGGACCCACATTATGACTGAACCGAAATGTAATTACATAGACGACAATTTGATAAAAACATGGTAACGTTCGCCCATTACGGCGGCCATTGTGATTTTTATCTACGTCGTCAGTGTGGCCAACTTCCGGAAAATAAACAAACATTTACTTACGAAATCATGTGATTTTAATTATTGTCGGGGTCGATAAAAACGACACGACAACGTGGATTTTCTGAAATATATTTAAATAAGAAAATATACAAGAAGCCCGATTACATGTGAATTACGACGTACCTAATAAGTTGTTATATTTATGAGGAAAAACATGACTATGTTATCTCAGAGAAATTATGCGAGACACATAGGTATATGGTATAGAAATAAACGTTTGGCATTACAACTCAATTTTAGTATTTCGTGTAATGGAGCCTATTAAAAAATAATGAATAAACTATAGTGTATTTGATGAAAAAATGCACCTGTAAAATCCTCATAATTTCCTTTAGGTGAAATAAATCGATGGAGGCAGGATTTGAAGCTAAATCTAATGGATATCTAGTTCAACGCACTAATGCCTCTAGCTCTGATCTATATTAAAAAATATTTTACTCTCCATTCAATTCAATAGTTGTGTTCTGAATTACTAATTTTCAAGCATTGTTTTTTTTTTCAAACTCCTAACGGGGGTTGATGTGAAGGAAGTATAATATGAAACTCGACTTGATGTTTTTATATGAATGACGACAGTGTGTCTTGGATCATAATGTAGCCTCTAGGGTCTAACTCTGAGCCATACCTTCATAGTTTAAGCAATGTTCAGTCGATTACAAATAAATTGATATCATTGATAAGAATCGAAAACGAGCTAATTCTATTGCTATTGAATAAGTAGCTTTCCACCTCGATCTATCTGTTAAAATATATTTTTAAGAATGGATACAAAAAATGGAGATGCCAACATTGAAAAACAAAATCTTTTTTGGAAATAAGAACCTGTATGTTTTTTTTAATATTTTCAAAACTACATGTAACGTAAATTCAGCGTTCGATAAATTCGGTCTATTAGATTTGGACACACTTAAACATAACATTGTTTATTTGAACTTGTTCATTTAGCAAGAAAATAGTCTTCAATTATAGATCTATTGAAACAGGTAGAATAGTTACAGCTCTATTGAGACAGTAATTATTAATTTTACAATCGAACTATTTCATTAACATAGATTATCATCGATACATTTAATGCGATAATTATTGAATTGATGTGCAAGTAATTTAGTTATTGTATGTGCGTCAATGCGTGCATTTTTTTCTTCTTCAGACGATTCGTACGATTTACCTATTGGGGACGTTTTATCGAACGACAATGCAAATTTAATCAGAGATACACATGAGCTACCGTAATAAACAATTATATGTATCTAATGCTTTTCAATTTGCTTTTATTTGCAATTCTTCAGTTCAGATTTTTTTGATAAATTACATTATTTGAATATAATGGACAATGAATCGAACTGGCACTGTAAACCTCGTTCTTTAATATTTGTTAAGTTAGTATAATAAAAATTAAAAATGCTAGATATTATTCCAAATTCAAATTCAAGTTGAAGGAGGCCTACATCCAGCAGTGGAGAGAAGTCTGATGAAGGATAAGATTATTTCAAATTATAAAGTTGGTACAAAAATAATCCAAATTATTATTTACGATTAATACGTAGGTAAGTATGTAATTCTTGATAACTAATTGCTTACAAGAAATTTCCCTACACAAAATAAAAAGTCTTCTAAATATAAAAATGGCAAAAATATATAATATCAAAAAACATAATATACATACCTACTATTGGTATATGAATTTTGATGAATATTTTCAAAATAATCGTATTTAGCGTCATTGCAATTATTCCAATTTCAAAATTAAACACCGCCTTATTTTCAGTGTGGCAAGAAGTGATAAATATATTTATTAAAATAAATATTATTAGCCGCGTTTTGTTATGAACCACAACTTTTGATCGATCAATGGAATGTTATCACAACAGCTGTGATATGGCCTTTAGTAGGTGCATAGATGCCAGCTGCAAAATAGATAGGCAGGAATCCGTGACATATTTTTAATTTTTGTATTATAAAAAAGTACATAAATGACAACATTTTTAAAAAAAGTTGTCTCATTATATTCTTTCTTCAAATTTCAAAATGATACCGATAAACAAAAGATACAACGATTAAAAAAAAATGATTTTCAATGTTACAACGTGTTTATTTCGTGATTATTTTTGACACATGAAACGCAATGAAAAAATGTAAATATACGTAAATCAGAAATGTTTAGCTATCAGAAATATGTACTAAAGTATTACTTACCACTAGATTGTTCTTCAAAATTTTCAGTACTGTTTACCTAGACGTCAAATAAATACAAGAACATCACAGAATTGGTAAACAATGATAATTGATTTTTATTTTTTTCAAACTTACACAATAATAATTTCACTCAAGAATTATATTGTAACACAAGGAGGAATGTGACATTAAAACCATTTATTTAATTTATCGTGTTAATGCACAAAATAATAACGGAGAGAGTATTTAGTGCGTTGTGAAAAATCAATACTACGGCGAGACTATGCGGGTCTAACCGCATTCCGATGTAGTTTATTATAAAAATTTAAAAGGCACAGTTACAATTATTATTATATATGTCAATACACTGCACCACCGAAACCAAACACAACGGCGGGAGTTTATTGTTATAATATTTCGTAAAAAAATGCCGGCAACCGTCAAAATACAACCACTCACAACGAATATTGTTGATGAATTAATAACATTTGACATTTGTATTTGTGCCCAGCCTGCGCCATCGGAATGCTTGGAATTTCAATTATGCGAGTGCTGTCATCTAGCGGGAAACACGCCAACTACTGTCATGGTTGGCTGTTGGCTCGAACGTCACATGACGCCGGGTGGCTGCCCGCTAATATTTGAATCTTATCGACTCGACGATATCGCATGTTTATTGATAAAAATAATATATATCAACCTTTTTTCTAATATCTATTTCGATTTATTGCGCAGCGTTTTCGATAGTCACACATTAAATAGTTTGCACGATATTATTAATAAAACGTTCATGATTAAATCGTTGTATCTCAAACTTGATTGTGCAATTGTAAATATGTATGGCACCTCACACTAAGGTCGTTAGGATCACCTTAACTTATCAATAACATAGACAGGGTAAAAAAATCTTCCAATGATTGTTGCATTAGTATGAAAATGTGAATGGTAGGTACCACTGTTTACGAGGAGAAATATAACCTTCCGTAACAATACAAATATGCAAATTTGGAATGATATCTTGAATAATGTTGACTGATCTGATTAGTACGAGTCGTCCATAGATGACAGTTGTTTAACGTAATGAAATATATTTTTGAATCTACATAGACCTAAATATAATTTCCAACAAATTCATTGAAATTGGATGAAAGGAGTCAATTTATTAATTTAAAAACTGCATATGCATGCATATAATATCATCATGCATTTCTTTGTGATTTTATCGTATAAATGTTATTGTAGGTACTATAGATTTGATATTTGAAGAACCTAATTTGTATTAACTTTGAGTTGAGCGGGATGAGTTAATATGGATAAGACAAAATAAAGGTTATTAAAAAGAATTGATCAGTGTATATAAGTAATAACTATATTATTATTGAATTTATTTATTTTATTTTAGAAAACTACACCTATATTTTTGTGGTAAGATACATACCTAATATTATGATGAAATTTAAATCATAAATAAGCCAACTATGCTTATAACAAATTTAAAAAAAATAATAATGTACAGTAAGCTGAGCAGCATAAAAATAAAAAAAGTGATTAAAAATATGTTATGAAAACGAAATGCGGAAAATGGGAAATTATTTGTGCGAAGGAAGGAGCTGGTTTGAGGGTTGAAAAATATCTTTATCTGTTTCCGATAGGTTTTTTTTATATTTCATATTTCATTATTACTTATGTGATGCCAAAACATATCACATCTTTGAGTTTTTTAACAAACTATGTAATTTTTATGGTGAATATTTCAAGATGGCGCGAGATAGGTGGGTAGGTACTCACATTCAGTAGATGGACTACTTCTATGATAAATTTTAAATTACATAATTAATTTTATTAACAAAATTTTTGATGGTGATGTTATAGGTGAAGGGATAAATATAATGGGGTTTGTAATAAAAGACAATTGTTTAAAATATTATTGTATTTGGTGCACATTACGATCAACATTAATTTATTGATTTACGTACATGAAATTATTTACAATAAAATGATTCTTTTTAAATATCTAACATGTCGGAATTTGCAAATAGTGCATTATCAAGTCAAGATGGAGTAGTTTCTATTTACATAAGAAATTAAATCAATAATTAAAAAAAAATGGATAATCATTTACAGTATCTGTATGGAAACTAACATGAAAATATACTTTAATTCTATAATTTATTATTTTATGTAAATTAATGTTATTTTATCTGGTATTTTCATAAGTATCTCATGATTTATTTATGTACTAATATTAAAAAAAAATACTACACAAAAACAAATTTATTTTACTTTTTTTTTTCAAATTTTATTATCATTTCAAATGTATGTCATAAATCATTTAAAAAATGTTAAAGCTTAAATATACTTCTTTACTAGTAACGAATTTTAAATAAAAAATCAAAATTAGGTATTTCCGTTCAAAAATTACTTGTGTTTAAAACAAGATGTATGCATTCAAAAGATCGACCAAATATATAATTATTTCTAACATAAAAATGCATCGACTGAATATCGGAAATGCTAAAAAAATCACAAATAACTATTTATACTAAGTTTTTTAATGATACTATCAGCACTTTTTCATTTTAAATATTAAAAGTAGGTACCTATTTTGATCTATGTAATAAATAATTTGATATGAATGTTTAGTACACATATATTATATAAATAAGCAAGTATTTAACACTGCGAAATTATTAACATTGATAAATTCTTACAATTCATATTATAAATAAATAAATGACTGAATGTTACTTGTAGATGTAAACAATTATATATAAAAAAATTAACTGATATATTTTTTTTGACAATCTACATTCGTTTTAAATGATTTTATTACATTGCAAAAAGCTAATAAAATATTTTCTAGTTGATATATAAAAATATATTTATAATAGTTTGATTATATTTGAAGGTGGTGAAATGTGTTTTAATATTTTCCAAACAACTATAGTTCCTTTTTTAATGTAAATAATAACTTAGTATACACCACTTATGAGTACAAATAACTGTCGACCGCTTTCGAGAACACTGTTCTCTTCTTCAGGATGACTAAGTTATTATTTATATTATAAAATAAAAATTATAATGACGCCACAAAGTTACTTCCTTGAAAATAAAACTGTATTAACTATAGTTTACGATTTGAAAAGACAATATTTGTAAGCTAGATTAAAAATAAGAATATGCAAGTAAATATTCGGAAAAAAAACACAACAAAATTTGGTACCAACAAGTCAATTCTTTGTAATTAGGTACAGCATATAGGTACTAAATTTAATGATTTTGCTAACTATTAAAAATATTTTATTAATCTTGAGTATAAAAATCAACGCGTTCTTTTGTTTTATTTTATCTAAGATGTTAAATTGACTGAAACTTCGTTTATTGAATTAAATATTTAATGATCGCATATACAAACAAACGCAAACATTGGATTTTTTTACAAACTCTATACCAGAGGTTCCCAAACATTTTTGTGTCGTAGACCCCTTGCCATGTTTTTCGATTTTTGGTAGTCCCCCTAGTTACCTGATACATATGCTTCTCGGGCAACTAACAGGTACTATGTCAAATATTAATTTAACACGCACACAATAACAAGTTGCCACATTCTGGAGACTTACGATATTAATCGTCTCACAGATCCAGACTGAAAACACAATTAAAAACTGTGTCTCCACCGGGAATCGAACCCGGGGCCTTTGGATCAGCAGTCACATACCTAACCAACTGAGCCACGAAGGCCAACAAAAATCAAAGTCAAATTTAAATTGTATGGTCTTAGATTTTATGGAAGGCATAGGCGTACAATCATTATAAATGAATGTGAGAAGGGGAATGTTATGAATGTTATCTAAGGTTTTGGTATGATGGAACTTTAAGGAAATTTGAAAGTAACATGACAAAAAATGTTAAAATAAAATTTTATACTACGAATAATAATAACAAATTGTTATGCGATAGGTACTATCAGTGTATGTTGAGATCCACTATCGTGGACCCCCATTTTCATTTCATGGACCCCTAGATTTTTTTTCGCTGACCTAGACCCCTTGCAGGTTGTCATAGACCCCTGGGGGTCGATATAGACCACTTTGGGAATCACTGCTCTATACCATCATATGGTGATCACGTAAACCAGCCGATGACAGGTCATAAGGTAGCTGTGATATCCAGTTTCTCATATAAAATACTTAATCCAACTTCACCTCTATTGATATATATAATGTCTGTCAAAAATATTGTTTTTTTTTATGTATTTTTCTCATAAACCAAACGAAATATAAAACATTAGGTAAAACAAAAAAATATAATTTGACAATTTGTGTATGTAAATAAAAAAATATTTACAATTTGTTTATTGTTTACACCAGACATACAAACATATTGCAACTTCCACTCGCTTTTAAAAAATGTAGGGATTAAACAAAACACGAATTCATTTATAGATTTGAGAAATATTGAAATATTTTGATCTGTATGTCTCGCGTGAGTGAGTTGCATTTTTAATTGAGTTTGAATACGTCGTTTTGTACACCGAAAACAAAGTAATGTAGAAAAATCATAGCTCCACAAAATAAACAAATATGTGAGTATCTTTTATTTTTGATACTATCAGATAAACGTAGAATGCAATTTATAAAATGATAGAAAGTATTCAAACATTATAACAAGTATTTTTATATAAGCTTGTGTATATAACATTAATTTATTTGCAAATATATAAATAACATTTTTGTTGCTTCGCAAAAATATATAAGAAATATTTTTATTCTATATAGGTACATAAACGCTTTTAAATAAGCGCAAAATGGACATGTATATAAATATAATATGCAGTTGGTATATAATAATAATAATAATTAGTGTAGATTTTTTTCAATATATAATTTTAAAATATTAATTTATTCGACACCCTTTTCAAAATTTGCGCAAATCAGTTTTTTTACTTGTTTTCATTATTATCACAACATTACAGTAAATTATGTATCAATATTCACGCATAGGTATAAAATATATAACAATTTAAGTAAGCACTCATTAATAATTTAATTTTGTAGTCTTTATTTTCTGCGTTTCTGCTGACATATAATATCTGACGCCATAAGACTACATAAGTACATATGGATATGCTAATAAAATATATATATATCAGAATGATTTCAAAAAATAAATTTATATATAGATAGATAAACTAACGCCATTATTATCAAGAAAATTCTCTCGATTTATGTTCGTTAATCATCTTAGAAAAATAAATAATGTTTCGGAATTTCGTAAATTTGGTCGGACGATTATTTTAGATTTAAAATATTCTATAAAATTTCTTAAATTATAAAACATAAAAATATAGGTACCATAATGACGTTTGATTTACAAAATTCTCGAATAATAAGCAAACACAATTCGGGAATAATAAGCAAGTTGATATGTGAAGCAAAAAAAATATACCATTTCAATAGAAGATTGGTTATTCTCATAATGGAAAAGAGGAGAATGTCGAAAAAAGAAGAGTATGGCGCTCGATTCTCTCTGCTTACCCTCATATGGTAAATGTATGTATGTACTAAATGTAAAATGATATTTTTGCATTAAAATATTTGTATAATAGGCGTACATATTCGCGCGCAGTACATTTTTTTGAAAAAAAATTTTTGAGTATTTTTGAATACACACTAATAGAAAAATGAATAAAAAACATAACTCCATTAAAATAAATCAAGAAAAAATATTTTTTAAGAAGAATTCTGTTTTTATTGATATTTTTTTCTCTCAGTGAAACGATGTATAAAAAAAGAGTGCTTCTTTAAATTTATATATAAGTACAAATAAAATATTTTAAGATTACCTCGCCATATTTAAATATTTTAAGATTACCTCGCCATATTTAAATATTTTAAGATTACCTCGCCATATTTAAATATTTTAAGATTACCTCGCCATATTTAAATATTTTAAGATTACCTCGCCATATTTAAAAATATGTCATATTATATCCAACGTATAAATTAAACATTCTCTCAATTCGCATAAAGTGATTTCAAAAATTTGTAAAATACAATAGGTGACAATAAAATACTAAAATATGATATTATATAATATTGATAATCCATTTAAAATACACACAGTGAAAAAAAAATGAGCCTATTCAATCATTCTATAAATATTAAAATTATTTTTATCATACGATAGGCATAATTTCGGTCCCAGAAATGTATAGTGACTTAATTGCAAACATAGTCTGACCGTTATATTTTTATAATAAGTATTTAGGTATATATGCGCATTATTTTTAATTCTTTTATAACAATATTGAATCATAAGATGCCAATTTTACTTATATACTTATATATCAAACTTATTCCGTTCAAAATTCATTTCATATATGTAATATAATATTATAAATAACAAGGGATAATTATATTTTACAGGTACAAAATGTGAAACTGGACTAACTTAGTACAAAATGTGAAACTGGACTAACTTAGTACGCATACTTTAAATTACGTTCATAACTTGCAAAATTTAAAAGTATTTTTACTTTAATTTGTAATTTTATTTTCAGTCAATTTCGCAATATAAAATATGGAAATTAAAATGTTTTTATATCACGGGATCGATTTACAATGCAAGTTTTTTATATCACGGGATTGATTTACTATACAAGTTTTTTATATCACGGGATTGATTTACAATGCAAGTTTTTTTATATCACGGGATCGATTTACAATGCAAGTTTTTTTATATCACGGATTGATTTACTATGCAAGTTTTTTATATCACGGGATCGATTTACAATGCAAGTTTTTTTATATCACGGATTGATTTACTATGCAAGTTTTTTATATCACGGGATTGATTTAAAATGCAAGTTTTTTTATATCACGGATTGATTTACTATGCAAGTTTTTTATATCACGGTATTGATTTACAATGCAAGTTTTTTAATATCACGGGATTGATTTACAATGCAAGTTTTTTTATATCACGGGATTGATTTACAATGCAAGTTTTTTATATCACGGGGTTGATTTACAATGCAAGTTTTTTATATCACGGGATTGATTTACAATGCAAGTTTTTTATATCACGGGGTTGATTTACAATGCAAGTTTTTGAAGACAAAGGATTAAAACAAATCGTCTGCCTTGTGTCCCATAATCATTATTAATAGGTACATTTTTTTTATGAAAAACAGTCATGTAATTCACAAAATCATAGTTTATGAATATGTGTTTTCTCAATGTCGCGAAATTTAAAAGAACTATTGAAATTTTTTCGAAAAGTTATTGTGGAACAGATAAGTTTTTCATAATATGAAATATGGTAAAGTGTATCTCGTTTTCCCTGTACGCTGTTGAAATTTCGAAGAAATTGTCGCCTCTAGTTTTTTGGCTATCTAACGTTGTGTTTTTGATTTTACACCTAAATATCAGAATATACGGACAAATTGTAACTTTAAAAAATCTATAATTACTCTTACATTTGGGAATATTAATAGTTTTAAATAAAAATCAATAAATACAAGTCAAATAAAATTAGACGAATTAAAAAGATTCCATTGATTAATCTATAGAAACTATTGTCAATCACAATATGTACTTTGGTACACATTGAGAGTGGAGTTTTTTAGGGAAGATTGGGAGGAAGTGGGGAGAGAGAATACGTTAAAAAAGGGAAGGAGTAGAAAATTCATCTGTTAAGTGTGCGAAATTTTATTCCATACTTCGGAATAAAATTTCGCTTGTATATTTGAATTAAAATGTCATTTTGATTAAAATTTGAGTTGAAGGAGATGTTGATCTATAAAGTAATAATAAAAGAGTGCTTTTTAAAGTTTGTTATGAATCGATGATGATAAAAGGTTGATGATGATAATCGACGATGATTGTCTACAGTTGCGACTTACATTACTTACATAAAATGTTGGTTCTTCAAGTATAGATTTCATTCCTTTCCTTTTCGATTTTTTTTTCTGAATTTCGAGACATTTAGCTAACACGATCATACATATATGTAAAAAAATTATTCTTTACCCAATATATTAATAATGTAAACCGAATATTTGTTTGGATGATAGTAAAAAAAATGGTAATACAGTGGACGCGAGTTCGAATCTCGCCTCAAACGATTTTGTTCACCGTTTTAACAAGCATTTTTATTTAGTTTAGGGAATGTATGAGGATGTATAATGTATAATATGTTCTTGTTTCAAGGATATATCATTTAAAAAACTTTATTTCTAATGGAAAATTTTTATATTAACCTAAGATTTTTTTATAGGTACTTTCATAATAAAAAACGCGTCAATACATGTTTTTTTTATTTCCAGCATTTAAAACACTATTATAGCAAGATTTGTGAATAAAATAACTATGTTAAACTAAAAACTATGGAAATAGTGATTCTATTTAAATATACTTAACAAAAATAAGATAATTCTCGTAAATCGAGCTATAAAGTTTATTATGCTGAAATTTAATTATTAATGAATATTATTTTATTGTTTTTCGAAAATAAAAATCAATTAATATCCCTAAATAAACAAATGGATTATTTATTATTTGTTTATATAGATTAAGGTATACCTATTAATCCATAAAATATATAAATTTTATGAATAATTATCACCATATATCTTGAACGAGCTTTCGGTTGCACAGAGCGCAAATTTGTGTCTTTTTGCTTCGTTGGTTTACGTGCAAATCGCCCCCCTTTTCGGCTAAAAGTTCAAGATATTTGGCTACAACTTCTACAACTAAAAAGAGAGCTACTAATTTTAAATGTTAAGAAAATAAACACACCTTTTTTTGTCATTCAATATTTTTAAAATTATAAAGATGCAAGAATACAACGCAATCATTTTTTTATGTAATGCATCATTTGTAGGTATAAATACAAATAAAATAAGAATAAGGATTGAGAATATCGCACAATAAACACATATGTAAGTATGTAGATACATAAATTGTAGTCATTATCAGTAAAAAGCTCTGTAAGTCAATACTTCAATGATTAAGTTATGTTTCCTTTACGAATAAGTAGAAAACATTTATATATTTATTATATAATATTCATTATAATAAATCATCATTATATAATATTCATTATAATAACTCACTTTTAAACAGCCACATTTGATGGATATCAATAAATTATCTCTTTTATATCGGACAACTTTAACAGATAATGGCAATAAACTATTATGAACAAATAACACATCTTTATATAATCTGTTATCCCCCTGGCACAGTTGATAATCGTTTTACTACTGTATCGGCTCGCTTGGTTCATTCCTAGCTTTAGAAAAAATCGACAAAAATATTTGTTTATTTTTCCATTCTTTTTTTAATTAATTTAACTTCGATTCGCGTCTAAACAATTTTTTTTGCAAGAAATTGTAGTTATTTTACCAAATAAAACTCAAGTAAATACAATATAGTAATAGAAATATGTAAGTATTTAAATATTTATAAAAAAATGGAGTTCCACGATGACAAAAGTGAGATCATAGACATAAAATTGAAATTATATACGTAAAATTATCTATGTATGAATCGTTTGCTTCTAATACAAGCATAACAATTAATTCTTTGATTTTTGTATTTGACAGTATAGATATATTTATTTATGTTGTAGAAATATCATTGTGATTATTCTTAAAAACTAATACAATCATTTTTGGTAATATTATACAAATACTGGAATGTACATTGGTTAAGGAATAATTTAGTGCAAGGTTTAATTTAATAGCACACATAGGTAATCTTAAAGTATAATTTATATCTAAGAATTAAGTGCTGGCAGGTCATACAATATTCGTAAACATATGGTTCTCGGAACTTCTATCAATAACGTAATAAGGTATTATTTTAGATTTTAGGTATATCTAAGTTAAAATATATTACGGATATGCAAATATATAAAATTATTCTCTCTGTTTTGAAATACTTCTATTATGATATTTCACCGTAGTATCCGATTCATAATATGAAAAAAATCAGTCAAGAAAATGATCATATTTTTTTTTAGTTTCTCAAAAATAACAACGGCCTAGAGTGTGAACTGAGTTTCGAGCGACCATTGTATTTTTCTGCAGTTGATTTAGTGCTGCTCGATCCTAAAACTGGGGATATCTTTAGACCGTTCTTATTGGGAATTATCTCAAAAGCCGCGCCTTGTTCGTAATCATCATAATCAGTCTGGTAACCCATAAGAAGGGGTCTCTCTTGTGAATTGCATATTTTTCTATTACCTATGAAACTGCCTATTCTCTTCGGCGTCGGGAAGTTGATACCCAAAGGTCTGGCCGACGACAGAATTGGCAGTTTCTTTATGTTAATTCTATCAGATTTATTAGATATCGGTTCCATCATTTCATTGACCGAAGGCGGATTCCTTCCGAAGTATTTGAATGAATTACTTCGGCTGGTGCTTACACTCGAACGAAACATTTCTGTTGGATGGATAGTTCCGTTTCGTGTCGGAGTAAAGGGTTTAAAGTACTGAAAGAAACCACTGGTACCACAAAAAGAATTCAAGTTACTGGAGTTAAAACTATAAGGTCGAGGGAGAGCGTTGTTTTGAATTTGACAAAGATTTTTCGCTCTGTAACTGTTTAAAACACTTTTATGAATGTCGATACTGTCAGGGTTGTTCGCTTGATAATATCGGTAGCTCTGGGTAGGTTTTTGTGTCGAAATCGGAATTGCATTTTTAAGGTTTCCGACAAGGTTCTCTGACAGTTTATATGGAAAGACGGAGTTCGAAGTAGAGTTTGGAGTAGTGGCATTAGAAGTGCTAGGCTTGGAGGGCAACTTGTATCTGTCTTGCGAGTAATCTTCGGCTTCTATGGTAGCCGAGACGATTTGGATCATGGAAGAGGATTGGATGGGGGTCGCATCCTGGCCGCACGGCTGTCACACTTCCTGCAAGAACTTGAGGGGACACACTCCTTGACGGTTGTCCCCCGATCGTATCATCACCATCCCGTCCACTTCTTCGCCGACTTGAATGACGATTTGATCTCTCAGTAGCATCAAGCCGTTGTCTCCGTCTGATACCTGGAACCAACAAATAATGTATTTAGTGGAGAAATTGAAAATTAAATAATTAACAAATATATAAATGGAAAATATCCGTCTACCTTCTATGGACGAGGCATGGGTGGTAAATATTATGTGTGGGAGGTGGTAAAGGCTTGCACAATTTATTTTTCTTAAGTGATTTAGTTTTAAAACCGCAAAAGTTATACAGCAACGTAAATAAAATTAGTTAAAATGATCTTCTTTACTGAACTAAACAAAATGTTTCAAAAAAGATCACAATGAGGTTTCCAAAAATTAATCAACAAATAGAATGTAAAATTTTAAAAGGTCAGGCAAAAATTATTGAACTAAATATAACTGTAAAACTGTACCTTCGTGATTTTAATTACAGATCCATTTGACGATACGATTAAATAAGGGGAAAATTACCAATCAACGACGATTTGAAAAAATGTCATAAAGATACAAAATAAAAACTTAAAAATAATACATATAGAAGAACCTATAATAGAAGGTATTAAATTTGAGAAAATAACTTGACTTTTATAAATTTATAATTATGTTAAATCAGTAGTGTTTGTACCTATATATATGACCTGGGGATTCACGAATTAGTGTATGAAAATAATAATTAAATTAGGTATAATTTTCGTGTTCGTTAGTTTACGTGCTAAAAAACTCTTCTCCGACCAGTCCTGACATACGGAGCAGAATGTTGGGCACTGACTAAAAAGGACGAAAAAATGTTATTGTGGTGTTTGAAAGGAAGATACTAAGGAAAATCTTTGGCCCAACTAACGATGGAGGGGCCTGGAGAATACGGTATAATCATGAGTTATACAACGAAACGAATGTAGTCCAATTTATTAAAATTCAGCGCCTACGTTGGCTTGGACATGTTTGCCGGATAGATGATGACCGTATTCCTAAAAAGGTATTAGACACCTGTCCCGAAGGTAGAAGAAGTAGAGGCAGACCTAGGTTGAGATAGCTGGACGACGTGCTGTGCGATATAAGAGAAATGGACCTGATAAATTGGATAAGACTGGCGGTCGATAGGGAGGGATGGAGAAGATTTCTGGAGGAAGTCAGTCCTTAGCGGACTGTAGTGCCAATGATGATGAGTTTACTTGCAAATCGCCCCCCTTCTCGGCTGAAAGTTCAAGATGTTTGGCTACAACTATAACTAGTTTTTGTATCTATTAAGTCTTTTTTTTTCATTATTTTACAATGTATGTAGAAAATATAATGTATGTTTATATACGTAGATATATTGTCATTAGACAGAGAGAGAAAAGGTGTGAGGATCGGAAATCCAATAGCGTAAGAAATGAAAAGAAATATCGTGAAAAGTGATAATTTGAAGTGTAACTTAAGTATGTCATAAATGCATGGAAAGAAATAGTATTGTACAACATTTCTTAATATATCTTTTGTAATGAAAGCCTATGAAAGAACTTTAGCAGAGACTCACCTGAAGGTTATGTGTGACTTGCAGCGGTTTCTCGCCTGCTTGTAATCTGGTGCAGTAGTTGGATGGGAAGTAACCTATTCTGCCGAGGCATTTGCCCTTCCACCAGTCCTGGTCTGATGTGTCTATCACAGTCACCTTGTATCCGGCCTTCAAGTCTAGTTCGTCCTGGTGTCGGGAATTGAAGTTGTAAAGGACCACGTACAGGTTTGTCGGAAGAAGCCTGTGAGGCTTTTGCTACAACAAAAAACAACAGTTTCAGCATTTATTTTATTTTATTTATTTACAATTATTTTTTACAAACTCAACTCGGTCAAAAAATATAAAAAATACACAAAAATCAAGACGCTTTAACAGAATACATATTATACACTCGTGTTTAAAGGTGATAGATAATTTATACAAAAATTAGTTGATAGATAACTGCAGAATTTTTGTAATATAAAACGAATTAATATAATTAATATTTGATTTGTTTGTATTACTGCCGGATTTGGAAAAAATCATTTTTAATCTGGGTGAGATTTAAATTTACGGATCGAGGAAGAAGAACGAGAAGGATTAATTAAATATTAGAATTGATTCAATTAAACAGCTGGTTCCTTGAGTAATAACCAGCGTTGGTTATTTATACTTATCAATGACATATAACTACGTATAAAAAAATAAAAGATTTTATTTAGTTATCTTGAAAGAGGCGTGTTCGTAAGTATCCAAAAATATTTTTTTATTTATTTCATGAAATAATAGCATTGTTCAGAGAATAGGTAATATTTACAAATCATGAGTGTTTATATGAATGTTGAGAGCAAATTTATATTTTACTGATTTCTAATGGATTGATCAATATGAATTTAATGATTAATTATAATAATGTAATTGCTTTTACTAAACCGTGCGGATAATATTAAGAATAAACTGTTTTTCATTTTTATAATAATATTTTTAAACAAGCCATTCGTCAAAAAAATTTTGTATTCGAGATATAAAAAAAATATAATTAAAAAATCAAGCTGTGAGGCACCGGCTTAGAATAGTGTTTCCACTCTTTTCTATTACTGTTTTCGAGTGTCCCGTAAGAGCCGGGTAATCGAAAATACAACAGGCAACAATAACATCTGACATAGTTCAGCAATGAGGTTCACCACCCATTCTGAATGTAGTGCCTTTTTAGGTGAGACGAGACTGGTGTGTGGGTATACACATATGTGTTGTGCTCCCTTTTATAAGGCAATGCACACCCGCACACCTTTCGCTGGTTACCCCACATTGTGGGATATGCCGTGATGGTATGTATGTATGTATGTATGTAATTAAAAAATGTAGAAACCTGTTTTACCGGTGACGGGCATGGACTGGTACTCGCCGATGAAAGGCTTTTATCGTGGTCGTCTGGTAGTTCCACACTGCTCATGCGCATATTGCGGGCGCTAAGCAACCGTCTGTTGTGCACGGGGCTAGATGGCGCTGCAATATAATATTCAACGAGCATTAGCCGAGATACGAACCGCGAGAAAAACATTATCACGGAGTGAAACCAAAAGCAAAATGGTTTAAAGCTTCGGTTAATATTTTTCACTAAAGCAGTGTTGGAAATTGCGTGTAGTTTATTGAGGAAGTGGTGTACATAGTTAGTGAGAAAGATAATTAAAAATAAAAAAAATCAAATATTATTAATTGTTTTGTAATAATAAAAATGATTTGAAATAAAACGACATTACTATGTATATTAAACAAAAAATAATTTTCATAAAAGTAGTACGAAGTTAATCTTCATTACAAAATATACAATATATAAAAATTAGAGAAAAAAAAATTGAATATGCAATATAACACGAATTATTCAATACATTAAGGTATATTTTCTTTATCTTATACATATTATATAATATCATATAATTAATTTTTACAACTAGGAACGAATAGGTACATGATTTCACACATTTTTCTTAATAAAATATAATGTTGTTTTATTTCTTCTTTCAAAAAATACGACACTAAATGAGTTTTTTGAGTTTTGATTTTTCAAATGTACGTCTTTAAATCTGATACAAAAAAAACTTTTTTTATCATTTACTTAATATTAAATATATGACCATCATCAAATATATTGTTACATGTTTGTCGTATTTTTTAAATTTTCACGAGAAAAATAGTGAATAAATAAATAAATAAATAAACGAAATCATACTTGATTTAGATTTGGACAATGATCTGTGTCGAAGTGAGTAATTACCATGCAACACATCGATATTTGTACCTAAATACAAAAACAAAAAAAAAAACAAAATTACTTTCACAAAAATTATTTATGTATCAAAATCTAATTATGTTGTAAAAAATAATTAAATTATAAATATATATACACAAAAATGTCACGAAAAAAAACACACACAAAATTAATAATAATAGGCACACTTTTACACACGAAAAATATGTGACTATTCTGTAAAATAAAACATTACGTATAAAAAATGAAAATATTGTTTTTCTGTGAACAAAGAATATATAATATTTTTAGTAGTATTTAAATTAAGTAGATATTGGCAATAAAGAATAGTTAGGATTATATTAAAATACATATTGCTGACAGGCTCCTTTAACTAAAGGAAACTTAGTAAAAATTAGAAGACAGTTGGATTTTGATTTACCAAATTTACTTGTAAAATAAAAAAAATATTCAATAATTTATTTTACAAATGAATATTATTGTAACATATATGCAGCGTAAACATTGACACTGTATGTTATAATATTAGATACAAAATTATATCATTATATATATTTGTTTTTTAAGATGTAAAAATATTTATTTTTCTCTATAAAAAAATGCGCATAAAATAACATGGAGCAAATGACTTTACTAACACAAAAGACTACAAAAAAGCTAAATAACAAAAAAAAAATTCTCAATCAAAAAAAATATATACAAATATAAAATAAGCGCACATATTTACAGGCGCGTACATTAAAATAAAAACAGTTTTCAAATTGTCAAAATTTTAAAACATCGATGGACAAGTGTTTTACGAAAAGCATGAAGAATACTCATTGATATTGTAATACGTATTTAAAATAAATAAAATACGAAAAATAAAAGAGTTTTATATTGATAAATGATAATAATATATAGATATAGGTATACTGCGTACAAGAAAATATTCTTACAATACATGTATATTTGAAAATGAATTAGAAACATTTATCGTTAAACCAAAAACAATAAAAACAAAAATAGATTATAACTCAATTATTTACAAATTTAATTTGTACTGGCACACCGATAAAATCATTCAAAATTGTTGTAGGTATGTAGGTTAATTTTATTTCTGAAAACAGCAGTTACTTTAGGCTATAAATTCATTTTTTTTTGTTTTCTGATTTTATGTAGATAGATGTCAAAATTTACCCTCGGATAGTGTGTTGTGGTTGTTAAAATTAAAAGTGTACATTTAATGCTAACTTCACCAATTTATTAAATTGGTAACTCCACCAATTTATTATGAACTTATTCAAATTAACTAAAAAATATGAAGAATAAGGGAAAAAACGAACCATGTTTAATTCCACGATGTATTGATTTTTTGTGTGTTTTTTTTTTAAATAAAAAGTAGAAGCTATTTAATAAACAAGTACCTCAATATATTCTCAATGTATTTTTCAGTGCACAGGTACAAATAATGATAAACAAAATTAATACAATAAAGAGTTTTGTGTAAG
Source organism: Molanna angustata (assembly GCA_963576475.1). Classification (NCBI taxonomy): domain Eukaryota; kingdom Metazoa; phylum Arthropoda; class Insecta; order Trichoptera; family Molannidae; genus Molanna; species Molanna angustata. The sequence continues at coordinate 45,203,952 of OY754964.1, read as the reverse complement.
AAGAGTTGTTATAGTTGATAAGAGTTAAAGTGAAAACTGTTTATATAATAATATCGATAGCAGGAACTCAGCAGCACCTAATACCTGTAAAAATAAACTGAAAAAAAGCAATAATGACTGTGTAATTATAGAGGGGATAACATTGAAATATATGTGTGCTTTGGGGTATTAGGGTAACATGCTAAGTGTGCTCTGTGAGTTTCATGATTATTTAAAACTAACACCAATTTAAACCGTATTTACGGGGATACTATAACGATAAATTAATTTGAAAAAAAAGGTAGTTAGATTTTTTTGTGATTAACAAATTCATTTTGTTTTCCAAATGGAATCCAATGAGAATTATAATCACGGGTACCTGAATCTTAATGCATAGTCAATAAAAAAAATATAACTGTCGATATGTATATTTATCGAATAAAAAAATACGTCGAATTGATCACCTTCTTATTTCAAGTCGGTTAAAAACAATTTGAAACACTGTTTTTTTTATTAAAAATATAGTGTTTTGTATTATTATAATAAAATATGCATAGTTACAAAAGGATTTTTTTGCATAAATAAAATTAAATATGTATGTTTAAAATGATATCTGTTTGAATTTTAAACATCAAGTAATACTGTAATTATAAAAATAAGTGTTTTTTATTAGATTCAGATAATAAAATTTGAAAAAAGCGTAAAGTTGAGAAAAAAGTTTAAACAGTTGTGTCGGAAGAATGAGGGAGTTTGTCAAGCAAGGGTACATCAGTGACACAAAAATGAAAGATGTTTGTCTCCATACAATGCAGTCTCGGGAGTGCGTGTGGCTGTTCCAGCTTCCCTGTGGGCCTCCTTCTCTGTTCTGTGCTCTCCGGAGAATCCAGGGAGAGGCTTTTCATCCTCAGGTTCAGCTTCTGACGTCTCGGGGAGTGCGGTGCTATAAAGGATATCTTGTTAGTCTTGTACGATCGCATGTGCCGACTTATCACAAATGCAGCTGATTTTCTTTTTCAAATTTCGAATCGGAAAAAATGTTAGTACCGGACCAGACGGTTAGACTTAATGGATCAGTTATGAACGGCATGCACAGGGAGCCTGTGCTATGGACTGTCAATGTTATTTGCGACAAAACCTTTTTTTCAAATTAGGATTTGTGTTGAAAAATGGATATTTTAAAATTCATCTTATATTAAAAAAAACACGAAGGTTATCATCTTTAAACATCATTTATACCATTAAGATCACTTCGAAAATGTCTTTGATCAGGTCCTTGCTATTTATATAATTTATTAAAACTTCAAATTAACTAGTAAAAGACAGTACAAATTAATTAGTTTGAACGAAATCATCAAAAAAGTTTCACAGATGTTTACACCTTTTCCGAATCCGAAATGCACAGAAAATTAATTAAATGTTGGCACATGGAAGCGTAAGCTATATTATGTACCAGAAAAAAATTTAAACATCAAAGTCAAATCACACAGTCAATAGATTTAATAAATAAATTTCTGAAAACAGTAAATAGCAAATTTTGATACAAAAATAAACTTTAAATATGATATATTTGTAAATAATTATTAACTAGCTTTATCATACAGTACATACAAATGCCAGAACATAATAATATGAAACTAAACTTGCTTAAATTTTTAAAAGCAAGCTGTAAGTATGATTATTTTTCTCTATCAAATAATTGAGATCTAAAATCAAATTTCAACTAAATTACTGTTAGCGTCAAAAATTCTTATAATTATGAAAATGCATTTAACTAATTCACTAATAATACAACATATAGTTATTATAACTAAATAAGAAAACTATAGGTAGTACTAAATAAAACGTATAAATATTACTAATTATTAAACAAATTAATATCAAACAAACAAATTAATACATAAATCTGATTAAAAAAACAATTGTTAGGATGACAATAACAATAAGTATATATTTTTTGAATCAGCAAGGGTGGAAAGTCATGCACTATCCACAGCCACAATTAAAATTGTGCTAAGGGTAAGTAATGTTATAAAAAATGGCGTGTTCTAAACTGTGCAAACGTGGAAGAAAGCAAAAAACACAAGAACGGAGTTGCATAGAGTGATGTGCCAAGAGTTGTGAAAGGGTAGAAAAAGACAAAGGAATTGTATCGAGGTTTGGTCAGGTGAGGGACTACCGCAACTACTTTCGTTTCCTTACATTTGTTTTATAACGGGAAACTATGGAGCGTTCGGGACCACGAAATAAATGGGTGGAATAAAAATAAAATAATATATTATAAGAATTATTTGTTCTCAAGATGATGTTAGATGTACCGGCAATGGGACTGGCGCTCTCTGACTGCCTCAACATTAAAGCACTGGCTGAACCCTTCATGGAAAAACCTGGAGTGAAAAGAAGTCACATTGGCCGATGGTTAGAGATGTTTAACATTGTTATGGAAACCCCGAAACTTCGCACAATAAAACTCATTTTGCCAACGACGAATGGCAAATCAAACTATATTTCAAAGAATTATTTTTTGTAAGAAATTCATTTCAGCCGAATCGTATTCAGATTGTTATCAATTTCCGTTTCAAACATCCATTACTTTATTTGTTGTCCAAAGTTTTTGTTCAAAAGTGCGAATTCGATTTCGCTGAAATGAAATTTCAAAGGCTTGGTTTTCACCGCACCGTGGTTTGATGTTTTATATATTATGCTGAAGTATTTTTTAAAATATCTTGAATTAAAAAATATTTCGATAAATTATTTTCTTTGATAAAATGTCCAAATGATTAAATGTCTTATATTATAAATGAAAATAATGAACTATTACGATAGTTAAAAAATGTTAATTAACACGAGCGTAATTAAATAATTAAGTTTTTTTTTAAAAGAATGAATATATCCTTGTAGTAACAATTACATATACACCCTCATACATTCCCTAAATAAAGCATAAATGCTTGTGCTATAGGTGAACGAAATCGGTCGTGGCAGGATTTGAACTCGCGACCACTGGATTACAAACCCAGTGCGCTAACCGCTCTGCCACCACCCATCTAAAAAGTCAAAGAAGTAATAAAGGTTGTCTGTTATTCCTTTCGTATTCAAAGAAATGAATAGATTCAGAATAGATAGATAAGTTAGAAAATAAGTCACTACTGCATTTATGTTTAGAAAGTTAGTTTTGCATAGTAAAATAAACAATTGGCATGCCATTAAATTTACAGCAAATCTTAAATTTTCACAATTTGCGAACATGCAAAGTATACATACCTACGAATATCTCTACATATTTTGTCGAAATAAGAGAATGTCAATATTTTAGAAATTAAAGATCAGTTATTTTTTAATTTTTATTGAAAATAAAATTTATTTATCGGTTAACAATTATCACAGATGACAGGACATGACACTTTAAAATCATTATTATTTTTTTTTATAGTTTCTACTAAAGACAACGTAGACTCGAATAATTATCAAATAACAAGGTAAAATAATATTATTAATTGAGCACATTTCTAATCGGGGCATAGTAATAATAATAATAATAGTAATATATTTACAACAAAATTTTACGCGGGGGTTACAAACGAAAACTCCACAACGATAAATATAAATAATTTAATAAATATCTTGAATAAATAATTATTTTTTATATCCGAATGTTCATTTATTTGGTTTTTTTAACACTTCTTTTAGTCTTAACTGGCGGGGCTGGTTCTTCGATGTCTTGAACGAAGCAAAGCGGTTGACCGAACGATCGCCTCTCTGTGCCCCCCATTTCTGAAAAGTGTATCCCAACAAAAAAGAAAATAAACAAAATGGTAAAATAAAATAAAATAAATAATATAAGACTATAAAAAGGGAAGTTATACAAGCATGGATGAAGAAGTAGTGAAGGACACAACACAGGGGATAGTCATCAATATTATGTCGATGCAGATATATATGTAATGTAATTGTAACACGATTTGTCACGATGCGATGCAACAAACAAAAGAGACAAGGACTATTGTACTCACGAGACAAGCATTGTTTCTTAGATATTCTGAGAGGGAGGAACATCACATTGGTGGATAGGTAGGATGGGAACTTCAATGAAACGTTACATTATCACAGAAGCACACAACATATATAAGTATTTAGACACCAACACATTGTACCCATACATTTTGTATGTAATTTACAATAGTTTGCGACAGATAATGTCTGTGTACTTATGTCCATTATACATTCCCCGTACGCCTTTTGAGTGAGTGAGTGAGTTTTCAATGACTACATCAACACGCGAAACTTTGATGAATTTCTATTTCTTATTAAAGTTATTCAAGGTGTCGGATATGAGGTGACTTCTTGTGATTTTTAAAAGATTTACAAACTTTTATATATTTGTGAATGATACGATATATCACATAGTGGTTGTGTGCTGGTTGACAATAAAAAAGTATACTAAAATGTTTATTGATTACAAGGTATTTGATCTGTAAACAGTGGAATGAACCGTGACAGTTGTATATGATAAAATCAATAATTTGCGGAATGAGTGAGTTTGATTGTAATAATTCTACGTTGAATGAATATGTGCGAAAAGGGATTTTTCTAAGTTTTATTTTAAGAGTTCATAAGTTCTACAGAGAAACTTGCTGAAAGATATGTTTTGATAGCGAGAAAGAGACATTTCTCATATGTATGTAGTTTGATTACAAATACCAAACGCATGGATCGCGATGTGCAAATAATTCCACTAGTAATAGCTAATAAATGAGAAACCTCAAGAGACAAATTGCAATCATGTGTCAGGAATTATACGAATCTTAAAACATTTCATTCGTAATTATCTATTATTATTTAGGTGTATTTTTTGATTTTTATTTAATAAACATTTAATGAAGATTGGTTTTTTACAAAAAAAACAACGATTTTAATAAAGGTTTTTAAAAATTATTGAACACATTTTAGAAAGAGATTTAATGATAAAACAACGTAAACTTGAGAAACGAATGTAGATGAAGATTCGTAATATCCCCGTGACATGTTCCACTAAGCGAGTGAGTTTAATTTAAATCTCGGTCAATGGCGGCACTATGTTCCCCTAGCGGCTGGTCTATGAATCCATCACTACCGGCGACATCGCTAGACAAGCACAGAGCGGCCATCACCTGTGGTGGGGGAAGCGAGGCTTTTCAATTGACAGACACTAAGTTGTGACGATGTTATTGGTTCCGTACTTTCCGGCAGCGAGATGGACCTGTGTTGCGGGGAGCCATTCCTGGAGCGAGACCCGAACACTGAGAGGCTCTTCATGCCGGCAAACAGTCGCCGCCTCACGCCGGAGTCGTGACCACTGTGCGTGTGCATTCCCCTCATACCTGACCGCAAATCACACAGTTTACTCTCGTGTGCCGCACCATCAACATAACCGCATGAATCACACCGCTTCAATCCAATATCACACCTACAGGGTTGGAATCAGAATGTGTCTTTGACAGGGCACGCACGATCATTGTTATTAACATACATTTCATAAGTAACATACTGTTTCATGTTATAATAGGCTGGTATTATAAAAGATTTCTTAGAAAACGTTAAGCAATCCAGCTGGGTGCCTAGTCAACGTGTCAATTTAACGATATAAAAGAAAAGAAAACTCAATGTATGGAAGTGCAGTTGCCTGTCACGTGACAAGTGTCACTTCCATCCATTGAGTTATCCATACTTTTCTTTTCCTTCGCTAAATTAACACGTGGACTGGGAACCTTACATCGTAACAAAATATCCAATACATGGAATCACAAAAAAATTCTTACTTTATATGTTCCTTTGACCTTCCTTACCTCTCTATCTATCAAAGTGGCGTATTACTAATTTTTTTACAGGATCCAACTGGCTCTTGGGTTAAATCTTGTCAAACAAACGAAAACTATACAAAGTCTATTTGTTCCAAACGTCATCTATCATTTGAGATCCATCTCCGCTTTCCCAGAAATGTACAAGTATTCCTTTAGTTTAATCTCAGATCTGTCATAAAGACCTCACAAATTCTTCGATATCCAACGTTGTAGATGACTGTTTCCTGGTATCAAAATATTTCATTAAAATTTGGTTCAGACGGCAAATGGTACATGGAAAGGATCATTATAACAAAAAAACGCAAAATGCAGTTGAAAACACGAAGGTATTGGTCGAAAAACACTTATTGTGTTCATTTTGAGCTACAAACTGATTCCAACGCTGTAAAATATAAAAATGGTTTAGTGTGATTCATTTTGTACATCGTGGAGGGCACCGAATGAAGAACATGAACACCATGTAATATTATTTATATAAAACATGGATCATATTTTGGTTTTTATTACAGATGTTTTATTATCATAAGTATAAATAATTTTGACAGAATCCACTGTGAAAGGCATCATAGTAAAAATACTTAAATAACACCAAAATGTACCAACGCGGTAGAAAATATTATATTTTTACAAAAAATACAAATCAAAATAAAAGTAAACTTATGTATAGAAGAGTATTGTTTATACTTTTGAATACAGAGAAGGCTAATAATGATCGTAGTAGAATAGCCATAAAACAAATGTAAAAATATAACTGATAAAAAAAACTAATAGTTTCACCTTAGGTTATAATTTTTGACCCTTCAGCCAATTAAGACCCCGTTCTCACTTGTGTTAGGTCCGACAAAATGTCATGTCATCTAGTGGCAATACATTGTAAATGGAGCTGTTCACACTTGTCGTTATCGTGTAAGTGTGAACAGCTCCATTGAAAATGTATTGCCACTAGATCACACGACATTTGGTCGGACCTAACACACGACAAGTGGGAACGGGGTCTAGTCTTATTTCAATCTAAAAACTTTCATACAAGTATTGCGACAGCATTTTTGATTTAACGATTTTATCTATGTAAGTTACTCGTATTGTATTTCAATAAAAAAATACCGAACACATCTCAGAGCTGGGGATCAGCGAATGTGTTTCTGAAAAACTGGCCAAACGTGCAATATTCATTGTTATTTAATTTGTTAATAATGTCATAAATTAAACAATTTGCAATACTTTTTAATCGTGTGCAAATAAGTATTATTGTTTCATAGCTCTCGTGTTGCGATTGTCACGTTGTGAGGGAAAACTGAGTCACGTTTAAATACACTATAATATAATTTCCTCTGTGACCAGGTAATGTTGTAATACACGTTTATCGGAAATTTGTAAATAAATAAAATAACATATTATTTAGATTTACCTAAATCCAAAAATTCCCTTTGGCTCATATACTTGAGTAAAATCAATAATATCTGGTACGTTCCTCTCAAAAAAATGTAAAATAGTGTAAGACTTGGTTTCGTCTATGACAGTACTTTATTATCACGATAGTAATATGTAACGTTGACATTTGCATAACCTTACATATTGTTTTAATATGTGGCTTCTTTGGTTGGGTGGAATGGCAAAGATTTAATATGTCTAGCACTTAATTGAATAACCAATATCCTTATATAAGTAAAAAATAATGGCAATTTAAGGTGATGTTAAAAATTATAACTTTATATTGTACGTGAATACAAGTGTAAACACTTTTTTTTAATCAAATCTGGAATTTTGAATAAATGGAATCCGTAAATTTATCTAATTAAATAGCACGAGAAGAAATTTAATTAACATTAACTTTTTTTGAATATTATGATTGTATCTATGTACATGGTAACACTAGAGATTATCTTATTTTATTATTTTTCACAATATAAACTACATTGAAAATTAGTTACAGTTTTGCCTTGTCCAAAAAAGATTAAAAATAAATACATTGATTACTTAAAATATGAGAGGCAAGGCCGTAGCTAGAAAATAATTTCGGGGGGGTTTAGCTTAGTGGAACAGTAGAAACAAGTCTCCCCGCGAGTGGAACAGTAGAAACAAGTCTCCCCGCGAGCGTATCCCCGTGCGAGTACCAAGCGAGCATAAAGCACAGTCATCTTAAGTAATAAAGTGTGTGTTTGTCTCACGCGTCCTGGAAAAATAATAGCATCTAAAAATCTAATGTATGTGCGAGCATGTACCAGTATATTACCTGACTCAGTGTCACGCTAAAAAAATGTCATAAAAATGCTGAATTATTAAATATATTTCAATAATTATTTTTTTCATACAAAATATTGAAATGGGTGCATCGTAACAACAGAGTTGAATGGGTGCACCGTATGTAACTGCAGTCTCATTGTTACTTACTAAAGAAATAACTTACTACGGCCTTGATGAGAGTTATTCCGCCATTTTATAATTATAGGAGTGTTACAATTTAAAAAACAAATATAATAAGGTATCTTAAAATAAAATATGTAAATCCTTCAATAGAATCCAATCTGAAAATAAATTTAATAGGCAATAATTTAAAGCACTATAATCGATAAAAAAAAAACAGTAACTGGACGCTCTACAAATATTTGGTTAGGATTGGGTAAAATAGGTTGAAAGATTTAAAAAAAAAAATGAATAAAATAAACGATACGTTCGAATAAAATGAATAATATACTGTTTACTGTTATCGTCAGCAATCTGAAAAGTGGGTCAGTCGATTTTGATTGCTGGACCGGAATATTTTTTTTGGCGGGAAATGTCCAACGATTTTCGAATCGTATGTAATCGAAATGATACCTTCCATTTCCATTATCGTAAAAATCACTAAACGAAAATGAAACGCTATCTATTATTACGATGTTATAATATTTTTCAAGGAAGCCATTAAAGTTTATTTGCTTCAAATATTTAATGTAGGTACTTACAACCTACTTTATTTGGTAATATAATATTTTATTTTGGATATTATAATTTTTATTAAAGCATTCTTCAAATTAAACGATATTAAGTATTAATTGATATTGAAATCGAAATATGTAATGTAAATGATATTTTTGTGTTTTGTGATTGTAATCAAAATTTTGAACATTTTTTTGTTTTTGAAAAACAAACTATTTTTATCGCTTTCATGTTTTTGTAGTCAATTTGATTTATCATTTTATCTTTATTGTTGTGAATAGTATTAATTCAATTTATGTGATAAATGTATAATGTAACAACAATTTTTTTTAAATACATACATTGTACTACGTAAATAATTTAAATATCACATATTTTTAATTTATAATTATAATTCACATAAAATAATTATTTTGTCTAATACAGTTTCCGTTTTTTTTATGACCGTAAATCTATTAATAATTTACAGAAAATATCACATTATATATATTTTTTTATGTAGGTAATGAATACATTTCTACTAAATACAATCTACAGTGCATTATTTAGCGTGTGTTGGTAATAATGATAATTTACATTAAATGTCTTAATAATTAATGTATAAATTCAGTGATAATCTACAGTGCAATAAACAAAATAAAATATGTCATTATAAATAATAATATGTCTGAAAAAAATGATAGCTAAATAAAATTTTTATTCGCAATTAAATATGATCCTATATATATCATTTACGTAAATGAAATACCATTACCAATTTTAAGGTACCGTATGTAACAAATAAAAACAGAATATGTTTCTTTTGTTAATAAATAAGTTATTTGCATTCAATTAGTTAGTAACATTTTAAGTGGGCCTTTTAAATGCGTTGTGAGAGCTGTTTATTTAATATTTAACAGAACGATATTTTAAGCATATGAAATGTATATCTAGTATTTATGAAATTTTGATGATTTTTATGATATTGATATAATATTAATAAACATATTTTTGAAATAGAATACTTCCCATTTTTTGGGCATTTATCGAAAAAAAAACAGAGTTCATAACATTGTTTATCGAAACATTTCTGTGCGCAATATTAAAAAATCGAAACCTTTAAAGAAAAAAAAATTAGGAATAGCCAATTTAAAAAAAAAATAAAATAGCGAGACATTGTCTACATCCAACAATACTTATTTAGCGATACTATGTAGCATAATAATAATTACGAAGAAGCAATAATTCTTCAACTTATTAAGTTACAGTAAAAAATATACTAAACGATAAAAATAATAAGTATATTCGACATGACAGTCTTTTTGCTAGTGATGTTTTGGGATAGGGACAGACCTGAACTGGAGGCAACTTGTGGTGCCTGGACAGCCAAGGACGCCGGGGATCTACTTGGCGCCACAACGGACCTCACTTCGGTACCAGGACGGGACATTTCATTGGCGTGCTTCAACACTTGGTACGTAGTGTCCACTTCTGGACTTTCTTCAGTGTCCATAATCAAGTTTATTTGTGTTAGTAAACGATCATCAAATCATATTTGTGTTAGTTAACGATCACCAAATCATATGTATTTGTGTTAGTAAACGATCATATTTGTGTTAGTAAACGATCATCAAATCATATTTGTGTTAGTTAACGATCATCAATCATATTTGTGTTAGTTAACGATCACCAAATCATATGTATTTGTGTTAGTAAACGATCATCAAATCATATTTGTGTTAGTTAACGATCATCAATCATATTTGTGTTAGTTAACGATCACCAAATCATATTTGTGTTAGTTAACGATCATCAATCATATTTGTGTTAGTTAACGATCACCAAATCATATTTGTGTTAGTTAACGATCACCAAATCATATGTATTTGTGTTAGTAAACGATCATATTTGTGTTAGTAAACGATCATCAAATCATATATGTGTGAGTTAACTATCATCCAATTATATTTATGTTAGTAAACAATCATCAAATCATATTTGTGTTAGTTAACGATCATCAATCATATTTGTGTTAGTTAACGATCATCAAATAATATTTTGTTTGTAAACAATCATCAAATCATATTTGTGTAAGTAAACGATCACCAAATCATTCCTATGAATGAATGTTTGGAATAATTTCAATATTGTTTAAAAATGATGTATGAAAACAAATAAATAAATACATATTAATAATTACTAATATATACTTTTTATATAAATCGTATATTAATGAACTGAATTATAGAGTTTTAAACACGTCGCAAGAGAGAAGCAGATAGAACTTATATAGAAAACAAAGAAACAACCGAAATTCAGGATCTACGAACAACGAACTCACATTGGTTGGATTCATTTATCATTTTAATTTCAATAATTTAATTAAGCCTTCAATTGAGTTATTTGGGCATATTAAGATTTTGGTTAACGTAAGTTTTGGACTCTACAGTTCCGTCTGCCATCAATTTTGGGACGTTTATTTTAAAGAAACATCATAATTTTATTGACTAGTAGGTTAGTATTAAAAATTTATAAATATCATCTCAGAAATTCAAACCAACAGATTCATGATATGAAATTTACGAAACAATAGAGACGAACCAAACTACGATATGAATTAATACAAAGAAAAATATTCCTTCCCATGATTTTTATTGGACTGAATAGATATTTAAGAAATAAAATATGCGTACGCAAGTATAAGAGCAGAGGAGTGACTTTTTAAAAGAGCTTATTTTCGATTTTAACTCATTTTTTTACACTAGTCAATTCTTGAAGGACACGCAAATCAAATAATGTCACGTAAATGCTCCAAAAGTATTTATTTCTCTAATAAAAGAGGTTGCGTTAAAAATTCGCTTATGTTTTGCTAATTTTCGCATAAAGAAATGTCACAAACAGTGTTTTTCTGACATTATTAAAGATTTTTTAGAAAAAAATGTATTTTTTACGGATCAATACAGCTCATTTTTTAAATCGTCCATATCAAAAAGGCTGATCATCTAGAGTACCATTGTAAAACGATTTATATCCCGTAGTTTGCATCAAAATAGCTTGTTTCTTCCAGACTGATGTTAATATGAAGGTTATAATACAAATTAAAATTTAAATATCTGATTATCTATCTGTCCACATTATTGGCACATAATAGTTACTTATGAAAAATAATATTTCTTAAAAATTTTAATAAACACTAAAAATAAAAATTATAACGTTTATAAAATTCCACCGTATACACTGAAAAAAATAATTGTGTCCACCGAACTGGCTACCTGCGTTTTTAGCCAAACCTTTGTTATTAGTAATAAAAGTTTATCTGTTTATGACTGTACTGTTTGATTAAACACACTAAATATTTAGTAGCACAAAACGGTTTGTGTTGTAGTCACTATAGTTCGGTTAATTTTAAGTATTTTTCAGTGTATTTAGACTACCACCTACAACCGGTTTCGTGCTAAGCACATTTTCAAGTAGTTAGTCACTGCTTGAAAATGTGATTAGCACGAAACCAGTTGTAGGTGGTAGTCTAAATAAACAGTGGAATTAAGTTATAAACATTTTTTTTATGTTTATTAAAGTTTTTAAGAAATTTCAATGGAATTCCATCAAGAACTTTCGATCAAAAAATTAAATCTAATTAAAAATAATATGTTTGGAGTGTTCATTTTGGAGTGTTGTTCATGTTCATTATTACTGAACAAACTGTTTAAATCGATTTAAGCCCTTTTGAAAAGTCACTCCTCAACTGATGTATATGGAATTAGGAAAATATTTAGGTCAATAAATACAAAATTTATTATCAATCGCAAAAATATAGGAGCTAATAGAAAATCGATATGTTTACTGGTGCCTTGGATAAGTGTATATAATGTTTGAATAAATAACGATTTGAGTATATCAAATCAAATTCGGTCTTGTAGTTTTGATATGTCAAATGAATTTTGACTTACATAAATTAAGTATAAAAGGAAAAAAGTTAATATTTAAGTAGGAAAGACATAACTACATTGGAATTGATTTAGGAATCTATTTGACAAATTTTATTTGAATGATTTGATTTAATATCGAACTTGACAACATCGTAGTTTTATGATAAATATATTGAAAAAGTCACGTTGATATGATTAGGTACTTAAACAAAATATAGGTATTTTCAAAAAACGAATGAGTGTATGCTTGGTGAATATTTGAATAAAATGTCCACAATGAAAATCAAATAGTATAACGAAGGTTATTTGAATCGTATTTTTATATAAAAAAAGAGATCTGCTTCGTATCAAAAAGAGGCTTTAAATTAGAATATACTGAATAATTAAGGAAAAATCTTAGTTAGACTTCCACCAACAGAAGAATATTAATTCTATTAGCCTCTAATAACGATATTTGCACCAGTCGAAAGTTAGTAAACTATTTTGAAATGAAATATTTGTTATTTGTGTGCTATGACATTTTATTTTAATCTTTCCGTCTGAGGTGTATTATAACAGCTAAAAATAAATTGAAACAAGTATAGATAGTCTGATTTTTGAAAACCTAATTAATATTGTAATGAATCATTAACAATGTTTCATTGTGAAAGATTAGGACGACACCTGAATATATAATTTTCTTCAATTTCATGAGTGTTAAATTATTGTGAGGAAGATATTTATGACCGAATGTTAAAATTATTGAAATTGATACATAAATAATAAAAAATATCAATGTCTGGCCTCTAGTACGCAATATCTATCTATATTATTTAAATATTTTATATTGCGAATTCCTCACGAATATTTGTGCCATTAATGCGATTTGTACACAAATGCTTCATTGATTTTCAAACATCTTAACAGTCGAATGATCCAAATTCAACGATTCACATTTAAGTAACATGTTTTTTTCACAACGATAATAGTAAAAAAATGGGACAAACAAAATGGGTAATATGTATGTTGATATTATACAGATTTCGCTTTTTGTCGTATGTTTCGAGAAAATCGTTGTCGTAAAATCTCTTGAATATTTAAGCGAAATAAAGTACCACGAGACAAGAGTGACATGTACTACTCCGATGTAATATGAATTTCTCATAATTTTCCAGAATGAACACAAACATGTTTATTGTGTCTGAATGTGTTTCCAAGATGTGATTGAAGTGACCCGGAAAACTAATGTAAATAATGTCACATGAAAATATATGTATTGTTCATACGAGTATCTTGGTTAAAGAGAAAATATTATACAAAGGGATTGACTGAAATGACAGATCATCCATACGGAAGCAAACATGACTAGGTGGGTATTGAAAAACACAAGTTCAATATAATATCCAATTATTTATACGTATTTTTATAGTGCGTCATGCAAAAAGGGTAACCTTGAACTTTTTTTATAAGAATCCGATAATCCATAACTGTTATTTTTTATAGTATGTACAGAGTATTGAATAATTGGCGAATAATTGTATAGAGACAAACATTTTATGATTCCTTGTAATGAATAACAAAAATGATAATATTTTTGTAGGAAGTAAGGCCAAACAACAGGTATCTACATACATACAATAATATGAAATTATGACATTTTTAGTACTGGAGTAAATTTTTGATCAAACAATACTTATTTTAAATACAAAACAATATTTTTTTCTAATAAACATTGTTTGCTTTTTTGATATCTCTTTAAAAAGGATAAATTTCAATAACTAAGTGGGACGATTTCTGGAAACATTTAGAAACTCAAAGCCTGTCAAAGGTCTGTGCAGATAAATACATGGATGGAATCGTAAAATTGAAAGAAAAATGATTATAAAACATACATACATACATACATACATACAAACATACCATCACGCCATGTCCCTTACGGGGTAAGCAGAGAGAACCGAGCGCCATACTTCTCTATTTTTGCACACATTTCTGGCTTCCTTTACATCCATGCATCGTCTCATACATGCTCGTCGATTGTTCAAACTTATAAAACAAATCAGTGAATGTTATTTTAAGATGCTTTTATATTTTGTCTCATAACAATATTGAGAAAAAATGTTAAAGTTATCAGGGGAACATAAAGTAAAACAAAAATTTGAAAACCCAAACTGTGTTTTCAACTGTACGCTGAACGCTTGTTTCAAATGAGTCATAAGAACGAAACTTATGAACGTTTGATAGATCTTCAAGAGAAAAAAAAGTTTTAGCTGTATTATAATTAATTATTACTACCTACTTTCCTTTTTTACATAGCTCAAAAAATACAAAGAGGAATGGATAATACTTATGGAATTTGGACTATTACGATACGTTTTCTTTGTTTAGGGGTAGCATGTTCACACAAAAATACTTGGTGATAGTATTGTTAGATGGTATAGGAGATGTTCATTAAAGACAATAGGTAATCAAAAAAACTGTAAAACTTAAAGGATTCTATGTAAATACCATCTTCAATATCTTCGACTTCACCGAACGACAATTCCTTGATAAGTCTTTGTCCAGGAAGCCAACCATCCGGATCAACTGATAAAAACAGTTTATTTGTGAATATTGAATTAAAAACTTTCAGTATCTATTTGTAGATGGAAGGTATTAAATTTCATTAAAAGCTTACTAAAAGCGCAACTATGTAAAATAGTTAAGATGGATATTAAAAAATCTTACTTATAAACGAATACCTACTAAGATGTCACATCTTAGTATACGATTACAGGGATTAATAATTTAAATATTTTATAATTGATCCTCGAAATATTTCATAAACATACTTAATTTGATTATTTCAGGTACCTATAGAGGGATATCTTAATTAAAGATAATGATCGTTTTACCGCACATATGTATATGGTAATAAGACCTGTGTTATATGTTAAATTGTCAATTAATAGTACTCATTATAAATAATAGGTATGTTATTATTAACATAAGTGGGAGATAAGATTTGATATATGAAATTATTTCAAGAAAAATTTGTTTAATTTGACATGTGGGAGAATACAAAATATATTTGTAAGTAAATGCAGACCAATCGAAAAATTATACAGATTATGATATGTCTTTTGATATTCGTTTATTCTGATGTTCAATTGTAATATTTTACCTATCAAGACATACGATCTTTTGAATTAAACGATAGGCCTTCGTATAAAACACAATAAATTAAATAATATTTGAAAAACTATATTAAATTAAGAGGTTGAAAATTGTATAAGCTGATAGGAAATTGTTTAAAAAATATACATCTAGGTAAAACATATTTTAAGAACAAGAAAAAATATACCGATACGTACCTATGTACTATTGTGATAGATAAAAAATAAATTATTAAAATATTGTTTATATAATCTTAAATATACAATTAAATTTCGTTAATAATATTAATTTCTAAGGTTAAAATGGTTTTGATGAATTCTTCAAGATAAATTCTAAATTCATTTGAAAATTTGTCATGCATAAACATAATGATATCTAGATACCTACTTATACTTAATTTTTTTTTCAAAATTATATACCAGACAAAATCCTAAGTATTTATGTATTTGAAATAAACCTACATAAATATTATATAATAAAAGATGAATTTGTTCATAACTCGTTTCTAATATGCAGTATGAAGGTTTATATTTTTTGATGGTTACTTCCTACATAAGAATACAATTTATTTATGAAAACTTTATAATAACGAATTAGTACAGAAAAAAAATGGCAATTGATGAGAGTTAATTATATTGAAAATACTGATATCCTGAGTCGATTATACAAGTTTACGTTGGAGCTAAAAATCTTTTTTCAGGCTTCAATCGATATATAAGCATTCGATAATAAGTTGCCTTATTGAAAAATCTTACATAGGTACATAATTATTGTGATTCAATAAAAAATGATGAGAATCAATATGGTTATTTATTACTTTTCGACAGACTTCACTCTTGATGATATTTAGTTGCAAATTAAGAATATTATACTTGTTTTTCAAAATCATTATGAATTTGTTATCAAGCGATACATGACAATGATTAATAAAGAAAGATTTTTTAGGGAAATAACTAAAAACTGAATTTATAGTATTTTTTAAGTTTTAAAATATTAAACTTCCTCTCTTATCGGTTACTTAATTTTCATTTATTTATTTATTTTATGTAGCTTCTCGGGCAACTAACATGCAGTTGCCATGTCAAATAATTATTTAATACGCACCCAATAACAAGTTGCCTCATTCTGGAGAGATACGAGATTTATCGTCTCACAGATCCAGACTGAAACACAATTTTAAAAACTGTGTCTCCATCGGGAATCGAATGGGGACCATTGGATCAGCAGTCAGATACGTAACAAACTGAGCCACAAAGGCCGACAAGATAAGATGATTTGACATTGAAGATCAACATGGATATCAGTTTTTCAATTAATAAAAATATGTATATTTTAAAGGGTTTTAAGGGTTTTATGATGCTATTAAATATGGGAGATTTTAATGTTCATTATGAATGATAATATAAAAAAAACTGTTTGATTTTTTTTAGAAAATAAACAAATTTGAGAACGTACTTTCTTCCTCCAGATTAGTATCTATTCCTCTCGCTTCTATCTCCGACGTGCTCTTCTGTCTTCTCAATAACCTCGCCTTAGTTTGACATCTTCCAGTCCCTCCCATGCAGTCGGCGTGGACGTTCATCTTACATAGTCTACATCGTAAACCCTGACGCGTGTGACCTGATAAAAAAAACAAATAATAGGTATATTATTTATCACATGGGTAATATAGAACTATAATATCTTAATATATTATAGAACTGATTTAATTTGGGAAGCATGTGATTCATATTAACTACACCAACATAGTTAACTAGCCTCTTTCTATGGTTCTGAAATAAAAATCGTGTCAGAGATTGGATTTATGACAGGTACTATACCAGACATTAGGACCTGGTTAATGTATTTTGTTGAGGCAATGAGTACCTACCTATTTAGTGTGGAACGGGAACAATCACCTGGTTCATAATTGCACATAATTGTCAGTAAAAATTGTAAACTGCTAGCCCTACAACAGGATTTCTTAGTTGGGTAGCAGTAATCTACTTATTGTTGTCATTATAAATATGGTGTGATAAAATGAAAAAAAAAATAAAAATAAACTCCATGTGATAATTATACCCATGGTACGGGTTATCACGAGGGTTTAGATTTCACTTTTAGACGGGACTTGCCCCCCAGATGTCCTTATACAAAATCTCATTGGTCACGACAAATTTTTCTTCTTTCAGAGAAGAGTGAAATATTATAAATAACATCTTTTGATTTCTGAATAATATGTACCTATTATAACTGTCATTTTCTTTGAATATCATGTGGGTACCTATAGGTATAATATTTGATGTTATGTCAGCAAATAGTCGATTCGTTGAAAATTTAAAAAAAAACCCATTCTTAGTTTGATAGTCGTTTTAACTATTTTCCATACATTACAGGCATTTTCTTACCTCTAAGTACTTGTGAGCATACATCACATGGTGTTATCTTCTTATACGTATATTCCAAAAAGTTGTGTGATTCTGAATCCCCTCCAGATCTGGCTATCTCTCGAGCATTTCCATTTTTCCTGAACAAAAACAATCAAACGAGCATTAGACAAATAAAAACTGCAAAAATGATAAGGATTTTGTACTGAAATCTGGAATTATATTCCCTGAGCAATATCGTATTAACAGTGGAAGTTAAAGGATATAAAATAGTAATCAACAAATTTTGATAAGGGGATTGGAAATAATCGCAATGAAATATAATCCAAATGAAATATTAATACAAATTAAAAAGCTGCATTTATATCAAAATCTGAATTCATTATTTGTAAGCACATTTAAAACTAAATGTATTAACTTATTGTTTAATATCAGAGGTAAATAAATTGAAAATATAAATACAAATAATATTTTAGAAATAAATATTTTTTTAATTAATCAATGTTGTTAAATAATGATATTACAGGACAATAAATAAAAAATGTTCTTGTAGTCGACAAACTATGTAGTTTTATAAATCAATAACTGATATTTAATTATTGAAACTATGTACATACATCTAACGTATTAAAAAATATACTTAAACGTTTTAGAGCAGCTTTATAGATCTACATGGGACTATGAAAGATTCTGAAGAATTGTCATAGAGATATCTAGATTTTTGGATATGGTTATAAATAAAATAGAGAATGAAGAAATATTTAGGGACCTAAATAAAGATATATGTATATATTTACAAACATACAATAAATATTTTTTTATGTATTTGACCACTAATGGAAGCAACAAACATTCATTTATTTAAAAACCAAATCAATATCCTTACCTTTTTCAACATATTGAAAGTACGTTAGATTGCCATTCAAGGTAGGGGTTTTTTATGGTATCTTGTAGGTTTAAAAAATATGCAAAAAGCAGCAAAAAATCTGGCAAAAGAAATGTAAAGCGGTGATTCCCTACTGTGAAAGCAACTATTTATAAACATATTTTTTATGCTAAGCAAAATTAATTGTTTTAAGGGTGATGAGTATTGAATCGTATATAATATATTTATAAAAAGGATAACATTGTATGTGAGTGTTCAATCAGTGTATTGAAATATATAAATTTCACAGGGTTGGCAAAACAAAACATTTTAAAATAAATAATAATACATTATTTTAATATATATGACTAGGGGTGCGTACTTTCCAATTGATTTTGTTGTTTACCTCATTGCAATGATCGTAGACACAGCATGGTACATTTGATTTTTTCTACGAATGGTTTTGATTGAAACAGAAAAAAAATTAAATGAAGTTTTACCTTACGTGACAGAAAGAATAATGTCAAACAAAAAAAAACAATATTGAATTAAATGAGAAACATATTGTTGTACGTGGATGAATTATAAACTTAAAAAAAACTCTACTTAACTTACACAAAAATGATTTATGAACTCACATACCAGTATTTGCCAAAATGAAATTAATTTTAACAAACAAATCGATGAGTGTTTTAATTGGGTATATCTGTAGTAAACAATCATAAATATTTTAATCTTTTTTAAAAATAATATATATAAGTTTAGCGTGTGAGTAGTGTTTGATAAAGCGCTGAATCTTTTTCTTTTTGTAATACATGTTTTAAAGTAGTTATTCTTTTAAAACAATGCTTGGTTAGATATACATTTTCTGTTTATATAAGGTATGTCAACAAAGCAAAGCGCTGTGATTTATATATTATTTAATTATAGGAATTACGTATTTAAGTAGAGTTTGATGTTCAAAATTTTTTTTTTTTACATGAGTTGACATTTTAAGTTGACAGTTTAAATCAGGAAGACTAACAATATCTCAGTAACAGAAATGTCATTGATAAGTATAAAATATCTTGGTTTCTTAAAAAGTTTTGTATTTTTGTGGATAAACTATTTTTTGTATTCGCTCTGATATCAATGAAATAAATAATTAACATGATATTGTCTATCCCTGATTTATGGAACACACTTTTGAGGAATTTTATAGTGACAACTCATCCTTATTACGTAATGCTTATAAATAAATATACATTTTGAAACTAATTATGTATTATTGTGTCAATAAGAAATATGATTCCTTTATGTCCGCCCTTATATACAGATTATTTTTTTACAAAATTTGAATACCAATTTTAGATCAATTGACGATTATGACAGATTCGTAGAAACAAACTATTTGTTAAATTGTACATAAAAAACATGACAACAAAGTTTTTTATATTATTTTTAACAAAGTCTTATAAAATTGTTTGCAGTTACCTAAATATTTAGTTAGGGTTTCTTTTGTAAAAAATCTTATTTAATTATTAATAGGTACCTACTCAATATTAAAGTTTTTGCTAAAACAAAATAGAAAATATAAACCTATGTATAAAATACAATGTCACTTTGATGTTCTTTGTTGGTTTTAGCATGAAAAAAACATTAATCCAATGAGTAAAAATCAATACTAAAATCGAATATTTTTATTATTGCATATGCGCAAACATTGCATTTTTTTCCCTATCGGGAGTCAAAAGATATTTTTTAACAGATTTTTAATTATCTCAATATAGACGAAGTTGGAATATTTATTGTAGGAGAACCGGGAAATCAAGGCACCTACAGGGCTTACGACCTGTCATCGGCTGGTTTACGTGATCACTTTATGCGCTTGCGCAACGTTCACCAATTATGCCTTTTTAATGAGATCCCTATCAATTCAATTTTGAAAGTTCTATATATTGTAATACTGAAATTTTTTTCGCTTGAAAATAAGGAATTTTTACTACAGCCATCTATGGGTTAAATTATGAACAACAATATTATTATTTTTTATTTATTTTGTTGTAACGCCATCTATTGAGAGAATTGGTTTTTTGTAAATAATGAAAGCTACAATTCTTATATCTGAGGTGACAATGCATTTTTCGCATAGAAGTCACCCCTGAATTGCGCCAAAGCCCTGTAGGTGCCATGATTTCCCTGTTCTCCTACAATAAATATTCCAACTTCGTCTCTATTGAGATAATTAAAAATCTGTTAAAAAATATCAATACTAAAGAACGTAGACATATGAAATAATAATTAAAAATATTCTCGTGAAAATAAACTTATAATTAATTAGAATTGATAAATGTTTAAAGTGAGTGACGTTTGGTTGTATAGTTGCTATTATAATAATAATAATTAATAATTAAGCCTTTTATTATTCCATTTCATACAATATATATATATATATATATATATATATATATATATATATATATATATATATATATATATATATATATATATATATATATATATATATATATATATATATATATATATATATATATATATATATATATATATATATATATATATATATATATATATATATATATATATATATATATATATATATATATATATATATATATATATATATATATATATATATATATATATATATATATATATATATATATATATATATATATATATATATATATATATATATATATATATATATATATATATATGTATATATATATATATTTTAAGTATAATATATAAGTTTTATTTAATTAAGTATTTTTTTTTAATTAGCAGTTAGTTAAATTAATGTACAGTTTTTAAACTTATTTCTACTTTCTTATTTGTAAGTATGTATAATTGTATATTTTTTCATGAAATGGATCCCTCTTGGGTAAAGGCCTCCTCCAATAGTTTCCATATAGTTCTATCTTTGCCCTTTTCTTTCCAGTCCATTCCCCCCGTTGTTATTATATCATCGATCCACCTTTTGTACGGCCTGCCAACATTTCTTTTCCTTTGGGTCCCGTCCATATCGTGGTAAGTAAGGTCCATCTATCATCCGTGAAACGCGATAAGTGTCCAGCCCATTGCCACTTGAATTTTAAAGCTTGTTTTAGCGCATCTGTTAATTTTGTCTTTTTTCTAATAGGTTCACTTTAAATCTTATGTATTTTCCGCAGTTTTAACATGCTTCTTTCCATTGCTCTTTGACATGATCTGATTGCTGTTTTTGTCTTGTTTGTAAAAGTCCAAGTTTGGCATGCATATAACAAACTGGGATTAATACAGGTCTCCATTATTATTTTTTTCGTTTCGGAATTAAAGTCTTCTTTTAGTATTTCTTTCTGCGCCCAAAACTTTTTTCATGCTATATTCACTCGTCTATTTATTTCTTCTTCGTTTCTAGTGTTTTTGAAAGATACAAGTTTACAAGAAGTCAATTCTCTGAGTATCTATATTTATCTGTTTTTTGTATCCATTTGTCATTATTTTTGTCTTATTCGCGTTCATTTCTAATCCTACTCCCATACTTGCTTGGTTTAATTCATTCAGCATAGTTTCTAATGCTCTTGGGTTTTCGTTGAAGACGACAATATCATCCGCAAATCTGAGATGGCTCAAAAATTTGTCTTTAATGTAATGCCCTTATTCTTCCAGTTTAGGCCTCTAAAAATATCCTCTAGCACGGCGATAAATAATTTAGGAGATAGAGGGTCCCCTTGTCTAACACCTCTTTCAATTTTTATATCGTCTCCTCTTTTTTCAAGTTTAACGTTGCTTATACTGTTCTTGTAAATATTTTCAATTAAGTTTATGTATTTTTTGTTGATATTGAGTGCATTTAATGCTTTCCATATTGCTTTGTGGCTTATACTATCGAAAGCTTTGCTGTAGTCAATAAACGCTATGTATAATATTTTATTAATCTATGTGTGTGATGGCTGTAGTAAAAATCCTTATTTCCTCAATCGAAAAGAATTTCTGTATTGCAATATATAGTTCTTTCAAAAATTTAATTGATAGGGATCTCATTAAAGAGGCATAATTGGTGAACGTTGCGTAAGCGCATAAAGTGATCACGTAAACCAGCCGATGACAGGTCGTAAGCCCTGTAGGTGCCTTGATTTCCCAGTTCTCCTACAGTAAATATTCCAACTTCGTCTCTATTGAGATAATTAAAAATTGTAAAGGACATTTTTTTAGAATTATACAGACAAGTCCCATTAAGAGTCCAGATATTTCATTAAATCGATAATCTAATCAACGATTCGTACTTCGATAATCAGCAAAATATATGATAAGTATTTGTGTACATATTGCTTAGTAAAATGACATGCATTTCTGTTCTGAATGGTCTGATTGTCACAATAGGCAGTTCTATGAGCAGTTTTACTTGTTTAAAAAAATGATCATATCCTCTTCTTCTTCCTTTTCATAGATACGAAGATCTGTTTTTACCGCTATTCTGTCTCCTGCGATGTGGACTGCCAACTGTCTCGCCATCTCTTTGGAGGTCTTCCTGGTGGTCTTCTTCCAGCTGGATTGTCTTGAAGAGCGATACGTGGGAGTCTATTTTCATCCATTCTTTTAACATGTGAGCTCCAATATCGCCTCTGATGTCTTCCCCATCTGACGATGTCTTCCGTACTACACGTTTTTTTCTTATTTCAGTATTTCGAATTCGGTCTCTTAGAGTGTTTCCGGTTGCAATGGTCCGGTTGCCGTAGGTGGCAATGAGTCTTACACGTCATGTTTTATATATTCGGACTTTGCTTTCGACATTCATGTGTATCGTAGGAACATATTATATTGGTTAACGTAGGAATATATTATATTGGTTTAACTATATATTTTGATGAGCAAAAAATAAACGTGAATTTTGTTGAACGAGCATTTTAAGCATATTGTGAAGTTTAAATATGTATTTAATGTACGAAATTTCAAAGTATGAAACACCTGTAACCGATCAATTTTATTTGATTGCATAATTTTTACATTTTGTAACAATTATGAGCTAGATAAAATATTCAAAAATAATAATTCTACGTATGTACAGACTATGACAAAACATTTTGCAATATCTAATTAATATAATGTACCTACAGTGTGAGAAATCGAATCTATGATTATTCTATTTTTTTAAGTATACGTATCATGTGTATTTTAGAAGATAATAAAAAAAAAAAAAAAAAATGTCTTTCTTTAATGAAATAACCAAATGAATAATACAATTATATCGTTTACTCGTTAAAATTTAATCGTTTGTGACGAATATCTTCATTTTATTATAGAATAAGGTCTTGTGTCGTCTCATTATTTTAGATTCATAATTTAAAATGATTTAATTTTGGTGATTACCTACTGAATTAAGAAATGAATCGCTTTCCTTTTCAGACATTTCACTTTCATGTTTAA
This sequence comes from Molanna angustata, assembly GCA_963576475.1. NCBI lineage: Eukaryota > Metazoa > Arthropoda > Insecta > Trichoptera > Molannidae > Molanna > Molanna angustata. The sequence continues at coordinate 45,179,531 of OY754964.1, read as the reverse complement.
CAACCATTTGCACTGGATGAATAAAAGACGTATCAAACAGACAAACTAAAAAAGATAACAGCTAGATTTAGTTTTTTTTGTTCAATTTTTTTGCTGTCATGAATCAACGCGAGTTAAATTAAAAACTTGAAGTTTTTGTCGTGAATGGGTAGTTCATTAAAAAATCCTAGTGTCTGTGAATATATAATGTTGGAAAGGTGTGTGGAGTTCATTGTTGGAATCGATTATTTCACATATCGTGGATTACATAGGTATAAGTAGAATCATTGACGTATCACCATGGAATTATTGAAAATACACACGAATAATATACAAAGGTCAAAGGTTCTCGACATAATTCTTATTTGTTCTGACCGCTTCAAAACCTTAGAAGCTTTTATCAAAAGAAACGTGATAAGATATTGAAATTACTTGAGATATTTCTCACTATTATACATTTATGAATTGTGAAACAATATGTTCAGATATAAGAGTTTTTTTAACCCCTTGTAGGTATCATTTAACTATGTACTCTGATGTAGGTTTTTAACTCCGAGTAGGTATCATTTAATTATGTACTTACATGTAGGTTTTTAAATCAATTGAATCAATGAGTTTATTCAACATCAAAAAATATATTTTTTTGTGCTTTATCAGATGAAAATTGGGTACATTATATCGGGCTGTTAAATAACGTAAACAATTGAATCATATTATTTGTTGTATTGTACAATATAATATTTTAATATTTTTAATTGATTTTGTTGATATTTTTTTAATTAAACAATCTGAACAAATAATGATATCTAACATACAAAACGCAAATAATTAAATATCCAAATGGAGTAAAAACTTGTAAAATAAATGCTATACATATATATCGGTATTTATGGGCCTTGATTGATGGGTACATTCTGTTTGTTTGAAGGGCATATTTTATGTGTTTGATGGACCTTAAAATTTACATGTTTGTTAAATCACAACGAAGTCATAAAATATTACAATCACATGTTGATTTTTCTAAACATAACAATATTATTTTGTTAATCTTGTTAATTATTATAATTCAGCGGCGATCCGTTATATACTCAATGAAACGAGGACCAAGTAGCTGGACAGATTTATTATGATGTTATATAAACTCAAAAAATAAGTAACAATTTGATTAAATAAGTTATTTGTTGTGTCAATTTTAGTAATTCAATCATGTCAAAAAAAAACCATGTTAACTTATTACCTACATATATAAAACATATGACAAATCTAGTGTAAATTAATAGTAGATGTTCTATTTGCAATTGATTATTATACCTAGGTGTCGATTAATTGATAAATGTAAATTACTAACTTGTCTATTGGCTGTGTTGGTTGATTTGGCGTCGCTGGTTTGAGACTTTTGAAGGCTTTGAGCCATTTATTCTTCATGCTTCCGGCCGATTGAGCAGACAACTTCCGGTCGACGTTTCCGGCATCCGCTTTGGCGGCAAATAACTCTTTCTGAAAAATAAAAGAAAATCAAACATTAACACTGAGAATACATAATAATAAGATTGTTTTGTCTGGGAATATGGATAATACAGATCTAGAAATCTGGATATTTTGTTATAGATACGAATTTTATTGATAATTACAAAGGTACTGTACGAAACCTAATATAATAGGTACAATATATTATGTTTATTTATTCTTCAACGATACATGATACCAAAGATGAAGAGGCTGGAGGACAACAGAGATATGTGGAGAGATGGAGTGCTTGGTGTAAACCAATTCTACGATTGTGACCAAGAAGAAGAGGTTCATCAATAAACCAGGGATAAAATGTAATATATACAAAAAGAAAATGAAGAAATTTTTGCTCTCATTCGAGGTGTGAAAAAAATGAATCACTTAGATCCATTTAGTTGTAAGAGATTACCTAATGCTAATAAATCAGTCATTGTTATCTTGTTTGTGAATAAATTAGTGTTTTTGAACGAAGTATGCCGGGTCAGCTACATAGTTTTATTTAAAAGCGACAGTGTTAAAAGGAATTAAAATATTACAAAAAAGGCTCTCTTATTTAATTATCAACGTTAATTAGGTAAAAAAATATAGAACGTTAAACCTTGAAAATTAGTAAATACACGTTAAACACTTTCATAAATATTCTCATACTTTTTACTTGCGGTTTCGTTAAGGGTTGACAGACACGCCTCATTGAAACTTTTGAAGGTTTTTTGATTGTAAAGAGAATTAAGTAGATTCAACACGGTGAAGATTTCATAACAATATATGCATATTAAAAATAATAATACATAATTTGCATTCTCTTCATATTTATTCAATTATTTTTAAATGGCGAGTAAAATCCACAAGTTATCATATTTGTGATTTCATCACCTATAATTAAAAACATAAAATACATTCGTATTTTACATAGGTATGTATGTAAGGATAAGATGTCAATCCTTTTTTCCTATCTAGAATATGAAAACAACATGATCAAGTATCAAACTATTGAGTACCCGTAGATATTGACCCGAATGCACAGTCCTAGGTACCTAAATACTAACTCCTAACATCACTCGAGTATTTAGTATTCTTAAGTTAGCAATTGCGTTGCAGAGACATCACTAACTAAATACTAAATACTACGACAAACTTCAGGTCGATGGTGTAGAATTTCACATTATTGTGTATGGAGAAAAGAGATAGATTGCTTTCTATGGGCTTAGAAAGCTATCTGTCTCTTTTCTAACGTTTGAAGTTTCAAATGTTTTTTGCTATAACAACACAAACATATGTAACCAACTTCACACTTCACACTGACAGCTCAATGTCACGATTTTTTTGAATTTCCACCGAATTTTCGGCATCTCGTATGGATCGCTGAATACTCTGTTTGGTATTTGATTTGACAAAATTACCAAATACATATTCAACGAAGTCGATCAAATCATCATCCACCGAAAAAATCTCGTATTTTAGTATTAAACCAATCGTAAGGTTCCTCGTTATCAACCTTACTTTTTGACAGTTTACGCCGATGCGCATGCGCTAAGTATTTAGATAATATGACCCGAATGCACAGTCCTAGGTACCTAAATACTAACTCCTAACCTCACTGAAGTATTTAGTATTCTTAAGTAAGCAATTGCGTTGCAGAGACATCCCTAACTAAATACTAAATACTACGCCAAACTTAAGGTCGATGGCGTAGAATTTCACATTATTGTGTATGAAGAAAAGAGATAGATAGCTTTCTATGGGCTTAGAAAGCTATCTATCTCTTTTCTAACATTTGACGTTTAAAATGTTTTTTTGCTATAACAACACGAACATATGTAACCAACTTCACACTTCACACTGACAGTTCGATGTCACGATGTTTTTGAAATTCCACCGAATTTTCGGTATCTCGTATGGATCACTGAATACTCCGTTTGGTATTTGATTTGACAAAATTACCAAATACATATTCAACGAAGCCGATAAAATCATCATCCACCGAAAAAATCTCGTATTTTAGTATTAAACCACTCGTAAGGTTCCTCGCTATCAACCTTACTTTTTGACAATTCGCAAATGTTAGTTTACGCCGATGCGCATGCGCTAAGTATTTAGATATGTCTCTGCAATGCAATTCTCATAGAAAATCGTCGTAGCATCCTCCAGTTAGGAAGCCAAGTGATCTCCTAACTTAAGTGAGCGACTGTGCAATGAAAACATGGTTAGTATTTAGAATTTAGTATTTAGGTAGGACTCTGCATTCGGACCTATGTCTCTGCAATGCAATTCTCATAGAAAAACGTCGTAGCATCCTCCAGTTAGGAAGCCACGTGATCTCCTAACTTAAGTGAGCGACTGTGCAATGAAAACATGGTGAGTATTTAGAATTTAGTATTTAGGTAGGACTCTGCATTCGGACCATTGTGTAGTGTATAGGTACTACCTTACAAATCGTATGAAACGATGTTGTCACTAAATTCAATTTTTACAAAAAATGATAAAAAAGGTTGAGATGTAGGTACTACTATACTGCGAATATTTGTTCTAGAAAATGAAATTATCTACATAGTAGGGGTGTTTTGGCGTTTTTAGATATTTAAAAAAAAATTAATATGTGGCATTTAAAGACATACATTTACTATAAAGAATATTATAAAAAAATAGATTTTGTATTTGTGTATATTTATACTGATTTTCAGCGTTCTAGCTTTTATGGTTTTTGAGATATATGGAAAAATATAGTTAAATTCAAAAGTTGATAACCCCTGACTGAAAAATAAAATAAAATTCTGAGTGTAAAAGTTTTGTAATCTTAAAATTTTCTATACTTTCTGAAATTTTAGACTCTGCGAATCAATCGAATCAAAAGTTATATTGGGGGACGGACACATAGACACACTAAATTTTCTACTCCGATTTCTAAATAAATCCGATTTCTGCGATGCCTCCAAGTTGATGTTTTTTTGACTTTCGAAAGTTGGAAAAACCGTGCAAAAACTCTGAATACAATTGGTGTACTTGACGTCAGACAAATATACACAAAACAATTGTACTTCACTACGCAAAGCATCGACATCTGTTGATACCACTATCCCATCAACTTTCTACGAGATGCCGTAATCGGAAGCATTACAAGGTGCCCAGGACCAGAACCGAATTCGCACATAGGCACTTCTCATTTATGGCACCCAGGCTGTTTAATACAGTTCAAGATAAAATTTTTAACCTTGGTTATCCTGCACTTAAAGGGTTGTTAACGGACTGGTTGCTAAAAATGGGAAGAAGGGAAACTGAAAAGATGCTTACCTATGTCCCTTCCTAGTACACATGAACATGATGTGTTTGTGAGAGTGTGTGTGTATGTGTATGTGTATGTGTGTGTGTGTGTGTGTGTGTGTGTGAGGGTGTGTGTGTGTGTGTTTGTGTGAGGGTGTACATGTTGGTGTGTGTGTGTGCAAAACAGGCCTTATATTTAGTGTTTTAATTAGTGTTTTTATTTATTGTTTGATATATTTTTGTTTGGATACATATGTATACTTATAATTTTATTGTTTGATATATTATGTATGGATACATATACATATAAGTCATGACATGTTACTATATAAAATAAGCATTTTCATGTAAACTGTATGATGAAATACGATGAAAATATTGTAAGTATATAAATGTATTGATGTGATTGTGAAATATTCCACCTCGGTACAGGCAAAGCCTAGTGAGGTGGATATATAATAATATGTAAATATTGTATATAAATGTATTGATGTGATTGTGAAATATTCCACCTCGGTACAGGCAAAGCCTAGTGAGGTGGATATATAATAATATGTAAATATTGTATATAAATGTATTGATGTGATTGTGAAATATTCCACCTCGGTACAGGCAAAGCCTAGTGAGGTGGATATATAATAATATGTAAATATTGTATATAAATGTATTGATGTGATTGTGAAATATTCCACCTCGGTACAGACAAAGCCTAGTGAGGTGGATATATAATAATATGTAAATATTGTATATAAATGCATTGATGTGATTGTGAAATATTCCACCTCGGTACAGACAAAGCCTAGTGAGGTGGATATATATAATAATATGTAAATATTGTATATAAATGTATTGATGTGATTGTGAAATATTCCACCTCGGTACAGACAAAGCCTAGTGAGGTGGATATATAATAATATGTAAATATTGTATATAAATGTATTGATGTGATTGTGAAATATTCCACCTCGGTACAGACAAAGCCTAGTGAGGTGGATATATATAATAATATGTAAATATTGTATATAAATGTATTGATGTGATTGTGAAATATTCCACCTCGGTACAGACAAAGCCTAGTGAGGTGGATATATAATAATATGTAAATATTGTATATAAATGTATTGATGTGATTGTGAAATATTCCACCTCGGTACAGACAAAGCCTAGTGAGGTGGATATATATAATAATATGTAAATATTGTATATAAATGTATTGATGTAATTGTGAAATATTCCACCTCGGTACAGACAAAGCCTGGTGAGGTGGATATATAATAATATGTAAATATTGTATATAAATGTATTGATGTGATTGTGAAATATTCCACCTCGGTACAGACAAAGCCTAGTGAGGTGGATATATAATAATATGTAAATATTGTATATAAATGTATTGATGTGATTGTGAAATATTCCACCTCGGTACAGACAAAGCCTAGTGAGGTGGATATATATAATAATATGTAAATATTGTATATAAATGTATTGATGTGATTGTGAAATATTCCACCTCGGTACAGACAAAGCCTAGTGAGGTGGATATATAATAATATGTAAATATTGTATATAAATGTATTGATGTGATTGTGAAATATTCCACCTCGGTACAGACAAAGCCTAGTGAGGTGGATATATATAATAATATGTAAATATTGTATATAAATGTATTGATGTGATTGTGAAATATTCCACCTCGGTACAGACAAAGCCTAGTGAGGTGGATATATAATAATATGTAAATATTGTATATAAATGTATTGATGTGATTGTGAAATATTCCACCTCGGTACAGACAAAGCCTAGTGAGGTGGATATATAATAATATGTAAATATTGTATATAAATGTATTGATGTGATTGTGAAATATTCCACCTCGGTACAGACAAAGCCTAGTGAGGTGGATATATATATAATAATATGTAAATATTGTATATAAATGTATTGATGTGATTGTGAAATATTCCACCTCGGTACAGACAAAGCCTAGTGAGGTGGATATATAATAATATGTAAATATTGTATATAAATGTATTGATGTGATTGTGAAATATTCCACCTCGGTACAGACAAAGCCTAGTGAGGTGGATATATAATAATATGTAAATATTGTATATAAATGTATTGATGTGATTGTGAAATATTCCACCTCGGTACAGACAAAGCCTAGTGAGGTGGATATATATAATAATATGTAAATATTGTATATAAATGTATTGATGTGATTGTGAAATATTCCACCTCGGTACAGACAAAGCCTAGTGAGGTGGATATATAATAATATGTAAATATTGTATATAAATGTATTGATGTGATTGTGAAATATTCCACCTCGGTACAGACAAAGCCTAGTGAGGTGGATATATATAATAATATGTAAATATTGTATATAAATGTATTGATGTGATTGTGAAATATTCCACCTCGGTACAGACAAAGCCTAGTGAGGTGGATATATAATAATATGTAAATATTGTATATAAATGTATTGATGTGATTGTGAAATATTCCACCTCGGTACAGACAAAGCCTAGTGAGGTGGATATATATATATCGCATCGTATATATATCGCATCGCATAGTGAGTACATCTACTGTCAGTGCGTCTTAATAAATTAAAGTTTATTGGTGATTTTAAGTGAATTTCTTGAAAATATTTGCCAGTAGTAGTAAAGAAAAAAGTGCGAATCTTTTTCATATATGTGTCATCACCTATATTCTTCAGAAGTGTCAATATATTGGAAATTCGTAATTTGTTGAATAGCAGTATACCTACCAAATTGTTATTATTGTCACCTGTTTTCGTGGCACCAAATACTTCTGTCAGTGCACGCATACATACTTTGCAATTTAATTTCCAGGCTGTAGCATCAACTAACATATTTTACATAAAAAAAAGTATTTATATAGTCATAGTGTCAGTGTGAAGTGAAGTCAAGATCATACTTACTCACCACAGTGCGACAACCAAAACAACAATCATTATGTCTACTAGAAGCAGACAGTGTTCGGACAGCGAAGAAAAGGGAAAAAAACCCCCAAAAAATGATAAACAAGAATGGACTATCTTTGAATTAAAAGACTTACTGTTAACTAATGCGACTAAACAAGATAAGAAGTTCGAGGAAATTATAGAACAAAACAAAAATGTGTTAGACTCTATCAACTTCATGTCAAAACAGTATGAAGATATTTGTCTGAGGCTTAAAGAATTGGAATTGAAAAATAACCAACTTCAAAAAAAGAACGGCGACCTTGAACTTAGGATATCAATGCTAGAAAATAAGGAAGAACGACAGGACAGACTGAATAAACATAATGATATAATAGTGAAAGGAATACCGGACACAAAAAAGGATCTTAATGATGTCATCACAAAGATGGCAACGTTAATAGGATCTACTGCAACAACCAAAGACATTGATTGTACTTACCGAGCTGCTCTTCAGACAAAAAAAGATGCTTCTTCAATAAATGGCAATACACGTCATAGGCCAATTGTTATAAAGTTTATTTCTAATACTGTTAAATCTGAATTTCTATCTAAAGCAAAAATATACAATAGAAAGTGTAAAACAATCGAAAGTAGAATGAGTACAATGACGTTGGGTATTGATGGTATCAACTCACAAGTTTATATTGATGAACACCTGACTTTTCGTGCAAATCGTTTATATTATCTTGCTAGACAAGCGGCGAAATCTAAACAATATAAGTTTATTTGGACCAGAGCGGGACAAATATATATGCGGAAAGATATCGGATCTAATACTATACTTATCAACTCTGAGTCTAAAATTGAATCACTACCATAAGCTGATACACTTTCTATTAAAAAATATTAGAATATTGCTATATTTACCGAAATTATACTATTATATAAATGCCACAACTACATTTAAAGTCACTATCTATATTATTGTTTATAACGCCGCACCTACTGAATCGTCCATAAAAGTTTTATTTAATTTAGAATGGATATTGAGTTTGTTTTTTGTTCATTATGCACTTACATGTCACTGTAATACTCAAGTATGCCTATTGTTTACTTTCTGCCTCAAACATACCAATAAGAAAATAAATAAACAAAAGTTGTATAAGTTAAATATGATAAATAATTATATATTTTGCTATCTCTCCTTTTCATTATGCATGACAAGAAAGATATTTGTTTATTATGCATTTCTAGATGTTACTGTAACCTCCAAGTGCACCTATTATTTATTATATATTTTTTTTGCCTCACTCGTAAAATCAGAAAATCTCTCGATTAATATCAAGTAAAATAATTATAATAATTAAATAGAATATTAATTTAAATTCAAGAAAATAATCATATACTTAATATATTGCAATCCCTTGCAATCATTAGACACTACAAAAAAAGTATCTTATATTATTATATCATCTATAAAAGTTGTACCTAAATTATCGCCTATAATAAGTTTACTGTATAAATACTGTGTTTTTCTGAGTTATATTACAATCCCTTGCAATCATTGTACACTACAAAAAAAAGTGTGTTATATTATTATTTTATCTATAAAAGCTGTACCTAAATTATCGTGTATAACAAGTTTACTGTATAAATATTGTGTTTTTTTTTTTCAGTTGTCATTGTAACTTCCAAATGTATACATGTATTTTATTTTGTCTTACATATACCAAAAAAATTGTGCCTAAAGTTAGGAAAATATTTATATATTTTACAAGCCCTTGTATTCTGTAGTCCTAACAAAAAACTTACGATATGGAATCCTCTTTAAATGTTTTATTAGATTTTAAGTCAACTTTTATTTCAAGCTGCCACTGTTACCTAGACATATTATTACTCGTAAATTTTTGTCTCACACATACAAAAATACATTTTTCGTATAATTTCATGAAAAATAATTATATATGTCGTAACTCCTTGCAATCATTATACATAACAAAAAAGCACCTCATGCTGGATATTGAAATTACTGTATTTATATATATTATGTACCTACTCGTTAATTGTCATCTCACAAGTACATCTAAATTACAAGAATCCTTTATTTAGCCTATCTGCCAAATTTAATATTTATAAGAAATCCAAACTTAAGTTTCTGAAATACAAAAGTGCTGCAACTAGTATGAATGACATGTACTGTGTGTGTTTACAGAAATAAAAATGTCTTACAATAAATTAGATATTCTCGACAAATTACAATTCGACAAAAAGAACATTATTTTGGATGATTTAAACATTATTAAAAATATCAATTGGGACAATTGTCAATTTAAAATTATTCACCAAAATATTAGAAGCATAAATAATATTGATGACTTTTTGATTTTCTTAGACAAATTCAACAACCATTTTGACATTATAATATTAACAGAGTGCTGGCTGAACGAAAATTATATTACAAAATCTCTACCAAACTATAAAGAATATCATACAAATAATATTTTAAATAAAAGCAGTGGAATTGTTATATATATTCATAATACTCTACTAGCACTTGTTACAGAAGTACACTTACCACAAGCTAACTGTCTTAAAATAACAATTAAGGATTTAGACATACTGGCTATGTATAGATCTCCTTCATTTCAGAATATAGAACCATTTCTCCAAGCTTTGCAACAGATCTTGATTGAAACAAAAAGTAATCGACAGATAATTATTGGTGATTTAAACATCAACACTCTGGCTACTAGGAATTCCAACTCTATAGACTATACCTGTTTATTAACAGAAAATGGTTTCCACCTAACGATAACTTCACCAACCAGAGAATTCAAAGGAAGTAATTCCTGCATTGATCATATAAATATTAAAAATATTTTGAACTTTGACTCGTATATTTTTAAATCCACTGTATCTGACCACTACGCAACAGCACTTTGCATAAAAGGTAAATCTAATATAACGAAACAAAGATACTTCAAGGAAACTAATTATGTCGAGCTTATAAAAGAATTACATGATGAAAACTGGCAAACTATCCTAAACATACATGATACAGATACAGCCATGAATACATTTATAAAAATATTAAAAATATATATTGATAAACATACATGTAATAAATTTATATCAAATGCTAAAATGAGATTTACTCCTTGGATAACAGACAGTATCGTTAAATGTATACATAAAAGAAATAAATTACATAGCAAAGCAAATAAAAACGCTGAAAATTTTTTATTACAACATGAATACAAAACATATAGAAATATATGCAAAGCTGTCCTGAATACGGCTAAAATAAATTACTACAAGAAAATATTATATGAGGATAATTCAAAATCACCCAAAACTATGTGGAACATAATGCGCGAAATAACTAAAACAAAAACAAATATATCATCTCAATTCCAACGAATAGTAATCGATAACATAACAATTGAAGATAAAAAAACAATTGCTAACCTTGCAAACAAACATTTCACCTCAGTTGGATCTAGATTAGCTAATGATATTCTAAAATATACTAATAAACAAACAGAAAATTCTATACAACAAAATATCAATGAAATATCAGTCCCCTATCAAATAACGGATATTAAAACTTCACCAACGGAAATTGTTAAGTTTATCGATGAATTGAAGAACACGCATGCGATGGGTCCAGATGACATTAGCTCAAAATTACTAAAAACACTAAAACATCAAGTATCTATTCCCCTAGCGCATATATTTAATTTAAGTTTTTCACAAGGAATATTCCCTAACCATTTAAAAGAATCCACTGTAATCCCGATTCACAAAAATGGCTCTAAAACCCAAATTGAAAATTACAGACCTATATCTTTACTTAATACAAGTGCGAAAATAATCGAAAAAATTGTTAAAAGTCGCCTAACAACATATTTTAATAAATACAATATTCTCTCACAGAATCAATTCGGCTTTCGAAACGATTTAGGAGCTGATGACGCAATTGCCAGACTTACTGATATTATTACGCATCAGGTCGACAGTGGAAAAAAATGTATTGCTATATTCTTAGATTTAGCTAAAGCGTTTGACACTATCTCACACCAAATTCTAATCAAAAGACTATCTAATATTGGTATCAAAAATAACCTACTTAATTGGATGAAAAGCTATATTACAGGACGAACCCAAAAAGTAAGAGTTGATGATACATTCAGTGAATGTGAAGAACTGCGATTTGGAGTGCCTCAAGGTAGTACACTGGGACCGATTCTATTTACAATCTACATCAACGAGCTATGCAATAGCAAAAGAACGGGACATATAATTACATTTGCGGATGACACAGTGTTATTATATGAAGATAGCAATTGGTCTAATGTACACGGGAAAGCTGAAAAGGATATCAACGAGGTTAAAGAATGGCTAAACTGTAATTTGCTAACATTAAATGTGGAAAAAACAAAAACGATATGTTTCAGTCCAACTGAAACCGGTCAACCAAAAAACCCACAACGGATAAAAATACACCAATGTATATCTCCAAGTACATTAAATATATGCGATTGTAAAACTATTGATTCAGTCGAAAGTGTGAAATATTTGGGCATATACATAGATAAATTTCTTAAATGGAATGTACATGTAGATTATATTTGTAAAAAGTTGAAAAAACTCATATTTATATTTGTCAACACCAAAAATATCCTTGAAATTCAGGATCTAAGACAAATTTACTATGCACTATGTAATTCAGTGATGCAGTATGGATGTATTGGATGGGGGGGATGTAGTATGACCGTTATGGATCCACTTTTAAAAGTTCAAAAATCAATAATACGAATAATACTTAATAAACCATTCAGATATCCCAGTAATCAATTATTTACTGATTTTAAAGTCCTAAATGTTAGACAACTATACATTAGCAAAATAATTCTACATACTCACAAACATAGACAGGAATATCCGATAGCTACCCACTCATACCCCACTCGTAATTCTCAAAAGTCCATTATTATAAAGAAAAAAACAAAAACCACATTCGCTCAACGTAATTTTAACTTTCTTGGCCCCAAAATGTTTAACATACTGCCTGATGATTGGAAAATGATGAAAAGAGTTGTGCTAAAAAAAACAATAATTGCTTGGCTTATATCCATTGGTATAGAGGAGTCAAATAATATATTGACTGCACTCTAGTATATTCAGATTATTAACTTTGTAAAGCCTACATATTTTTGTATCATTATGTATGTGCTGATACTGGTTATTGATACTAATTGACAAGTACTACTACTTATCGGACGTCCTAAAACAGGTTTACCTAGTTGGGCGTCCAATGAGACAATATATTTAATGCAGCGTAGTAGTTTGGAAAAATTACATTCCCACTGTAAATTGTATTTTTATTATTAAAATGTATGATATACCTACTGTAAAATGTAATGTAATTTTGAAATTTTATATGTTCTAAAATTTTTCTTATTGTTGTCACTTGCGCTGTATGTATATTAAATATTTTTTATGTAAAAGTAAATGAATAAATAAATAAATAAATAAAAAATAAATATAATAATATGTAAATATTGTATATAAATGTATTGATGTGATTGTGAAATATTCCACCTCGGTACAGACAAAGCCTAGTGAGGTGGATATATAATAATATGTAAATATTGTATATAAATGTATTGATGTGATTGTGAAATATTCCACCTCGGTACAGACAAAGCCTAGTGAGGTGGATATATAATAATATGTAAATATTGTATATAAATGTATTGATGTGATTGTGAAATATTCCACCTCGGTACAGACAAAGCCTAGTGAGGTGGATATATATAATAATATGTAAATATTGTATATAAATGTATTGATGTGATTGTGAAATATTCCACCTCGGTACAGACAAAGCCTAGTGAGGTGGATATATATAATAATATGTAAATATTGTATATAAATGTATTGATGTGATTGTGAAATATTCCACCTCGGTACAGACAAAGCCTAGTGAGGTGGATATATAATAATATGTAAATATTGTATATAAATGTATTGATGTGATTGTGAAATATTCCACCTCGGTACAGACAAAGCCTAGTGAGGTGGATATATAATAATATGTAAATATTGTATATAAATGTATTGATGTGATTGTGAAATATTCCACCTCGGTACAGACAAAGCCTAGTGAGGTGGATATATATAATAATATGTAAATATTGTATATAAATGTATTGATGTGATTGTGAAATATTCCACCTCGGTACAGACAAAGCCTAGTGAGGTGGATATATAATAATATGTAAATATTGTATATAAATGTATTGATGTGATTGTGAAATATTCCACCTCGGTACAGACAAAGCCTAGTGAGGTGGATATATATAATAATATGTAAATATTGTATATAAATGTATTGATGTGATTGTGAAATATTCCACCTCGGTACAGACAAAGCCTAGTGAGGTGGATATATATAATAATATGTAAATATTGTATATAAATGTATTGATGTGATTGTGAAATATTCCACCTCGGTGCAGACAAAGCCTAGTGAGGTGGATATATAATAATATGTAAATATTGTATATAAATGTATTGATGTGATTGTGAAATATTCCACCTCGGTACAGACAAAGCCTAGTGAGGTGGATATATAATAATATGTAAATATTGTATATAAATGTATTGATGTGATTGTGAAATATTCCACCTCGGTACAGACAAAGCCTAGTGAGGTGGATATATATAATAATATGTAAATATTGTATATAAATGTATTGATGTGATTGTGAAATATTCCACCTCGGTACAGACAAAGCCTAGTGAGGTGGATATATAATAATATGTAAATATTGTATATAAATGTATTGATGTGATTGTGAAATATTCCACCTCGGTACAGACAAAGCCTAGTGAGGTGGATATATATAATAATATGTAAATATTGTATATTAATGTATTGATGTGATTGTGAAATATTCCACCTCGGTACAGACAAAGCCTAGTGAGGTGGATATATAATAATATGTAAATATTGTATATAAATGTATTGATGTGATTGTGAAATATTCCACCTCGGTACAGACAAAGCCTAGTGAGGTGGATATATAATAATATGTAAATATTGTATATAAATGTATTTATGTGATTGTGAAATATTCCACCTCGGTACAGGCAAAGCCTAGTGAGGTGGATATATAATAATATGTAAATATTGTATATAAATGTATTGATGTGATTGTGAAATATTCCACCTCGGTACAGACAAAGCCTAGTGAGGTGGATATATAATAATATGTAAATATTGTATATAAATGTATTGATGTGATTGTGAAATATTCCACCTCGGTACAGACAAAGCCTAGTGAGGTGGATATATAATAATATGTAAATATTGTATATAAATGTATTGATGTGATTGTGAAATATTCCACCTCGGTACAGACAAAGCCTAGTGAGGTGGATATATAATAATATGTAAATATTGTATATAAATGTATTGATGTGATTGTGAAATATTCCACCTCGGTACAGACAAAGCCTAGTGAGGTGGATATATATAATAATATGTAAATATTGTATATAAATGTATTGATGTGATTGTGAAATATTCCACCTCGGTACAGACAAAGCCTAGTGAGGTGGATATATAATAATATGTAAATATTGTATATAAATGTATTGATGTGATTGTGAAATATTCCACCTCGGTACAGACAAAGCCTAGTGAGGTGGATATATAATAATATGTAAATATTGTATATAAATGTATTGATGTGATTGTGAAATATTCCACCTCGGTACAGACAAAGCCTAGTGAGGTGGATATATAATAATATGTAAATATTGTATATAAATGTATTATGTGATTGTGAAATATTCCACCTCGGTACAGGCAAAGCCTAGTGAGGTGGATTTATAATAATATGTAAATATTGTATATAAATGTATTGATGTGATTGTGAAATATTCCACCTCGGTACAGACAAAGCCTAGTGAGGTGGATATATAATAATATGTAAATATTGTATATAAATGTATTGATGTGATTGTGAAATATTCCACCTCGGTACAGGCAAAGCCTAGTGAGGTGGATTTATAATAATATGTAAAATGATATTGTTTATTGTTATAAATAAATAAATAAAAAAAAAAAAATAAAAAAAAATTCTACACGGGACTAATATAAATACTGTTGATTTATTAAGAGAAATAAATTCTCTTGAACGAATCTACAATTGGAATATCTATGGGACTCTCGATAGTTTTGTAATTAATCTCCAAACATTTATACACACCATCAAGCTGTTATCATATTATGGGTAGGAAAAAAAGGACTGACCTCTTTGCTCTTCTATCTTGACATACATATCAAAATGGTTTGTTTAGAAAACAAAATATCTTAAAATATTCAATAATTTGCATTATATACTATCGCAATAGACAGTTGGATCTCATGTGTTACATGCTAGTTAAAAAGTGATGTTTTTTATTTGGAGTGAGTTTCATGTTAAATTGAACAATTTTGACACTAGAATTATTGATCCAATTTTTAATACAATAAACAATCGCTGTCTCTGCTCAATTTACAAGGGTAAGTAGTATTTTAAAGGAACTCGAAATTTTGGAACAAAAGCAGTAAGCAGTTAATAAAGTATTTCTGACTTTAGTTTGAAATATGTAACGAAAAAATTATATTTGTTTTTTTCTAAAATATTAATACATTTCATTTTTCACAATATTTTCATTATAACAAGGTTAATAACTCAGAAAAAATGCTAACATTAAAAAAATTGTTTACAATGGTTAACATTATATATTCTGAAAATTTTTTTTTTTTATAAAAGCAAGCTAGGATAAATATAAAATTAAATGAAACAAACGAATGCCCATGCTTTTTAAGATACCTCAGGAAAAAATGGGTAGTGTTAACAGCAATACCCTTTTTTAATATAATATAGAGGAACAAGTTTATAGAAACATGAATATTGAATATGAAAAAATAACTTACCATAACCGTTTTGTTATGGCATCTACGTGTCAAGAATTCATTGGTTTATTTACAATCTGTTTAATCCATGTAGATATTATTTCCTTAAATAGATACACTTAATCTAAGAAATAGTATAATATCTTATTCGCTATCTCGACTTCGAATTTGCATATGGTTTGAACTTCTACGTTCAAAATATCGATCGTCTCAATGTGAGTCACGAGGAGAATTCTGTGTATTCGAGGGAAAAATCACTCCAACTCTGAGTCACATCAGAAATTTAAGCAAACTTTGATTGCGTTATTACAGGACAACAGAACGTTGACATTGAAATAAAAAAAAATGAAATGAAATGATTATTTTTACAAATTAAATTAACAATAATTTGACCAAAATACTTAGAAGCCAAATGTTTATATACAGAAGGTTGGTGGATTTTGTTGATCTGTTCGTATGAATTATTATAGTTTAATTCAATCTAAACTTACATATGGAATGATAACTTAGGGAGGAGCTTATGACAATCACATAATTTCATTGGATCCAAAAGAAAATGATTAAAATAATATATAAAAAACATATAAGGTTACCTAGTGATGAATTGTTCGAGCTAGTGGATTTAGTTACTTGATTAAACTATACCTATATACTGCAGTGTACAAAAATTATAAAACAGAAATCAATGGCATCATATAATAATTGTAGAGTTAGCGCAAGGCTGGGAAACCATTTTAGACTTCCTATCTGTAAAACAAGATTTTCTCAAAGATTCCACCTTTTGTTGCTCCAAAAGTATTTAACAGCCTGCCATCTTCATACAAGCAACATACCTGTTCCCTAACCTTCCTGAAACATTTTAAACTGTGGCTCAAAACAGCAAACCCAAATGATTATTTATTGTATTTTTTGTTTTACATAATATGTAGTACTTACCTACATATTTTTGATGCTGCAACCTTTTTGTATTTTTTATAATAATTTGGCATTCTATATTTTATTCTCTGTTTCCATTTTATTAATGTACATATTATTGGTATAGCAAAAAAATTCACGATTCCAAAACACGAATCACAGTTGTGGAATTGTTAGCAAACATTCGGTAAACTGATGTTGTTGTCGATGTAATTGATGTTGTTTTATTGTGTTTTAATATGTGAACAATATTTTTCACTTTGTATTCTATATTTTTTGTACTGCTATTCTATATTTTATATCCTGGTGGGATTTCTCTTAATTTGTATACTTAATTATTGAATAAGTTTTTTATGTACCTACATATGTATCATGATATTTACATTCTTCTGTTTTTTTTATAATTGTTATTTTATTTTTGGTATTTTTTATGTTGTTTTTCTATTGTGATGTTTTTGTTTGTTAATTGTGAGAAATATGGAATTATTTCATCTATTTTAGCTAATACAAAAATAACTATATTAAAAAAATACTTAAAATAAACATACTATTGTACAATTGTGTTCCAACGAAATGTATTGTATGGTTTGAATTTCAACAAAACACAATGCAAATATATTGAGACAATGTATAATTTATAAATCAGTTAAAAACTACTAATGCAT
Source organism: Molanna angustata (assembly GCA_963576475.1). Classification (NCBI taxonomy): domain Eukaryota; kingdom Metazoa; phylum Arthropoda; class Insecta; order Trichoptera; family Molannidae; genus Molanna; species Molanna angustata. The sequence goes on along the minus strand of OY754964.1, from coordinate 45,161,299 downwards.
TAAAATAATTGTATATAAATAAAAACTATTGAAAAATATGACAGATCGGTTCTCACCTCGTGAAGAATACGGTACATTCTCTACACTCCGATCTCGCCATGGCACACTTGTTAAACCGTTTGGTTTCTGTGTGGGCGTCCTGGGTTCGATTCCCAGCAGAGGAGAAATTGTCATACGACAATAAACTCGCAACTTGCACAGGGTGCAAGGAAGTGTTTAATTAAAACAAATGATTTAAAAAAATGTCGGTATTTTTAACTATGAGAAATCGTTTGGAAAATAAACTACATTTTTTTTATTTATTTGAAAAAATGGGTAACGTACAATAATATTTTTTAAACAAATAAAATAAATAAGAATAACAACAAAAACAACATAAGTAATTGTAACTTAATCAGCCCACCTTTGATTTCATGTTGCATGTACTCACTGCTGGTAACAAAATAATTAATTATTCATGTCTAACGTGGCTTCTGAAAAGGGTCCTGGACATACAGAATATGTATGTCCACGGACCTGATCTTTTCCAAATTATTATACGTGGTAAGGCATCGGTACAATGGCAAATTCTGAGCGGCATTTGTGTTTTTTTTTTAAATTTAAGAAATAATTTAATAAAAAAAAATTAAATATAATTTAAATGTTTAAGGAAAATAGATTGCTCTCAGCTTAATTATTTTATGTCTTCTTAACAGAAAAAAGGAGAAAAGCTAATCAAAAACATTTTGAAATAGGAAAAAAACCCTATTAATGTAAATAGTTAAAATTAATATTGATATTACTGTAGAAATCTCTTTACCACGCAATTATACTTAATACGCTGTATGCCTTCATAGATTATAATGTAATAAATTTTTGGTCAAAATTCATGACTATTTTTTTAGTAGAATTTGTCATTGTGAATTTGAACAATAGTTTAAGGAAAAGAGTAATGAATGGGCTAGAATAGTTGATAATTTATTTACATTTATTTGGGTCAAGGAAGCTATTCAGAGGGCTGTGTATAGTAATGCCAAAACACTTTCAGAGGGTTGACAACTCGACTGTACTAACGCTATATTAAACATTTTTACGACTCACGACACAATAGAATATTTTGTAATAAAAATAGTTATCATTTTAGTAAATCTAGAGCAAATGTTCCATTCGATTATATTACAATGTGATATACATTCTTTAAAAATAAATTATAAGTGGCAACAGAAATATCAAGGAATTGAATTCAACAGAGTGGAGAAGCTGTTCCGGTTAGCTCAAGACAGATATGCTTTTGCTAGAGTGGTAGCAGACGTCGGGGAGACCTGTTATGCCACAAAAATAAGAAGAAATGGAAACAAATTTATTTGTGAAAAAACTTATATATAATTAATTGATTGAGCAGATTGTTTTCAAATTTACACTAGACGATGAAGATAATTAATTCTTTGAAACGAGTATTGTATTACGAAACACACAAATATTATAATGACAAAATACATATATTATGTAAGTACATGTTTTTAAGCAAGCTGTGATTAACACTAAAGTTTATTTATTTATTTAAGGGACAAATACAGTTTTTAATATATACAAAAAATACACTATGAAATAAACAAAAAAAGACCAATTACGTTTGGCCACAGATGATAATCATTTTAAATAATCACAAAGCCACACAAAATTAGTAAAAATATGGTTAACAATTATTGTACGTTTCCTAGTGACTGGAAAGAATGGAAAGGAAAAAGGATGGAAGATGGATTACATTTGTTACTTCTGTGAAACAAGATAATTACAAAAAAATAAACTAAGTACTCAGATTAAAATTTTAAACAATACACAATAATTTTACGCTGCTATGCATCTCTATAAAGAATTTTTGTGCTCAGTTATTACTAGCAGTGAATACACCAGAATGTGGAAAATGTTTTGATTTAGTATGATGATAGCGACCATTTTGATAATAATATTAAAAGCTTTATTGCACTATACGCTACAAAAGTTTACCTATTGTCGAATAGAATTATCATACAAATTTGTGAAATGATTTTTTATATTACATCTCTGTTGGGAAAAATTTTACTGTTGCATATACGCAAATATTGATTTTTATTCCCTGTCGGAAGTCAATGCTGTTTTTATGACAATTTTTTTAATATTATTTTTTTTTATTAATACGTTCCGATTCTCCGGTTATTAAAAAATCTGTCATAAAATTATCTCTGTTGGGAATCGAACTTGACGGTGTACCGCCAACAAGACAAACGTGTAATCACTCTGCCACCGCGGTTGATTTTTTTATGGCGTTTTCAAAAATCAGCTGACATTAGGTCATATGTATTTTTAAAGTTCCATATTTTCACTTTCACTGTGGAAAAGATATCATTCTCCGTGCCTTTTGAGATATTATAATAAACTAAATAATTATTTAAGATATTATTAGGGGTAATTTTAGTGTTGAGGCATCGACTTTGAATAGTGTTTCTGTTTCCACTCTTTTGAATTTTGCCTTTTTACGTGAGACGAGAAAGATTTATCGTGTGTGTCGCATGTGTTGCGTTTAATTTTTCAAGGTAATGCACACCCGCACGCCTGTGGCTGGATATGCCGTGGTGGTATGAATGAATGAAAGATTTCATTTCAATAATAGCTAACTATCGACTTACTTTCGGCAACACATATTTTGTGGTTGTCCATGTTCCGATTTTCCCAACCAATGTCTTTGTTCTTCATCGGTACTGTTCCAAATATTCGCAAAATGTCTGGTGCTTCACATTCAACAATGGACTTTCCCTAAGCTGTACTTGATGACATCACTGTGCCCTTTATGAGGTTACATACCTAGTCAGGTTACCTATGAGTTACCTTGTGGATTCCGAGTAAATCCAACTTCGCTATGAAAAACCAATTTTGGTCATTGTATTAATGGACGAAAAATTAAGGGTGTTATTAGCCAGTCATAATAATGGCATGTCTGGGAAATATACGACCACTCAAATCTAGAATAGGCTGATTAAATTTTTCATTGAAAGAGTGGATGTCCTTCACAAAAAAAAATTAATATCGTAAATCTGTTTACGAAATGCACGAAATTTTTCATACAGCAAACACTTAGACCCGAATGCAGAGTCCTAGGTAACCAGTAGCGGAATTGCTTATAGAAGCCGAAAATCTTGGCTTGCCTATGAATATTATGTTAAGATATTCAGGAACTAATGTTTTTTCATTTATTTTATTGCAACCATACTACAAGATTACACACCGGTTAGTTGGAAGGAATCGCAATACAGCAATAAACTCGCCACTTGCACAGGGTGCAATAAAGTGTATTATTTTTATTAAGATTAAAAATTGAACCGTATGTAGATACGATGCTTTAAAGGGCCACAAATGTAAATATTATTTTGGAATGTGAAAAAATTTGTATTGCCACTGATATGAACAACGATGCTAAAAAACATTAAATTTTCGACATTTCTCCATTTTTTTTTCAGGGTTGCCTAGTCTGAAAGTTCTAGGCTCGCCCCTGTAGGTAACTAAATACTTACTCCTAACCTCACAGGAGTATTTAGTTTTCTTATGTTAGCAATTGCGTTGCAGAGACATCACTAACTAAATACCATAGAATTATATAATCTAAGATAAATACCCATGCTAAATACTTAATTCTACGCTAAACTTAAGGTCGATGGCGTAGCGTTTCACATTATCGCATATGAAGAAAAGATATAGATAGTTTTCTATGGGTTAAGACTGACGTTTAAAATGTTTTTTGTCATAACAACTCAAACACATGTAACCAAGATCACACTGACAGCTCGCTGTCGCTAGTTTTCTGAAATTCCAATGAATTTTCGGCATCTCGTATAGATCGCTGAATAATCTGTTTGGTATTTGATTTGACAAAATTAGCAAATACATATTTGACGAAGTCGCTCAAATCATTATCCATTGAAAACATCTCGTATTTAAGTATTAAACCACTCGTAAGGTTCCTCGCGATCATCCTTACTTTTTGACAATTCGCAAATGTTAGTTTACGCCGACGCGCATGCGCTATTTAGATATGTCTCTGCAATGCAATTCTCATACAAAAACTTCGTAGCATCCTTCAGTTAGGAAGCCACGTATCTCCTAACTGAAGTGAGTGACTGTGCAATGAAAATATGGTTAGTGTTTAGAATTTAGTATTTAGGTAGGACTCTACATTCGGGTCTTACTCTCTGTACCTCGATCAATGTAGTAAATTCCTACATTATAGCAGATTTCAAAACAATTATTTTATACTGGTCAGTGTAATAAAACAAATCTCGAAATTCCATTAATAATAATAATAATGAACACTTCCTTGCACCCTGCGCAAATGGCGAGTTTATTGTCTTATGGAAATTTCTTCCAACTTAACCAGTGTTTCCAGCCCAGAGAAGCAATAATTGCGTGAGAAATGAATTTAATAAACCCAGGATGCCCGCACAGAAACCGAACGGCTTACCAACTGTGCCACGGTGGTCGGTTTGTGGTTTTTTTGTGGTTGTATATTGCTTGTTTTTTTTCTGTAACATAATCACTACAAGCATCTAATGATTGATTATTATTAATAAATATTTTGTTTTAAAGGTATTAAAATGAACTTTTGATATTGGTTTCTATAAAAAATGATGATTGTGTGTGAAAAATGAAGTTATATATTATATTCAATGACATATATCACATTTTGTAACTTTAAATGAAAACTCTATCGTACTTATAAATTTTGTTAGAAATTTGACTAGAAATTTTTACTAGAAATTTGAGATAAAACTAGTCAATGTATTTGCAATCAACCATAAAAATCATGTCTCAGAAACATTTATATATATCTCTCACAAGGTTTTTTTTATTATATTTGTTTTATTTCATTGTAGGTTTTCGTTATTTATAACCGTGTAAATAAAATACTGTTTTAATAAGACAAAAAAACTTTAAAACATTGCTCTTTTTTCCAACTGTCGATTCGTTCATGTGAATTCAATTCTCTTAATGAATCGACATTATTAAGCCAAGATGCGTGGACGAAGGAAAATTTTGTATGGTGTAGTGGACTTTTTGCATGCTAATAACACCAACTAGAGGCCTCGCAGCATATATGTTCCCATACATGGATTTACTGAGAATTCGGAGTAGAACATTTTATGTGAGTTTTGTGTGTGTGTGTGTGTGTGTGTGTGAGGGTGTGTGTATGTGTGTGTGTGTCTGTGTGTGTGTCTGTGTGTGTGTCTGTGTGTCTGTCTGTCCCCCCCTTATAACTTTTGATCCGCTCAACTTACAGAGCCCAAATTTTCAGAATATATAAATGGTTATATGGTTTTTTATTAAGAAAAATATTTTTTTTATGATAAATTTATGAGTTTAACTGCCTATATTTCCAATTTTTTTAAAAATATCGAAAAAAGCCGAAACACCCCAACTAGATAATTTAATTTTCTATAAAAATTGTTAACATTATATTAGCATATCTCAATTTTTTTTAACAATTTTTATAAAAATTAAATTTAGTGACGACATTGCTTCATACAATTTGTATGGTAGTAGTCTACACACAATATCTAAGAAGACTTAATTGTTTGATACTAATCTCCAAACATACATACATACCATCATGCTGTTTTCATATTCTGTGTAAGATCAAAGACTGACCTCCATACTATCCTTCTTGACATACATACATACCTAGGTACATGGTTGTATAGAAAATCAAATATCTTAAAATATTAAATAATTTGTATTTATGGGTTTATAGTTTGGTACTTATTCTTCAACTATACGTACTATCGCTATCGACAGTTGGATCTCATGTGTTACATGCAACTAGTATTAGATTAATTTCAAAGAAGAAAACTTGATTTTGTATTTTATTTGATTTGTTACTCAATTCAGATAATATTGATATGTATACTGAGTAGGTTTATACGTTGGGAAGACCATAGAACAAATTGTAATGTCAAACTGCTACATAACATAAATGACAACAATGGGTGTGCATATTATGGTAGAAATAATATTAGAACAATAACATATCAAAATTTACTGTATCGGTTTATACTTTTGTGTTTATAAGATATTAGTAACTATGTAATATTGTAATTTGTTGTGTTGTGATGTCTGGTGTCCGCTCTAATATTTTTTTTGGAAAAGACAAAATACATAACTATGTAAAACCAAAATGTCAAATATTTGGCTTGGTAAAATTGTAAACTGCTAGCCTTAGAACAGGGTTACCTAGTTGGGCAGCAGTAATCCTCATAATAGTCTTTGTGATAAAGATGTGAAAAAATAAATAAGATAAATAAATAAATAAATAATAACAAAATGATAAGTATAAATAAGAATGCATAATACTGATTTGTATGATTGAATTTGACCACTTAGGAATCTACCTACTTATTTATTCCTAATATTAGGACAACGAAGAAGAAGAAAGTGATGTGATTAGAATAAAATATTGAATACTACTTCTTCTATTAAATTTTTATTAATTGGTTTTAAATGTAAAAGTTATCTATGATTTATGATCTGTTAACAAGCTGATATCTCTAGATCAACAATTCTATATAATACATATTATAAAATTCTAATATCATAAATCTATGGTGTTCGTTTTTCAATTTCCTGTTCACTCACTTTCACACCACCCTATATTCTCGTTTGAAGTTTTACTAAGGTATTTGTCGCGTATTTGCTCGGTATTTCTAAACGTAAACGATCCATATTGTGGTGTATTAAATTTATGACATACCAGTGAGCTCAATTGAGGTGAAAATATGGCATTTATACGATTTATATGTGATTCTTTAGCACATAAATTGACAAGCAGTTTTACGAGTAGATATCACATTAATTTTGCCCTATCTCCTATTAATGTATATTTTAATATGATTCATTTAACTCCCTACTGCTATACGTAATTAGATCAATAGAACAGACAGACATTTTGACGATTTTTTTTAAAATTTTAGTTGCTTTTCGGGCAACAACTTACAGGAACTAAGTCAATCAATGATTGACTTAGGGTCGTAGTACAAGAGTTATTTGAGAAAAATGTAAAAAAAGGTAATGTCCCGTACTGCGAGAACACTGCTTAATGGACCTCAACTTTTTCTTATATTATTCTTAAATAACTCCCGTAATACGACACTTAGTACCTACCTGTAAGTTGCCCAGAACCAAAAGGATGTTTCGAAATTATGGAGACGTATATCTACCATTATCAATATTCCTGAGGAAGAACCAGTTGCTATAAAAGCAGCCAAATAAATTAATTCGTGGTTCAAACAAAATTTATTATAATAAATTGAACCTTCTCTATACATTATATCACAAATCCAGACTGTGACGCCACAGGGAATCGAACCCGGAATCTTTTTCTCAGGAAAATGATATGTATCTAACTGAGTCACAAAGGTTGACAATATGTATTAATAAAAACATTTTTTTAAAATTAATTATTTATTACCTCACACAAAGAGTTTAAAAGTTCATATGTGTCTGGAAAATAACGAAATAAATATATATAAAAAAAACAAAATATCTAGACGTATTTTATCATTTATCAAGGCGACTGTTTTGGCTGACTTTGCATCAACTGATAAGGACCTAGTCAGCCGAAACGGTTGTCCTGATAAAAGGATAAAATATATTAAAAAAAAATGTTTGATTATAAAAAAAAACTTATTACATAGAAGCGAAAATTATCACGATATATAAATATTTGACTAACCATATAAATAAAAAAATACAAAACAATAATTCCTTAAGAATAATCGTTTTTAAGACGAAGCAATTATTTTTATATTATAGGTTGAGAATATTTTCTTTCTCGTGGAATGATCCATTTCTTGTAAAAATATAATATAATAGGAAGTAGGCCAGCTTATATAAATTGTATTATCTCTCATTGGCAGCCTTACAACAGAATATAATTATATTTCCATAGACATTTCAGCATTCAAGGCTTTACGCAATAAATCTCCGGCCTTAGTTTTCAGGGTGATCATTTCACAACTTTAAAACAACTAACTTGTACCTTCAAAATACAGGTAATCGATTTTAATTAACATACATCGTAACCTACAATTAATCTCGTAGGTAAAGAAAATTTAGCTTCATTTGTAGCCTGTCTATACGATATACCTAACTAATATAATTATTCTCAATTTTCGGGTAATATAAAGATGCATTATATTATATTATAAGTACTAGCGGACCCGACAGACGTTGTCCTGCACGAACGTTGGCTTGCCCGTTATTAGCTGGTTTAACAAACATAAAAAGGATGGATTACCTTATAAAAGGAAGCACAGCACATGCGTGTATACCCACATATCAGTCTTGCCTCATATAAAAAAGGCAACATACATAATGGGTAATGAACTATATTTGTAAGATGTATTTGTTACCTGTTATAGTTTCGATTACCCGGCCCTGATGGGATACACACTAATATTCACTCTCTCTCTCTCCATCTCCCTCTTCCTAGTCACAAAAAGAATCGAAGATTCAGAATCCCCTAATAATTGATTATTTTATTTGAGTTGGATATTGAGAAGTTTGGAGAAAGACTTTTCAATGAATAATCTTGGTCTATTTTGAATTTTGAAACTTAAATTAGTTATCATTTAAAAAAAGAAAAAATGCCATAAGAGTATCTATGTATATATCTTTCAAAAACAAAATATATATTTATAACTTCATTTTATAGTACGGAGTTGTACATTTTTTCACTATAGAAAATTCATTCTACGTTTGTTGTTTGATCCTGACGTTTCAATCACAAAATATATATTTATAACCTCACTTTACATTACGGAGGTTTTTAATAAAATAATATAATATTCAAAAATTAATTGAAATATTTAAACGAAAATATTACGAAACATTACATTGAGATAACTTTGATATACCTATCGTCATAATACCACATAAAACGGAATATACTTGAAACTAAATAGATTTATACAATAACAAAAATATACAAATAACTTAATAATTTCATAAAATATTAAAAATATGAAAACAAATATCGCAGAAAGCGTCGAGAAAACATCAAGTTTTAATGTCATAACCAACATTGCATAATATTATGACATATCGGAAGCCAATGTTCCCACTATTCAAAATGCGTATTCCGAAAATATTTATAACGATTCCCATTTTTATTATTCCTTTATGAGATTCCTTTTTGTGAATCTAATCCATTCAGGGACTCACATAAACACACACAAAAAGTTTCATCAAAATCGGTTCAGCCGTTTAGGAGGAGTTCAGTGACATACACACGTACGGAAGAACTATATATATAAAGATGATTTAATACTAGAAAGAATTTTGGTAAAGGATCGCTTTTTTGTTGTTGTGAAGAAGCGCATTCTTTCAATTTCATTAAAAAAACAATTTGTATAAAATGTTTTTGATAATATTTTAACAACGCTTCATTTCATTTTTGCTGTATTCAAAGCTATGCTTTAAAAGCATGGTTTAAAATGATTTTATTTTGTAAAAGTGATCGTACGACGCGCTTTTAACTCTTAGAACTTGGTTCAGATCCATCCTCTATTTAGTTCAGTCTTTCAAAGAAAAAAAATATCCTAGATTTTTTAGGAGTTAAATTGTACACTTTAACAACTATATTTATTATTTAAACCATTTGTTTAATCGAAGAATTACGCGATTTGAAATATTTTTTACTGATTTCGAAGCGACCCCATTTTACTCGGGATGTTTTTGAGCGGTTGCTTCAAGAACAATAAAACAATAAAAAAATAATAATATAAAACAATAGCCATGCGGGAGATACCTGTTATTGGTGCATGGAGATTCTATGTATTTTTTCTTCTTTCTTCTTTGATTTCTGTTCTGTTGGTGTCTCTTTATATTAAATTAATAAATAAGAACTAATCGTATGAAATAGTTCATTCGTGTTTTAAATATTTAATAAAAAAATATTCGTTAATTTTAGACTCTCCAAAAAAATATAGACATACTAAAGTTACCCCCATAAGTAATCACCAACATACAAAAAACTACAATTATCAACACATGCACAGTAGTCAGAAAATTTCTACAGGTACCACTTTAAACAACTACACACAACCACACAGACACACAAACACATAGCCTCACAACTTGAGTACGCTCCGTTGTGAAGGAAATTACCGGATCATAACCGAGATCAATCTACATATAATAATAATATTTATTAAAAATAAAAAACACAAACAACAAATACAATAATAACAGTATAAACAAAAAATAGGAAAAAAAAATAACATCAATTAGGAATTCTCCCCGAAAATAAGAAAACCTTGTGCTTCGGGGAGGAGTACAGAAGATGACACCACAAAAATCACAAAAACAACAAAAAAAAGAAAAAAAAAAAAAACATATACATATTTGATATAAAGAGAGAAAAAAATACACACATACATATATACATGCATATACACACACATATACATATATACACATATACATATATACACACACACATACATACATACACATACATACACACACATACATACACACACATATATATAACACACATACATACACACACACACACACACACATACATATATACACATACACACACATACACATACAAAAATAGTACAGTTAACGATACACAACCATGCCTATACAATGCACTCAATCATTCAAGAATATTTAATATGGCCCAATGAGACGAGAAGCTATCTAAACCTTTTCTTGAAAGCTAACAGTGAGTCAGAAGGTTTCAATTTTTGTTTCCTTTCTAGCTCATTGTACCATTTTACGCCTAGGAATGAATAGTGGCTCTGACCCAACTTTGTACGTCTCATCGGGAGTCTTAAGCAACCCTCGATTTGTAGCCTTGGAGTTATATATCGTTCGTTATAAATATCACTATTAGTTGTACATTGCATGTACCTACATATTTTTAAATATACCGAGTATATTAGTATTTAGCCGATTTTCATTTACCTAGAATATATTCATGTATAAAAAGATATTTAAGCTTTACCGGAGCACAATTAAAGCACGATTACTATTTCACACAGATGAAAATACTCTAATTTATTTTTAGCGTAACACAAGAATAATTAAGAGAGTATTATTTATAGAATAAAAAAATAATGAACATCAAAAGATTAAATGTTTGTGGTATGCAAATAAAATCAGCTAAGAAAGTAGGCGTTAGAAATGTCGGATTTAATAATCAAATTGGAAAAAATTTAATTGACTTTTGGGGCCATTTCCTTCAAATACTGGAAAATGATGTTGTTGAAAGTTCTACAAAAACAACTCGTAATCACAATGAATATGAGTGATTTTACAGAGAATTGAACACGATGCACAAATGGTTACAAACTATGTAACCATTTCCCGTCTTTATTCTCATACGAATTCGGGCTTACACGTTACAAGCAATCATAAGTAGATACTCTTTAGAATAGACCTTTGTCTAATACTCCTACACCACTTCAGAATAGACCTTTGTCGAATACTCCTACACCACTTTAGAATAGACCTTTGTCTAATACTCCTACACCACTTTAGAATAGACCTTTGTCTAATACTCCTACACCACTTTAGAATAGACCTTTGTCTAATACTCCTACACCACTTTTTATTTATATATGAAATTTATTCCCTTCAATTTAAGTTGTCTCGAGCGAAATTGGACATGAAAAATATGCCGAAAAGTGATTAAATGTTTGAGAGGATCACTGATGAATAGGTCGAAAATTCAGATAAAGTGGTGATTCGGACGAAGACGACAACTTACTGCAAAACGTCTCTAGTTCTCAAATTCCTGAACATTCTTCAGATTTGCCAATCATACTTTTTATCTTCAGTTTTACAATCACCTAATTCTTCGAACACTAGGAGTCCAAATAGACCAAGAATTAGAGTAGTAGTAGAATGAATTGCAACTTGCGAAAATTGTCCCTTTGGATGCCATGTTTTAGTTCATATCATTTGAATAATTGTAGGAAAAAAAAAAAAAAATTGTTAATTTTTCTTCATCTTTGTAAAAAAGGAATATACCTATTTTATGTTGTGTAAAATTAAATATTTTTATTTATTTATAGTATATACCTACTATTATTACCCTTCAATGACCGCCGTGGCACAGTTGGTAAACCGTTTGGTTTCTGTGCGGGCGTCCTGGGTTCGATTTCCAGCAGAGGAGAAATTTATTTAAATTTATTTCTCACGCAAATATTGCTTCTCTGGGCTGGAAACACTGGTTAGTTGGAAGAAATTGCCATACGGCAATAAACTCGCCTCTTGCGCAGGGTGCAAGGAAGTGTTCATTATTATTATTATTATTAAATGGACATTGGCTACTGTGTATCCACCAGAGGAAGCCCTTAATAGACATTGGTTACTAATGTAATCGTCAATTTTTTGTAAAGTTAGATTAAATCAAGTTAAAAGTACTTAAAAAACATTTTATGATCTTCATCCTGATACAATTTTTAATAATGAAAAAAGTAGTGTACCTAAATTTCGCCAAAAAAGAATTTGTCCTATAAAAGGCTTCATATCAAAGCAGGCATTTGTTTAAATACACACGTCTATAGATATTCTATAAAAATAAACATAAGCTTTCAAATAATTAAGCTACATCTATGAGCAAAATTTTGCTATATGAAATATACATTTTTCTCTATATGTGTACTCATAAAAAACTAAGACAACACAGCTAAAATTTTCGGAATAATTACATATTATACAAATTTAAGCAACTATACGAATACCTATTACAGCAATATGTATTTGGATTTCAAAATAACGCACTTTATTTTCTAAATGTCAACATAGTAAGTTCAAAATTTACCTACTCAAAAATGAATATTTATGTAAAGTACGAAATTACCCAATGGGCTAACAATGATTCTTCAAATTGACAAAAACTCACGTTCCCGTAACCTCTGTAAGAACTCGGGTCTGACGTTCGAAGTTGTGATCCAATTTTGGAGTCTCTCCGTTCTGGAAGACTGCTGTGTCTTCTGAGGGTCTTCTTGCTCCTATCTCTCCCTTGATTCATCAAGTCTCCCTTTTGTGAGAGCATTAAATAATGTAATTTGTATACTATATCCATTCTGCCTTGATAGTATATTCTACACACTCAAACTCAAAACAACATAAAGCATAACTATTATTTAATAAATAACGATATTTATTAAACGTTGTAAATAAAAACAAGGATTGGAATAAATAATTGATATCACAATTTTATAACTGATTTTGTTGTCAGTTATGGATATAAAGATATAAAAATATTACAAAGTTTTTAACTGTTCAAGTAGTTTATAATATATGTTCATCTTTTCACGACATTTAGGTATCATAAATAATTATATCATCACTTATCACAGATTTTAAAATTTATTTTATAATATTTTAAACTATCAAATAGTTTTAATATCACTCATTTTATATCCATAAATATTTTGTATAGGCCGGTTTGTTTAACTATTATAAAAATAAAAAAAAATATCACAAACAAGTTAAATATTAGCGTAGTTTTAAGAGCAGTTTTCAGTAAAAACTTTTAAGCCTGCCAGCTGACTGATATTTCAGCTGTGACTGATTCGTATCCAAATAATCCAAATAAAAATATACCCTGCCGCTAATATTTCCCGTCTCAAGCAATGTTTACCCGATAATACTAAAATATTGTATTTTTCTTATGGCACTTAGCAAACAGGGAAAAAGTAAAACGTGCGTTCTTCGCGATAGCTCTATAATAATAACCGATGTCCTTTTGTGGCGTGGTACATTTTATTCAAAGTAATTTGGTTATTTTACGACAATGCTATTTTCTGAGTTTTCATTTCAGTAGGAGGTGCTTAAGGCGAGGGAACCTTTGCTTGTTCGAATGTGGTTAAAGCGATAGGGAAAATTTTTATCTCTTTTTACGTGTTGGTTTTACTTTGATTGTTCTCTGAGTTTAGTGGAAAGTCAGACCTTACTCCACGTGACCTACGACCGACGGAATGGAAGAGCCTGTTGTTATGGCGACAGTTCAAAACAAACTCAAAATGCCGAATAGTGAACATGGTCTTACGTAAGATCTGCAGGTTATTATCGGTAAGCGCTTACTTTAAACTGACACTATTATTTCGATAAGAATAGTAACTGAATTTAGACAATGTTTTGAAGAAAAGTTGAATAATCTAATTGTCCAGTTCTCTTAATAAATCGACAGTATTAACTTGTCCGGTGTGAGAGAATTGTATGGAGTAGTGGACTTTTAGCATGGTTTTTCCAACCATGAAGTCAAAAAACACCACTAAAAATCTTCTATACCTACTAACTCAAAAAAAAAATTGTCAAGAGTTACCAACTTTTGACAATATTTTAGCACTAAAAATCTTCTATGCCTACTAACTCAAAAAAAAAATGTCAAGAGTCACCAACTTTTGACAATATTTTAGCACTAAATATCTTCTATGCCTACTAACTCAAAAAAAAAAATTGTCAAGAGTTACCATGCAACTTTTGAAAAAATAAAACCATAGAACAAGTGATGCGATTTAAGTACTTGGGTGTCGAGTGTCCAGCACCAATAACCTCTTTGACGAAGTAAGAGAGCAAGCGAATAAGGCCGCAGTCGTGGCTGGATGCTTGAAAAATGCTGTATGGAGAAACAGAGATAGGCTGAAGGAGAGCAAGGTAAGCATCAATAAGACCTGTGTAAGACCGATCATGACATACGGCATAGAAACAAGAGCTGACACCGCCAGAACAAAAAACCTCCTAAGAACCACTGATATGAAGACTACGACCCATCGCATGCGATGTCGAAGATTTTGTGCGATGGGGAAGAACACGAAGACGATTCTGGAGAGATCATGTGGGGAGAGCGAGTTCGGATCGAGTGGTGAGGATGGCATCGGATGTGGAGATAACAAATGGCAGACTACCCAAGCGATGGAAGGATAGTTGGACGTCCACTCCACATGCAGGCTCCGAGAATAACAGGACACAGTCCTAACTAAAGCAGAAGAAGAATCAAACAATAAGTTATAGAAAAAAGTATAGGAGTATAGGAGTATAGGAATTCTTATACATTTTTTATGTTATTTCATATAAAAAATAAAGACTTCACTAGAAACGAATCTTTCATTGGACCATGATATAGTTTGTGGATTAGGGATTTATTTTTGGTAATGTATAAGCTTCAATCACCATCAACCAGTAGGCTTGGAGCTTAAGTCGTTAAAGTTTGAGGGCGCAAGTTAAACTTAAGTCTGTCAAGCAGATATCCGCATTATCATTCATCTTGTTGTAATTAGATTTATAATAATAATTATAATCGTGTGTCCTTCGACTTGTCGCGTTATGAGATTTTGCGCAACAAATATATTTTTATGACCCTAGTGATTGAGTTTTATTTTATACAGATTTATCACATCTAACGAAGACGTATTTGTGTCTTAAACACTAAAATTTCAGATTATTTCAATAAAAACCGTTTTCTTCAAAGAGGAATTGAAATGATCTTTTAACTAAATTCTCAAATCAATTCAATCTTTTAAAGATGCAAATGTTGCCAATAAGATGGATTTCTTTTAACTTGATATTGTGAATTTTATATTGGAATTCAGTCTAATTGTATACTTTTATGCATGTAATTTTTTTTTAAAGCCTCATTTCAATTTTTATATAAATGTAAAATACACCAAAAATTAATGGATGTAGATGTTCTTATAGACAATATGTTAGTCTTACGAAAACAATCGGGTTAGTCTAGAGCGCCATTTTGGTTTCTGAATCTAGGCAATTTAGGAATAAAAGTGTCCAAAACTTATTTTGTTCTTTGACCTAGTTTTAGGGACACACATTCATATTATTAATTTATTGGTTTGTTTTTATTCTTTTTGTTTAAAACAAAAACAAATTAAATCTTGTCGTTTGCTCACGTACCTACCTTTACACATTTGATTAAAACAAAAGTGGTATCTGCGTAATAAACTTTTTCAATTTCTTATTTCATCCGATTGCTTTTTCCATAAAGCGCACTTTCAATAAATAAGCGATCAGAGAAAGAGTAAAAGTATTTTTAGAAAATAATATTATTATGATTATGTTTCATTTGTAAAATTTGTATCAAAAGGTAATCGATAATACACCGTTTTAGAACGTAGTTCCTTATAAATGGATTTTGGCTATTCTTTGAGATTTTTCAATTGAAAGAGGAACTTAAGTTTATCCACCTTATGTGTAATTAAAGTACCTTGGCAGTATTATTTCGGAGACCCTTGACTCAGATATAGAGATCAGGTGCAGAATTGAGGTGGCAAGATCTGCCTTTAATAATATGAGATCCTATTTCTGCAACGAAAAGCTCAATATGGATTTAAGAGACAGGATGATAAAATGTGAGACTTGGACGCTGAAGGTTAAAACCATGGATATGTTAGAGCTTTTGAGATGTAGTTGCATCGAAGAATGTTGGACAGATCTGGTTAAAAATTCAGGAGTCTTTAGTCGAGCCAGGACAACGAGGCAACTCCTGTCTACAATAAAGGTCCGCAAGATCGCATATCTGGGCCATACAATGAGGAGAGAAAAATACCACTTGCTTCAATTAATACTGGAGGGCAAGAAAGACGGTCGCTGAGGGACTGGAAGGAGACAGATGTCCTGGCTGCGTAATATCAGGGAATGGACGGGCTTCAAAACTATGGAGCATATTCCGGGCAGCACAGGACAGAGAGGGATTCGCCAGAATGAGAAAATTAAGTTTTTTTTTACTTAGTTTCAAATTATACTTATTCAGAAGGTTTTATTTGAGAGTGTTCAATAATGAGTTTACAAATCTTACTAAATAAATTCCTCTAAATATTTATTCATCTCAAATGCAAAGGAATGCTTTTGGTCATATGAATGAAAGAAATTACTTATTTTTTACACACTATTGGGAACAATGGCGGGCGAATGAAAAAATAGGTTTATATACTTCAATTGGTCGTTCTAGAATGTTCGAATCTATGATTGTTGTAAAGTCTAAAAATTTCCGTCGAATTCCATGGAACACCACAGAGAAAATGGTTACGATTCTAATAATTTATTTATTTAATTTTTGTACAGAGATCTCTTCCAACCAACCCAGGCAACAGAAAGTCTCAAGATAATTTGGTACAGTGGTTAAAAGTGGTTAAAAAACTCAAAGAAGAGAAAAAAAAATACAAAGTCTGATCATTGTAATGAGAAAAGAAAGAAGGGAAAAGATCCAAATGGATATCATTCAATAATTATTTGATATTTTTTTAAATTTTGAATATTTATGATAATAAACTTAAAATCCCTATTTGTAACAAATGTTGTAAGGGTATGTAATGTTTGTTTGAAGTCATAATTTTAATAAGGTGTATATAAACAGTATATACAATTACAGTGAATTAAGTACCCACGAAATTACCAGATTCATTACTATGATAGTTCATAATATTAAAAACAGATAAATGGTTGCGTGTAGACGAATTATTACCTGACCTTGTATGTTATATTTCAAAAACCTACTTATTATACTGTAACAAAGTACGTATAGTCTTCGATTGAAAATATGAACACGAATTGTACTTTATACTTTAATACAATAATTTATTGCAGATCTGTCATACAGTTTAATGTCAAACTACTTGTTTTGTGGGAAATATTTTATATTATTTTGAAATTCACAGTAAATAACCCCTTATACAATGTTTTACTACTCAAATAACCTAAAACAAGGCTACGCCATATTGAAAAGACTGTATTTTCATAATTCCAAGAGATAATAATAAAATAAATAAATAATAATAGTGATTATTATTATTGAGCAGGGGGGTGTAAAGCTACACAAAACGAACCATATGTTTTACACAGGATAAATTTTACGTATGACTAGTTGCATGTAACACATGAGATCCAACTGTCGATAGCGATAGAATGAATAGTTGAAGAATATGTGGACCGGAGTCCTTGAGGTTTAAGGTACTTTCGGGAAAGACCGAACTGAGGGCTTAAGAGTGACCCTCAAGGTTTAAGGTACTTTCAGTAAGGTCCGAACCAAGTCACAATAAGAAGACGACGTATTCACAGAGGGTGATTACTAAATACTCGGGTGCACGTATTATCAAATTAAATATTTACAGTCAGTCGGTAAATTATTAAGTAGAGAGTAACGAACACTTACATTCGATATATTGAGCTACACTTGATTTTCACACACGAAATAAAATAAAATAAATCAATGTTCTGTAAATTAATAATAAAACTTAAACAATAGAAAATAACTGTTTCATAAATTGAAAAATAACGCGCGCGCGATAAAAGTTCCACTTGTAGACCATGCAGATACCAAAAGAGATGATGAATGCATCGGTAGTTTGCTTATATACCTCACCCCCGAGGCTCATTAACAAACACAGGATCATTGAACACCCTGTTACTGAGTACAATTCTGGGTAGAAACATATGATTAGAAATAATATTGCTGTTTAGCCAATACTAGTGGTCGATTACCTCCTCTCGCGCGTTTATAACTATTTGCAGATGGATGTACCTACTTTCTAAGTAGGCTATTTCGCCACAAATACGTACCAAACTATAAACCCATAAATCCAAATTAGATCAATCATTACTGTATAAAATAAAGAACAACTGCTTCGATACTCCTGATATTATAAAATTAGTTTCATTACATGCCCCAACAAGAAGGACCAGAAGACCTGAATTGTTCCATGTTCCAGTATATAGAGCGAACTATCAAAAATACTCTATTATACCGCGCATATACTGTCAATACAATGAACATTTTATACTGTCAATACATGAGGTTGATATCTTCCAATTTGATTATGACAAATATCGAAAAATGATACGGAGTAAGCTAGTACCGGTTGATTGAGTGGTTGAGTGCGACAGACTACTTGACGACCATCATTTCCCTCTTTGTTCTTCCTACCCCTTCATCTCCAATCAAAATCCTCTACACACTACAATATTGTTTTATTACTTATTTTCATTATTTAGAGCGGATATAGGCCAGTGGTAATGTCGTCGCCTCACATGCGTCGACGGTTCGAATCCGGGCGGGGCACGCACCTCTGGATTTTTAAAAAAAATCTATGTGTGGATTTATGTCACTAGCTATGTGTAGCCATGATCCAATTTGTCTGGTTTCCCTTTCTAAGGGTTACGAAGGTCAGATAGCAGTCGCTTCAATGTAATAACCAGACTCGCCAATTCCAGGATCATGGTCAAAGCGTACCCCGATAGAAACGGGACAAAAAGCGCTAAGGGAAAATACTTATTTTCATTATTTCTTGATAGGTTCGGCACCTTTTTTTGTTGTTCTATTCCATTTATAATGTATTTCTCTTCTATTTTTTTTAATATGATTTTGTCAAATGAGTACAATATAAATTTGAAATCGTGTTTAAATTCAATCGAATATGGGTCTCAATAGAAATCACGATAATATCAACTTTGGGTAATCAGATTATCGACTCATTATAGATCTAAATACATTAAAATTTTCAGAAATAAAATATCAAATATTATGTTATGTATATAAGTACACGTAATTACTAATTTTTTGTGTCTTTCAACAATTATGTACATTTTTAGATACCATCTCTTAACTATTAGTTAGCCAAGCAAATTAAACATCCGGCATTAAATCGATTATACGGTTAATTAAATTGAAGGAATTCCTTTTATAGAATATTAATATTTTGCTAACATTAAATGGTGAATACCATAATGATATTACATTTTCATCGATCAATAATTTTATATAATACAATCAAGAATTCGATATTCTTATTCTTGAAATTGTCAAAAAATTTCGTAATTATTTAAAATTCAAGGAGACAAAGAGTTAAATCCATTTTTCTACAATGCAATTGGGTCTGTAAATTAAATTGAAGATGAATTCACAGTGACAAAGTATTGGAGGGTTTTTGTAAAATGAAAATTAAATTGCAATAATATTTTTAAAATCATGGTGAGATCACGTAACGAATGAAACGGTCTGAAAACTTTGTGAAAAATAAGAGTATTTTGGTAACATCTTAAGAAAATAATTTCAATTGGTCATCTCCGAGAAAATTTGTCAGATATTAATAATTTAAAAGAATAATTTAATGAGTTTTCAGGTTCTTGTTTTACTTTGATTGTGTCAACTTAATTGAAAATCAAAACTGCGAATTTATTTTGGTTTACGTTCATGAAACTTTTTCGAGCATAAAGACTGAAGCCATACTATGTTCAACGAATAAAATATATATTTCTGTACATTTTCCAAAGAAGGCAGATTGTTACGTGATGGTATTTTTAACAACCAAAAAAACCCACGTTTTTAAATTGAATTGTTAGAAATATTCTTCAAAAAATTGATATTTATTTGTTGGTTCTCTGATATTATTTTGGTTATGTAAACACGATTTTGTTACTAATTATAAATATGAAAATATGTACAAAAAAATACCTACCTTTATATTTTTTATGTTCAAGAATAAGACATTGGAAGGTAGGTACTTATTAAATATTTTATAAGATCTTTTATAAAACGCAAAAACATAGCACGCATTTTTACATAATATACATATCCTATTCTTTTCTCCAATTTCTTAAAATTATTATACAATGTTTTAATAACATAACCTTGTCTCATTTTGTAAATAATAATTAATGTGTTTTTTTGGATTATGAGAACAATGTATGTATTTTATGAGCTATACAGATTGTATTCATCCAGGAGTTTATCTTATCGATGAAATAAAATAATTATTGAAAATTATGTATTTTGTATTTAATGTGCAAAAGTAAATAATGTAGACGGAATTAATAATATTTCTTACATTCAGGATTATTTTTGTAAAATGAATTGTTGAATGTAATAAAATTATAATTTCATTAATTTTTATTAAATTCACTCCATTTCGTCAAAAATTTGGTTCAGTTATATTTGTTTATTTATTTGTAACTGTTTGTACATATTAATACAAAATGTACTATGGCAATACGATAAAATGACGTGACAAAAATAAAAAAAAATATTATGAAGATAACAGAAGTAAAGTATAAAATATATAGACTGAAAAATTGAAATAGTTTATAGCAATGATAGGTAAACTAAATGATATGAAATGAAATCAGGTAGTATAAGATATATATTTTTGCTTTAGCCTTTTTTTGCATATGTGTAATGAGATGGCCGATGAAATATCAGGACTTAGACTATTCCATAGCATTGCTGATTGAACTTCAAATGAAGAGTAAAATATCAGTACTATGAATTGGAAATGATAATATATTATACATCGGAGTGAACGCCCGTGGCTTGAAAGATAAGTGAATTTATCTTTGAGATACTGAATTATATTTGTCAATGTGAAATCTACACATCTATACCCACTGAATCTATACATTAATAAGGTATTTTTTTACAAATATCAGTTCAAATAACCCTGAGATATACGGATTGGATGTAATCAAGAGTTTTTATTTTGTTAATGTTTTTCAACAAAAGAAAGATGATAAACTTATGTGTAAAAAAATAGTCATAAATATAAACATGAATTGTATTACGCGTATTGCAACATTAGGTCAACCTAAATGCAACCGACATTGACGTGTTTGTAAATAAACGATGATACAAACTGTTTAAACTGAAACATATTTATGGCAACACCTTCAGCTTACGAATGATGAATGCATTCATTAAACAAGCATAAAAATGAATATTCTGATTTTTACACTGTTCTTTAGCTTTTAATGTTATACATAAATAATAATCAAATATTACTCATGTTTTTATACATAAAGAAACAAGTTATTAATATTTGTTACCAAAACACAAAACGATGTAGGTATTTTTACACTCATTCTTGTTTTCAGAAAAATCACATCACAAAAAAAGGATTTCATTTTAATAAATATCAAGATGTATTGATGCTTAGTTGAGCAGAAATGAAAGAAACGATATTGAACTTACAAATAACATTCAGAGAGGGAATGAAATATTTTCTATTTCAGATTAAGAGATACTAAATTAATTTGCTTGTCTGATTACCTTTACTTCTAAACTATACGTGGGATTATAAGATAAGGTCATAATACGTATTATTCTTATTTTCTTGTTCTTGGGCAGACATGCGATTTAGACAGCGTTGTCTAACAGCTTTCATTGATTTTACCAGAAATGTATGTCTAGTATTAGTTTATTTATACAATAAATAGAGAATAAACGAAGCATGGCATTTCTATAATATTCGTTTTGTTTTTGAGGACTTATTATGGCCTTTTGTATAATTATGAATAAATAAGTATATGAAGGCCATTATTGCAATTCTGAAATCTACAAATATTCCAATCACAACACGACATAGGGAGAGATGCGGAAAGCCACAGTTGAGGAAATAAATACTTATAGAAAAGAGGCAGAAGTTATAGAAAGCCAGTAGCGACATCGTAGGAGAAGTCTATAACTGCTAGGAAAACTTTTGTTTTTATTATGAAATTTTTATCGAACAAAGCATTTACTTTTTTAGAAAATTCACAAACCCATTCACATATTGCTAAATCGTATGTTTGCTATTCATATTTTTCCATAAACATTATGCCTCATTTGCTAGTGTCACAGGTGTAGAAATAGGTCATCCCTGCATCAAAGGATTTGCATGGTGCTTCCATTCAACTGTATTTATATAAGTGTAGGTATTTACGTAGATAATAACTACAGTCAAATGTGGGTATATAAAACTAGTTGCATGTAACACATGAGATCCAACTGTCAATAGCGATAGTATGTATAGTTGAAGAATAAAAATCTAACTATAAACCCATAAATCCAAATTATTGAAAATTTTAACACATGTTGGTATGTATGTCAAGATAGGACAGTATGGAGGTCAGTCCTGTTTTCCTACCCGGAATATGAAAACAGCATGATGGTTCTGTATGTATGTTTGGATATTAAGATCCTATCAAACTATTAAGTCTCCTTACATATTGTGTATAGGCGACTGCCATACAAATTGTATGAAGCAATGTCGTCACTAAATTCAATTTTTTATAAAAATTGTTAAAAAAAATTTGAGATGTACAAATACAATATAATACAACACAAAACTCACATAAAATGTTCTACTCCGAATTCTGAGTAAATCCATGTATGGGGAAAATATGCTGCGAGGCCTCTAGTTGGCGTTATTAGCATGCCAAAAGTCCACTACGCTATACAAAATTTTCCTTCGTACACGCATCTTGGCTTAATAATGTCGATTCATTCAGAGAATTGAATTCTCATGAACGAATCGACAATTGGAAAACTTATAACTAGTTGCATGTAACACATGAGATCCAACTGTCGATAGCGATAGTATGTATAGTTGAAGAATAAGTACCAAACTATAAACCCATAAATAAAAATTATTTAATATTTTAAGATATTTGGTTTTCTATACAACACATGTACCTAGGTATGTATGTCAAGATAGGATAGTATGGAGGTCAGTCCTTTGATCCTACCCAGAATATGAAAAATGCATGATGTTGTGTATGTATGTTTGGAGATTAGTATCAACAATTAAGTCCTCTTAGATATTGTGTGTAGGCGACTGCCATACAAATTGTATGAAGCAATGTCGTCACTAAATTCAATTTTTATAAAATTTTCCAACTGTCGATTCGTTCATGAGAATTCAATTCTCTTAATGAATCGACATTATTAAGCCAAGATGCGTGTACGAAGGAAAATTTTGTATGGTGTAGTGGACTTTTTGCATGCTAATAACACCAACTAGAGGCCTCGCAGCATATATGTTCTAATACATGGATTTACTCAGAATTCGGAGTAGAACATTAATTTTATGTGAGTTTTGAGTGTGTGTGTCTGTGTGTCTGTCTGTGTGTCCGTCCCCCCCTTATAACTTTTGATTCGCTCAATTAACAGAGCCCAAATTTTCAAAATATATAAACAATTATAGGCCTACAAAACTTCAGAATTGTGAATTTTTGTTTCAGTCAGGGGTTATCAACTTTTGAATTTCTACTTTATTTTCCATGTATCTCAAAAACTATAAAAGCTAGAACGCAGAAAATTGGTATATGTATAGACGTTTAGTGTATTATATGGCATAATGTAGATATGTATGTGTTATATTGTATGTGTATATGCGAGATAGATTATGGATGAATGAGATTGTGGTATGTAGGTACTATTTATTGAATTGTAGTAAAATGTATGTTTTGTAACCTGTTTGTGCTTAATGTATTATAACGAAATGATTAAAGTATATATTGAAGTTTGAGCAATTCCGTCTAATGTAATTGTTTTGTGAATAGTTTGTTTAACGTCGGTCAACATAGAACAAAAACTGAAATATGAAATTCCGCGATGAGCAGTTAAATTTAAAATAATTAAAAATGAACGCTACGTAAAAATACATAATTATCGACCTTAGTAGGGCTGTCCTGCTTTGTTTCTACTTCCATCACCACTCGCTCTTTATTTGGGGACTGTAAACGGCTCCTTCACAGAGCCAATGTGAGCGACAAAAAAAATGCATACCACGAAAAGTAGTTCATGAAGCCCTCTATATAAGCAATCTCGACACCATGGTGCAAAAATAACAATCGACAAATGTGAATAGAAGATTAAAACTCGCGAACTGTCATTGACTTCAGATCTTATTAAATGTAAAGCATCAAGATCTTTGTAAAAAATTGTTCTTCGAGATCATAAAATCCTCATGACCAATGGGACCTCGAAAAGGCTCACGGACAGAAGTTAGGAACTGCGATCTATAAGAAGACACCATAGAGTGTCAGTCCTGTCTTGGATAATATATATTTGGTTTAATATAAAAAAAAACAATGCGATTGTTTATTATCTTCGTACAAAAAATATGCCACGGATTGACTTAACTTATTGACTTAAAATTTTATAATTATACAATGCTATGTTGAGATACATACATACATAGATAGATATTTGTCTACACAACTATGTTAATCGTGTTGGTGAAGCCATTTGACGACAAACAAATAAATTATTGATTAACATTTTTACGCAGACACAAGCACAACCTTCGCTTGTCATATTCATTGCTTGATCATGATAACTGATAACAATTATTACTACCTTAATATATCATATGTTATGCCTATTTTGTTGCCTTTTTTGACATAAAATCGATTAGTTAGTAGTCATATGAAATATGTTGTGTATTTGTTCGGTGTAATTTGAAATGACGATTATTTATGGTATTAGTATACATTAGGTATACATACAAACAGTTCCACCTATTTATGGTATTAGTATACATTAGGTATATCTAAATACAAACAGTTCCACCTATTTATTGATGTTGAATTATTCACCACGTGAGTTCATTTATTTTTTCATTTATTCGTACCAATACCGAAAAAAATATATTGATTAAATTATAAAATTTACGTTAAAAGAAATATCATTTTTTTAGTGACAATTTTGGTTACATAATCCAAAAATATTTTTTTTATCAGTGTAGGTACCTATATTGTATATGAGAGATCTGAGAAAATTTGGAGGCTCATCACTGGAGCCTCCAAATTTTCTCAGATCTCTCACCATCCTCGCAATCTACATTGGCTTAAAGTCCCCGAAAGAATTGAATATAAGCTCTGTCTCATAATCTTTAAAGCACTTCGTGGTATGGCTCCTACTTACCTCTCCGAACTGTGCATTCCGCTTTCAATAAATGACAGACAATCATCACTTCGTTCTGCCTCTTCATCCGTGGTTGGGAAATTAGTTGAAATAAACAGGGTGCACACAACTAATTTCGGTGATCGTGCATTTGCTGTGGCAGGACCAAATGCATGGAATAAGCTCCCACACACCCTCAGACAAACCGAAAATATATCTTCGTTCAGGAAAAATCTCAAAACGCACCTTTTTCGCAAATCTTACCAGAGCCGAAATGATACAACGTAATAATTTTTTTCAGCGCCCTTGAGGTGAGATATTCACAAAAACGGCGCTATATAAATTATCCAAATTTATTTATTTATTATTATTATTTTATAAACGACAAAATAGATATTTTTTTATCTGCAGATTAAATTGAATTATACGAAGATACATGCAAATATTATACAATATAATTATAATACAATTAGGTACTAGTTGCATGTAAAACATGAGATCCAACTGTACATATCGTATGGGCAATCATTAAACATCAAATCCAAATTATTATTAAGATATTATGTATTTATTAACAAAACATGTATGTCAGGATAGGATAGTGTGGATTTCAGTAACTTTTCCTTACACCGAATAGGTTAACGGCAATATGATATGAAGGAATGTAGGTATCTATAAGATTCCCCGCAGATATTGTGTTTTCTGCTATGAAAATTATATGAAACGATATCGTTAATAAATTAATAAATTTATATTTTACAAAAAAGGTTCAAATTATTTTGAGATGTAATTAACATATTTTTATCAAAATTAAATTATATAGTTTCGTTGTTTTTTAAAAAAATTAGATATATTAGCAGTCGAACAAATCAATTTGTCATAAAAAAGTTTGAGAAACTCTGGAGCTTTTTCATAAAAATATAATTTCAAATATTCTAAAAACCAGTCTATATAGGACACTTGGCTGCAGCCATGTGGGTGCGGGACACTTGGACGCACTTTTTATTTTATTAATTTACTTGTTCCCAAGTAACAAAGTTTCGCTGAGGGGAGCAATTCTCAGTCAAACTGATAATAGGCATAACAATGATAACTTAAAACTAACATTATATTAATTAAAAAAAAACAGAAAAGTCAACAAAATGAGAGAGAGAGAAAAAAATACAAAAATATATATTGTATTTATATTGGGGTACCTACACAAGACGCAATACAGGAAGTTATTGGTTCTGTTCAAAACTATAAAAAAAAAGTATGTGAATTCTGATGTGAGTTTACAGGTTATGTCTGATAGGTTATACATATAACAGTAAGTACCTAGTAGATTTGTCTGAGTTTCGGTAATAGTCGTGTAATGCAGTTTTAAATTTATGTAGAATTTTGATACTCTTAACGTACTGAAGTAGTGCATTATATAACTGCAAACCTTGAAAGTCAATATTTCTTCTACCGTAATTAGTCACTTAATTTACATCTTAAATTAACTAAACATTACCGAAAATTATATGGGATGCAATAAATACGACAACGGAATAATAGTATAATGAGTATCTATGTAAATTTATATTCCTCTTAATTTTATGGTTAGATTCTGTTTGTTTTTAATAAAAATAGCCATTAAATTTCTAAGAACAAATTATTTACGTAGTTGTATGAAATCTCCTATTCTCAATACAACTTATTATTTTTTATGTTGACAATCTTCACGTTTAATGTCAACTTTGACAACTCGAGCGAGATATCGTTGTCTCTACGTTTTGGCCATTATTCTTTAAAAACATATTATTGAATAGAATAAGTCGCGACTAAGGGGGCTCGCTCCCATGTGTCCGTCGCGATCAAGTGTACTCGCACCCAAGAGTCCGTCGTTATCAAGTGTACTCGCGACCAAGAGTCCGCCGCGATCAAGTGGACTCGCACCCAAGTGTCCGTCGCGATCAAGTTTACTCGCACCCAAGAGTTTGTTGGTTTGAAGATAATAAAAAGAAATAATAAAAAGAAATTGCCTTATGGATATAAGACCGCCTGTGTGCATTATATGTGTTAATATTATATACAAAAAGATGAACAAAAATATGTATCTGAAGTTGAGAAGGTTTTTTTATTAACATTCGAATAATATTTTTGTTTGATTTTATATCTAGAGGACCCTTTGGAACAATTTTAATGCTTTCCTTTTTTTACTGTCGTTCATTTTATTAGCATTCTGTGAAAGGATCGATGATATGCGGAACGTGTGGAGCTGAAGAATTGATAAATAATAATAATAGACATTAATTAAATAGGTATTATTTTCATATACATAAACAAATATAAATTAAACATTCAAGGGCAATGTCATTTGATTATTTCACAATAAGATGATCGATATTTTTTTGAAAGTAAGATTGTAGCAGAGAATTAATAGAATTGAAATTACGGACGATACCTTTTTATGATTTTCATTGTCTTTACAATTTTGGGAAAAGGTGTGTGTCCATAATAATATAATTTAATTTTATAATTTATATTGTGCGTTGTTCATGATTATATGCCGGATTATTAGGTAATTCAATGGTAACGAGTTCAAATCATATCTACGACCGATTTCGTTCACTCATAGCGCAAATATTTATGCATAATTTAGGACATAATATTCATTCTTAAGAAAATATCTAGGTACTCCCTTAATGTGAGAGAGAGTTTCCCCTACAGAGAAAAGCACTCAAATACAATAATTTGATTGAATTATATTTTTTTGACTGCCAAAGGTATACATTATAATTTATTTCACTAGCTTTTAAATTATACACATATAATCAGCAAAAAATAAAGTATCAGATTTCTAAGAGAAATACTAGGTATGTAGATTAACCCTGCCTCAAGATGAGGATAAATTACATAAGATCTTCTCGTTTATGGATTGCTATCGTATAACTGGATGATGTTATTTAGAGGTGGATTATGTAGGTGTAGCTAACTCCGAGGAACCTATGTATTACCTACGTATACATGTGTAGAATTTGACTTAGACTTAACAGACTCCATCACAGGGAAGGAATATTCTCGATAGAAAACTTTTTTGGATGCCATCGGAGACAAAACGAGATTAAGACAAAATTGATCAAACTATCACAGGTAGGTATAACACAGAAGTTTTGTTTTTCGTAAATATAAACACTAGGTATGTCCATAATGAAGCAGTGTAAAGCATGCTTTCTTCTTAATATTTACGTAGACTTAAAGCCGGGCCGTCATCAGGGGGGCAAGTCTGGTGAACAGGCGGAATCGAAACCATCCATGTTTACCCATGTCATATATTTATATATCTATAACATCTTAATATATTATACAACTCCATAAGATAATTATATCCATGATATGGGTAAACATGGATGTTTTTGATTTCGCCGGATGACCAGACTTGCCACCCAGAACTCCAATATTTTCAATATTTTCAATATTCGAATATTTTTATAGTTGCTTATACGCAAATATAAAAATGGAAAAAAAAATCCATGTCGGGAATCAATGACATTTGGAATATTAAGACGAAGTTGGAATATTAAGGGTGAACGGTGAACAGGGCAATCAAGGGACCTAGGTACAGGGTTGTCATCGACTAGTTTACGTGATCACTTTCTGCGCTTACGCAACGTTCACCAATTATGCCTTTTTACTGAGTTCAATGTTACAATATTTGGTTGGAAGAGAGAGATTGATTCGCATTCTTTGTTGAACATGACTTAAATAAATATACATTTTAAATAGCCAGCAAACACTGTTCACTGAAAAGGAAATAATATCGCTAGATGAGTTTACACATTGCATGTATAATATTCATATAAGTACTTAGTTTATTAATGTGAAAATTGCGTGACACGCGAAAGCATCGATACCTTGTATAGATTTTCGGTGCTATGATATTATAACATGGACAAAAACACACTTTGATTTTTACGATGAAAACATTTGATTTTTATATCAAACAAATAAAAATAATGTAATACCGAAAATAAATATAAATTTCGTCATTATCACTATATCAAACTTATGATTTTTCATTTATATACCTAAATTATTTAATCACACTATGAAAAATTACAAATAAACTAGTGGGCCCGGGCAAAAAACTGTTCTGCCATAAATTGCCTTCTATGTATACCGCATTATATAGGCCACATTTTATGTATAACATTAAATGAAGCATATAAAAATCCGTACAACCAATAATATTGTTCGATACATTATAATCTTAATAAGAAAGATAGGTATACCTACAGATAAAAGTTGGTAAATAAACATTAAATGAAGCATACAAAAATCCGTACACTCAATAATATTGTTCGATACATTATAATTTTACTAAGAAAGATAGGTATATCTACAGATAAAAGTAGGTATATAAACATTAAATGAAGCATATAAAAATCCGTAGGTACATCTAATAATTTTGTTTGATACATTACAATCTAACTAGGAAAGATAGGTATACCTACAGAATAAAAAAATATAAACATTAAATGAAGCATATAAAAATCCGTAGGTACATCTAATAATTTTGTTTGATACATTACAATCTAACTAGGAAAGATAGGTATACCTACAGAATAAAAAAATATAAACATTAAATGAAGCGTATAAAAATCCGTGCACTCAATAATATTGTTCGATACACTATAATCTTACTAAGAAAGATAGGTATACCTACAGATAAAAGTTGGTATATAAACATTAAATGAAGCATACAAAAATCCGTATACTCAATAATATTGATCGATAAATTATAATCTTACTAAGTACGATTGGTATACCTACCTACAGATAAAAGTTGGTATATATAAATTTAATGAAGCATATAAAAATCCGTTAACTCAATAATATTGTTCGATACACTATAATCTTACTAAGAAAGATAGGTATACCTACAGATAAAAGTTGGTATATAAACATTAAATGAAGCATATAAAAATCCGTAAACTCAATAATATTGTTCGATACACTATAATCTTACTAAGAAAGATAGGTATACCTACTGATAAAAGTTGGTATATAAACATTAAATGAAGCATATAAAAATCCGTAAACTCAATAATATTG
Source organism: Molanna angustata (assembly GCA_963576475.1). NCBI lineage: Eukaryota > Metazoa > Arthropoda > Insecta > Trichoptera > Molannidae > Molanna > Molanna angustata. The sequence continues at coordinate 45,130,524 of OY754964.1, read as the reverse complement.
TTCGATACACTATAATCTTACTAAGAAAGATAGGTATACCTACATATAAAAGTTGGTATATAAACATTAAATGAAGCATATAAAAATCCGTAAACTCAATAATATTGTTTGATACAATATAATCTTACTAAGAAAGATAGGTATACCTACAGATAAAAGTTGGTATATAAACATTAAATGAAGCATATAAAAATCCGTACACTCAATAATATTGTTTGATACATTATATATAATCTTATTTAAAAATACAAAAAATAATAATCAAATACAAAAAAATCCAAGAACAGCCCAACAAAATAAGATAGGTAGGAACAGAAATTAAATAATGAAGCAATGAAATAAAGGAGGATAGAAAATAAGAGAAAATGCTTTCACTGCTGTAGGCCGTGTAGTATACCATGACGACATTGGATATAGCTAGCATTGAATAGGTATATTATAATTCATAATTGTGAAAAAAATGATATTAATTGTTTCATTTAATGATTGTATTTTAGGACCAACATTATGATTTTGACTGCAAATCGAGTGATAGATTTGCTTCCATGCATTGTGTTTATCAACAATTATCTGATATCGTCCGTATATTTGTTTCTTCTCCTTCTATTATTCTTCTTTATTACACCTTAAATTCATTTATTCATGATTTAATTAATTGATTTTTTCAGTTTCAAGTCTCTTAAATGCACCATTGCATTAATTATAGGTACATGTACATACATGTCAATGTTGTGTCTTTGTGTTTTAATGAACTAAACAAAGGTTAATGAAATAAAATTTGTCATTATAGGTACCTACTTTATTTAACGAAAACAAATAATCCACTACGCATACATAAATAATGTAGATATACTATTCAATATGATTATGTATTTATTATTTTTAATACTAATGCGCATCACACAAGATTTTGTCTCAATAAATAAGGGAAGTTACAAATAAATTTATATTAGCATATACATATGTAAATATATTATGTAAATTTATATAAGCATATATGTAAATGTAGGAATTTAATGTTTTAAGTATCGCATATCATTTAAGAGTATTTTTATTACGAAAAAATCACATCAATTATTGTTTTTCTACACCTACAGTATCAAAAATGTATTGTTTAATAAAAGATTTTTCTAATCTTTTACTTATGCGTTTTTTTTAATTATTTTTTTATCAATGTGATTTTCAAAAAGTATCTATTATAATACAATTAAGTAATGTTTTAAATGTGCTTATATATGCATATCCCTTACTCTATAGCTAATATAAATTAGGTATATTCATGCTGGGGTATTGATGTTCAGAATAAAAAAAAACACAAGGATTTTGACAATATTTTGTTGATCACTAATATCTACAAATAAAATGACAGTTAACTTACCAAATGGGTACGAATTGACACCCAGCCCATTACGAGTGCACGTCAACCGTTTTAAATAACTATCTACTGTTAAAATACAACACGCAAGCGATTTTTTATATATTTTGCGAACAGACAATTTTTACTATATAGATTATCACAGTCGGAACACATGAAATTTTTGCACAAAGCACAATGGTTTCCCGATAGCCAAAGCAGATGGTTTATAGCGAAAACTGAGACGGTCTGTTTATTAATTGTTCATCACAGAGTCTTTTTGTATTACGAGGACGAAGAATGTAATCTGGCGCCCTATGAATTAGGTGAAACGTAAACATGAGGTGAAGACATATGATTTGGGGTTGTTATTAAGGTTGCAAGATCCCCAGTACTGTTTGTGGGATCGTTGACAGCCGCTGCAGATATATCAGGGCGGCGCGTGATAAATATTATTTCAAATATATTTTTTTGTTTTTTGATTTTACACCTACAAAATGATTGGAAGTGTAGTCATATTCATTTCATATTGCTTCGATGATTTTCACGATAGTGATAATAATTCTTTACAATCAAGGAGTAATAAAAATAACCTAATACTGGTGAGGTTTACTGTTTGGAAACCGATTTTTTAACCAAATTTTTGTTTTTAGTAACAAAAATTAAACTATTACAATTGTACGATTTGGCTGTTTGTTCTAAACATTTGGTTAAATGTAGCAAAATGAATGTTTAGTGTCTAGTTACTATAATTTTCTTAAAAGGAATATGAATTTTGTTTCATATTACTTTTAACAAAATTATAGTATCGGTGTTTTAAAAAAAAAGATTAATTTCTATTATGTACTGAGATAAACATAAAAAATATTAAGTAGAATGTAAAAAAAAAGAAAAAAAAATGTTATGACAGAGTAAGTTTGAAATAAATTTTTCTCGTAGTAAAAAACCTCTACAGTAGATAGGTACATGAGAAAACGAAAAATATGATAAAAAAGATCGTTATTTTTAATTCAAACCGGGTCATTAACATTAACATTATCGCATCTCTAATTATTTTTCACTAAACAATAAATTTGACTGTTATTCGGTACAACTGCAAATTTAAAATGTATAGCCCTTAAAGTAAGTTTCTAAATTTTTAAAGCAATTCGCATTTTTTTAATTGTATAAAATAATGAAATTTTAAAGTTTTCGTTGTGGCTAGAAATCGGGAACCACGTGCCGTTCCCGAACGTATATCGATGTGTTCCTGAGGGAAAGGCGCATGCGCGCCGCCATATTGGAAAGGTTCCATAGTTTCCAGAAAAACCATTCCCGACTTCACTCCAGAATAGTCCAATATTGAAACAATGTAACATAGATATGTATTTGCTCTACTTTTAATTTATCTCAATTTTATATTATGTTCAAATGTGAATAAAATACAAAAGAATTTGATATTCGTAAAAATAAATTATTGTTTTTCATAAAATTCGTAAACATAAATTATACGGTAGCTTTTATAAAATTTTAATATTACGTGCTCAAAATCAAATATCCCGGGTTCTTTTCGAAGCAAATTTTATCTCCACCTATCGGTGAAAATTGAAAGTTTTGATTTAGAACATTTTTTGTTAATAATAATTAGAAAATTAAAATTCTCTTGTTGACAGCTGGAGTAAAAAAGGAAAAAATATTTGGTTTAACATTTGAATATCGAACACATTATGTAAAAACTGTTATAGCACTGAATCCCATTGAAATATTTTTTATGAAATTGCGCCATCTATTATATTACAGTAAAACAATTTATGTAGAATGTTTGTAAAAACTTTTTAGTTTCACCGCCAGTTTCTCTAAATACTCCCTTTCTGAAAAAAGCATTGAATGCTTTTCGTGGTGAAAGGGACTACAGAAAACTGTGTTGATATTAAAATTGTTACAATATGTACCTATGCATTGAAATAAAAAATAGAAGTATTCACAAAAGATTAAAACATGTTACACAGATGTTTTACTTACTAAAAATTGATTACAAATACACTAGGTATTAGATAATATTTTTTTCTCTATACAATATACCTTTTATCATTTAACCTACTTCTTGACTTCCTAGAAGTTAAATCTTTTTTGAATGATATTGATGTCCCTCTTGGTTTTATAAATCAAAGATTTTTTATTGAAAGAAAACAAAAAGTACGTAAATTGGTAAATTCACGAAAATTCAGAATTGAAAAAAGCTAAATTTTTGTACAATCATCATCAGCAATGGCGCTACAGCCCGATGTGGGCCTTGGCCTCCTCAAGAAACTGCCTCCATTCCGCCCTGTCGGCATCAAGTCTCCTCCAATTTGTCTATCCTTCGCTCATTTGTACATTAATGGTGTAAAATGTTCAAGTTTCTAACTGCATAAAACTTGACAAAGTGCTGCGGAGGATATATGGCCCAATTTGTGACTGTAGAGAACGGCGCAAAATATGATCTATTATACAAAGAACCCATCATATCCAGAGAGATACATATGTAAGTAATTGTTGGCTGACTAAGGTGGGTCTGACATGTCCGACATTCTTTATGGGCGATGGAGACATTCTGAAAGCGATTTTGAATATTGCACCAGAAAAAAGAAGGGGAAGAAGGAAAGAAGGAAGCTGCTTGTAGGATGCTATAGCAAAGTATCAAGAACTGTCGTCCAGTCTTGGGGGCATACTCTACAGGAAGCTTAAGACCTAACCTGTGTTATAATGCTACGGATAGTGAGGTATCACCATACGCCTAAAATATATATCCTCATCATCTATATCGAGAAACGTTAGAGATATATCTTATTTAATTTCATGGATGAAGAAATGATTTTACAGACCTTTGAAATCAAATTGTGTCATTTAAAAACCGCACAGTAAAGTTCCGGTAAGAATAACTAAAAATGCAACAAGAATAATGTCAATATCCTGCATCATTATTTACTAAAAAAAACATAAAAAATGATAAAAAATGAAAAGATAAACAGCAGTTGCTTCAATACATTTACGAGCGGAAGTTGGAAAATAGGTCATACATACTTCAATAAGGAAAATCAACTCAAAGCTTACTCTTGTTTTGTCACTACAATTGCATTTTTGGTCTTCGATTACGATCTAGACAAATTTTTCACAACACAATCATTTACGACTTAACCACTCTTCTAATGTGAACATTTATTTTGTTATGAATTTGCAATTTTTAAGGTAATTGTTTATTGCAAATTATGAACAAGTATCATGCTGAGATTTTATTCTGAAAGTTTCATTACAATGTACCTGTATGTGTGCTATGTACTATGTGCTATTTACGGCGTGTTTATTCTACTTTATCGATTATAGACTAAAGTACTCATTCGATTTCAAATTTTGCAAATTTGTATATCTAATACTCGCTTAGACCCCATTAGATTTTGAAGGATATCTGTATAGTTCTTCTCATTTTTTTTAAACCAAATATTTCAAAGTGACCCCAAGTTTAGGAAACTTCAAATTTGATATTTTTATTTTGAAATTCCTAAAAGGCACATCGCTGTCATAAAATGGCATTGAAGGATTATCAAGTGTTCATAATAAAATATTTAAATCTAAAATAATTTAACAAACTCATTTCATGAAAATGCTGATAAATTTCAATATAGCGTTTTTAGAGTATAGCGTTAGCCACATCCTAATCGTTTTATAATACATTGGAATAGTGCCTACCTACATATTTTTTGACAAGAAATCAATGTTTCCATATTTAAATAAATTTCCCTCTGCTGGGGACCAGGACACCGAAACCGAAGCCTTAACAGAAAACAAAATTTTAAAAATCTATTCTGTAGATTTTATTTTAATATTTAAAAAAAGGTTGATCGTATAAATGTATTTTATAATATTTTGTAAATAGGTTTATGAAATGAAAAATCGTAGGTACCTAGAGATATTTCATCTTGGAATTTTGTTGAAATTTAATAAATCTAAAGTAATAAAGCAATCAAAATGTTAGTGTTTGTGTGTGTGTATGTGTGTGTGTGTGTGTGTGTTTGTCTCACGCCTTCTGAAAAACCAAGAGCATCTAAAAATCTAATTTATGTGCGAACGTGTACCTGTATACCTGATGCAGTGTCACGCTAAAAATAATGCGATAAAAATGCTGAATTTTAAAAATATTTCAATAATTATTTTTTTCATACAAAATTTTCCAAGTCGTATCTGTCAAAAAAGTGTACATTTTGCACGCAAATATCTGTTAGTTTAAAAGTTAGAAGTAGGTATTTACACAAAAAAAATATATTTTGAAGTATAACTTAGCGTTTAAGTGAAAAACATGGTGAATATTTGGTATAATTATAATGTTTAACTTATTTTTAAAGTAAGCCTTTTGTACATAAACGCCGCCATTTTAATATCTTTTCATACAATATTTCATTTTCCCACCGAATGAATATGTTCTTGAAAATAATAAACCTTTGAAATAAATGTAATTATGAAATAATAAAATGAAACACAAGACATTACGGCAAGTTTTAAGACATATATTGTAAAAATGTGTTATTTATTAGTAAAGATATAGGCATAATAAAATTGCATAATTTGTAAATAATATTTGATTTTTCTGACAATTTTCATTTTTATGGCATCGAACAAACCAATGTAGGTACCTACATATTCAAAAAATGTATCCGAACCATTCGATATTACTTACGTGTTCGAATCGTTTCCATGGCTACAGAAAGAATGTGATATTCAAATAAAATTTGTTAGGAATCGAATTTATTTAGAAGGTTGTTGTAGGTAGGTACCTACCTAATACTATTTACTTACAAATCAACAATAATATACCTATACTGATTTCCTATAGGAAAATTATTTTATTTATTTATTTACCAACCGTTTGTCCGATTATAATGAAACTTTGGTGAATTGTCGAGCGTATGCCCAGGATGGTTTTTGGATTTAAACTTTTTTCTTATTCTTCTTCTTCTTCGTGTATTTGGTCGTTTTACCTATGAAGGGGGAGTATCCTGGGAAAAGAAGGTCCGACTGTCCCTCCATCTCTTCACAGGTCTTCCAGGACGGGTTCTGCATATAAACTTTTTTCTTCAACGTGTACTTGGTCATCTTACCTATGAAGATGAACTATCCTGGGAGATGAAGGTCCAATTTTCCTTCCATCTCTTCGCAGGTTTCTGGATTTAAACTTTTTTCTTCTTCTTCTTCATCGTCTATTTGGTCATTTTACCTTTGAAGGTGGACTAACCTGGGAGAAGAATGTCCAATTTTCCTTCCATCTCTTCGCAGGTATCTGGATTTAAACTTATTTCTTCTTCTTCGTCTTCATCGTGTATTTTTGGTCATTTTACCTATGAAGTTGGAGAATCCTGGGAGAAGAAGGTCCAACTGTCCTTCCATCTCTTCGCAGGTATCTGGGTTTAAACTTTTTTCTTCTTCTTCGTGTATTTAGTCATTTTACCTATTAAGTAGAGCATCCTGGGAAAAGAAGGTTCTTTCATCTCTTCGCGGTTCTTCCAGGATGGTTTCTGGATTTAAACTTTTCTTAACCGACTGATGGGACGGGATATAATGAAGGGAAGGGAGGCACTAAAGGGCCTGAAGGGACGGGAGGTATAAAACTGCCTGAAGGGACGGAAGGTACTGAAGGGCCTGATGGGAAGGGACATAATGAGGGATTAAAGGGACGGGAGGTACTGAAGGGCCTGAAGGGGCGTGTCCTGGAGTCTAATTCTTTTTCTTCTTAATTTTATGTAGACCTTTAGGGCAGTTTTTATACAAACTATTTCCTATTGTCTAATTCATCTTCTTCTTCTTTTATGTATACATTTGGGTCATTTTTTTATAAAAATTATTTCCTTTAGTCTAATTATTATTCTTCTTCATTTAAGTACGTAGACTTTTGAGAGAGTTTTAATACAAACTATTTCCAATAGTCTTATTCATTTTCTTTTATGTAGACCTTTTGGTCAGTATTTATACAAACTATTTCCAATAGTCTAAATATTCTTCTTCTTCTTTTTTGTAGACCTTTGGGTGAGCTTTTATACAATCTATTTCCAATAGTCTAATTCTTCTATTAGGTATATGTATTTTTACTTATTTTATGTAGACCATTGGTATAGTTTTTTATACAAACTATTTCTTATAGTCTTATGCTTATTTTTCTCTTTTTTATTTAGTCTTTTGGGTTAGTTTTAAGTCTAATAGTCTATTGTGCAGAAATATTACTAACGATATGCACACTTGATGAAAATACATATGAAATGAATGGGATATGGGATGTGACGATATAACCTGCACTAGAATCTTTTCAATACTTTTGTTTAATTAAATCTAAACCATTTATATCACCCTATTTTGAATAATTTTCAACACCTAATATTTAAAGAATGGGGGTTGTGGCCATTACTGAACTCTTCACAACATTTATATTCAAATTAAAAACTATTTACTATAGTTCAAGTCTTCTTCTTCTTCGTTAATGAAGACTTTCAGTCAAATTGAGCAAAAATATAATGCACACTTGATGAAAAAATATAAAAACGAATGGGATGTGACCAATACTAGATCTTTTCAGTACCTACGTTTGTTTAATCAAATTTTAACCACATCCCAACATCCAAAATTACTAAATTTTCAATAGGTACACATTACAATTTGTTTTCGATGATAATATTTAAAAATGGGGGTTGTGGCCAAACCAATCTCTTTACAACGTTGATAAACAGTCATATTTAAAACCATTACGCATAGTCCATGCGAGCAGAAATTGTATAAATATTATAGGTACTTCATTCACACTTTATAGCAATATATAAAAAAGAATGGGTTGTGGCCATCACTTGAACATTTTACAATACTTAAACTCAATCAAATTTCAAACCACTTTTCATAGTCTGATATTGCAAAATAATTGGGTGACAATATTATAAAAACGATTGCTTTTTCTTTCACAATTTTACATTCTTGGCCAACGGCGGGACATAAAAGCTAGTCTAAAGTAATAAAGCAATCAATATGTTAGTGTATGTGTGTGTGTATGTGTGTGTTTGTCTCACGCCTTTTGAAAAACCAAGAGCATCTAAAAATCTAATTTATGTGCAAACATGTACCAGTATACCTGATGCAGTGTCACGCTAAAAATAATGCGATTAAAATGCTGAATTTTAAAGATATTTCAATAATTATTTTTTTCATACAAAATTTTCCAAGTCATATCTGTCAAAAAAGTGTACATTTTGCACGCAAATATCTGTTTGTTTAAAAGTTAGAAGTACGTATTTACACGAAAAAAATATATTTTCAAGTATAACTTAGCTTTTAAGTGAAAAACATGGTGAATATTTTGTCTAATTATAATGTTTAACTTATTTTTAAAGTAAGCGTTTTGTACAAATGTACATATAACCCCGCCATTTTAATATCTTTTCATACGATATTTAATTTTCCCACCGAATGAATATGTTCTTTAAAATAATATACCTTTGAAATAAATGTGATTATGAAATAATAAAATGAAACACAAGACTTTATAGCAAGTTTTAAGACATATATTGTTAAAGTCTGTTAATTATTAGTAAAGATATAGGCATAATAAAATTGCATAATTTGTATATAATATTTGATATTTCGGACAATTTTCGTTTTTGTGGCTTCGAACAAACCAATGTAGGTACCTACCTACATATCCAAAAAATGTATCGAGCCCATTTGATATTAATATTGGAATGGTTACTATGGTAACGGAAAGATTCTGATATTCAAATAAAATTTGTTATGAATTGAATTTATTTAGAACATTGTTGTAGGTAGGTACCTACCTATTACTATTTACTTACAAATCACACAACAATATACTGATTTCCTATCAGAAAATTGTATGCGATGTGCTCCTAAACCGTTTGTCCGATTATTATGAAACTTTGGTGAATTGTCGAGCGTTTGCCCGGAATGGTTTCTGGATTTAAACTTTTTTCTTATTCTTCTTCTTCTTCGTGTATTTGGTCATTTCACCTATGAAGGGGCAGTATTCTGGGAAAAGAAGGTCCGACTGTCCCTCCATCTCTTCGCAGGTCTTCCAGGACGGTTTGTGGATTTAAACTTTTTTCTTCTTCTTCTTGATCGTGTATTTGGTCATTTTACCTTAGAAGGGGGACTAACCTGGGAGAAGAAGCTACAATTGTCTTTCCATCTCTTCGCAGGTTTCTGGATTTGAACTTTTTTCTTCTTCTTCTTCTTCTTCGTGTATTTTTGGTCATTTTACCTATGAAGTTGGAGAATCCTGGGAGAAGAAGGTCCAACTGTCCTTCCAACTCTTCACAAGTCTTCCAAGACGGTTTTTGGATATAGACTTTTTTCTTCTTCTTCTTTTTCTTCTTCATCCAATTTTCCTTCCATATCTTCGCAGGTATCTGGATTTAAACTTTTTTCTTCTTCTTCTTCGTATATTTAGTCATTTTACCTTTGAAGGTGGAGTATCCTGGGAAAAGAAGGTCCTTTCATCTCTTCGCGGTTCTTCCAGGATGGTTTTTAGATTTAACTTTTCTTAACCGACTGAAGGGACGGGATGTAATGAAGGGAAGGGATGCACTAAAGGGCCTGAAGGGACGGGAGGTATAAAAGGTCCTGAAGGGACGGGAGGTACTGAAGGGCCTGATTGGTAGGGACGTAATGATGGATTGAAGGGACGGGAGGTACTGAAGGGCCTGAAGGGACGGGAGGTTCTGAAGGGTCTGAAGCGACGGTTCATGGAGTCTAATTCTTTTTCTTCTTAATTTTATGTAGACCTTACAGTTTTTACACAAACTATTTCCTTTGGTCTTTTGCTTCGTTTTCTTATTTTATGTAGAACTTTGGTGAATTTTATACAAACTATTTCCTATAGATTAATCTTCTTCTTCTTTTGTGAAGACCTTTTAGTCTGTTTTTATACAATCTATTTCAAATAATTCTTCTATTTTATGTATTTTTTCTTATTTTATGTAGACCATTGGGATAGTTTTTTATACAAACTATTTCTTATAGTCTTATACTTATTCTTCTCTTTTTTATTTAGACTTTTGGGTTAGTTTTAAGTCTACTGGTCTTTTGTGCAGAAATATTATTAACAATATGCACACTTGATGAAAATACATATGTAAAAACGAATGGGATGTGACGGTGTAATCTGCACTAGAATCTTTTCAATACTTTTGTTTAATCAAATTTTAACCATTTATATCATCCTATTTTGAATAATTTTCAACGCTTTCATATTTTATTTCGTTGACGATATTTAAAGAATGGGGGTTTTGGCCATTACTGAACTCTTCACAACGTTTATATTTAAATTATAAACTAATTACTATTTATTTATTTATTTATTTCTTTTATTTATTTATTTATTTATTATAAACAATACAATACAATACAATGTTGATTACATACTAGAGTTAGAAGTTACATATGTTTGTGTGTGTGTGTGTGTGTGTGTGAGGGTGTGTGTGTGTGTGTGTGTGTGTGTGTGTGTGTGTGTGTGTGGGTGAGGGTGTGTTTGTATGTGTGTTTGTGTGTGTGAGGGTGTGTGTGTGTGTGTATGTGTGTGTGTGAGGGTGTGTGCGTGCGTGTGTTTGAGTGTGTGTGTGTGTGTGTGTGTGTGTGTGTGTGTGTGTGTGTGTGTGTGTGTGTGTGTGTGTGTGTGTACTATAGTTTAAGTCTTCTTCTTCGTTAATGTAGACTTTTGTGTCAATTTTAAGTCTATCAGTCTAATTGTGCAAAAATATAATGCACACTTGATGAAAAAATATAAAAACGAATGGGATGTGACCAACACTAGATCTTTTCAGTACGCATTATTTAATCAAATTTTAACCACATTCCAACATCCAAAATTACTAATTTTTTTTTATATGTACATATTACAATTTGTTTTCGATGATAATATATAAAAATGGGGGTTGTGGCCAAACCAATCTCTTTACAACGTTGATAAACAGTCATATTTAAAACCATTACGCATAGTCCATGCCAGCAGAAATTATATATTATACTTCATTCACACTTTATAGCAATATATAAAAAAGCATGGGTTGTGGCCATCACGAACATTTTACAATGCTTAAACTCAATCAAATTTCAAACCACTTTTCATGGTCCGATTTTGCAAAATAATTGGGTGACAATATTATAAAAACGATTGCTTATTCCTTCACAATTTTACATTCTTGGCCAACGGCGGGACATAAAAGCTAGTGTTTAATAAAATAAAATTAATCTTAAAATGTTAAAATATGAAATCGAATGATAATTTGAATGTTTACATTATATACCTAGGTAATGTTTAGGGAAATGGGTCGGGATAATGAATCCCTAATTTTATACATTCAGTATGGTTGGTGTATGAGTAGGTACTCGGGGAAATAATAATAAAATTTACATTGTAGATATTAAATTAATCCGTCGAGAAAACTGGCATATTATCGTTATCATACAGCGCTGGTAATAGTCACATATTCACGTAGGTATATTGCATAATCTCTATGTTCATTTATGTACCATACTTCCATGTTGTTAATTTACTTATAACATGTTTGAACACTGTTTCATATTAATTCACTAATTAATTGAATTTTGTTGAATAGGCGTGAACAGTGGCGGATATGAATGTCGATATCTTTTATCGAACCAGCTAATGGGGAATATAAATATACAATATTTGTAATAAAATAATACGTCAAGAATTACAGCGTATATTGCAGTCGTAAAAATAGAATGTTGATAAAATGGTTTGCGACAAATTGGAAGACAACACAATAATATACTCAACTATTTGATATTAATTTATAGATAGCATTTATAAATACCTAATTTACTGTTCATATCAAAATTCTCATTCGTGGTTTGAAACAGAGTATTTTGTAATAGAACATATTACAATGAATATGCTACGAAATTCGCTCCGAAAATATAAAGGTATAATATTATAGTAGAACCAGCAATTCAAGGCACCTACAGGGCTCACGACCTGCCATCGGCGGTTTAAGTGATCACTTTATGCGCTTCAGCAACGTTCAATAATTATGCCTTCTTATTGAGCTCCCTATTAATCCAATTTTTGAAATTTCTATACATTTTAATCTGTTTGTTTAAAAATATTACATCAATGAATTGACGTATATAGAAACCTTTTTGTAACGTCGTCTTTTGATAAATTGGATGTCAAACAAGAATGCAACAGTCTTTATTCATGAGGAGACAATGTTTTCGCACAGATGTCACCCCTGAACCGCGCCAGGTTATAAGTTAATTTTTGGCCTGTTTACTTGGTTGTACCAATGTTAATGCAAAAATAAAAATATTCAAATGAAACTATGTTTTTTTGTGCAAAGGATGCCTTGAAAATTATCACTATTTTTATACAAATTTGTTTTATTTAATGTTATTTTTTTAGACAACTTTGTATTTATTTTATATTATTTCTTGAGTAACTAACAGGTGCTTTGTCAAATATTAATTGAACCCGCACCCAAAAACAAATTATGGAGACTAAGTAATGATATTCATCATCTCTAAAAACGAGATTGATTAAAAACGGTGTCTCCATCGGGAATAGAAGGCGGGACCTCTTCGCTCAGGATATCAAACCAACTGAGCTACGAAGTCCGACAGGTTGTCAGATTATAAAAAGTTTTTTATCAGAAAAAAAATTTACCTGCCATTATAAAGCATCCGATCGTAAAGTATATAACAATGAAGATTTATTGGTGTTTGGACGTGAACATTTCCATATTGTAATCCGGATACTTGAATAACCCTCATCCAATAATATTCTGACGGATATTTCCACCCTGACATACCTATCTGTAGAGATAAAACTGTTTTATCGAATAAGTGTAAAGCCGTAGCTTTAGTTTAAAGTTTTTACAAAAAGATGTAAACTTATTTTATCAAACAATCATTAATACCTTCTACAATTATTATAGATTATGAAATTCAATATTATTTTTTATAAATTGTCATTATTTTAACTCCTCACTGCCCCAAGGGGATATAGTGGGGAGTGATGAATTCAAAATTTTTAAGGTTTTTTTTATTGCAGATTATCAACTAGTATCATGCTGAGATTGTATTATGAAAGTTTCATTACAATGTATCTGTGTGTGTGCACTTTTTGCTATGTACGGCGTGCTGATAATACTATATTCGCTTGTTTTCAATTGTATATCTAATACTCGCATAATAGACCCTATAAGATTTTGAAGGGTATCTGGGGGGCAAGTCTGGTCCTATCTGCGATATGAAAACCCTCGTGATTACCCATATCATGGATAAAATTATCATATGGAGTTCTACGACATATAAAGATATTATAGAACTCCATATGATAATTGTATCCATGATATGGGTAATCGTGAGGGTTTTGATTTCGCCGGTTGGACCAGACTTGCCTTCCTGATCAGTGTTACTCTATTTTTTAACGGTTAAGTATTTCAATGTGACCCATAGCACAGGAAACTTAAAATTTGATATTTTTATTTTCAAATGGATTAAAAAGCACATCACTTTCATAAAGTGGCATTAACGAATTACAAGTACAAAAATCACTTTCATAAAGTGGCATTAACGAATTACAAGTACAAAAATCACTTTCACAAAGTGGCATTAACGAATTACAAGTACAAAAATCACTTTCATAAAGTGGCATTAACGAATTACAAGTACAAAAATCACTTTCATAAAGTGGCATTAACGAATTACAAGTACAAAAATCACTTTCATAAAGTGGCATTAACGAATTACAAGTACAAAAATCACTTTCATAAAGTGGCATTAACGAATTACAAGTACAAAAATCACTTTCATAAAGTGGCATTGACGAATTACAAGTACAAAAATCACTTTCATAAAGTGGCATTGACGAATTTAAAGTACAAAAATCACTTAAAAAAATAAAGTCATTTTATGAAAATGCTACAAAATGTGAATACTTTGTCGATTGACTTGGTAGTGAGGAGTATGAAGAGTTGGCTATAACCATCTCGTTTTTATTTTCGTTAATCACTATTGTAATTCCTAACAAAACCATCTTTTCAATCATCGTCTTGTTGCTTATAAAGGTTTGTATATAGATGTACCAATGTACATAATGTAGGTGATATTCACGTCTAAATATATAATATTAATACTAGAATACAGCCTGAAAATAAATTCTCATAATATTTTGTAATTCATCATTCAAGTGTCAGTCTACGTCTAGAGAAAACTACATACTTGTCTAAGAACAAGTCACAAATATTTACTTACATTATTATATAAAGCCAACTAACGTTAATATAATAATATAATATTCGATTTATTTGTCAATACCACTATGATTGATCACTTCTATAACATAACATATTATAAGATTTACTTAACATAGTAAAACCTCTAGTGTATTATATGGAGAAGATTGATTTAGTTTTGATTTTTATTTCATATTTGGTAATACAAGCAGAACGTTTCAATAATGTCTCTTCAAAAGAGTCATTTAAAAACAAATTTCACAAATCTATCTTTCTGTGGCTCTACAACCTGGTCGGGTCGCGTATTTACCTTTCCGTGTTTATTAGGAGGCAAGTACTGCCTCGAATTAGGCACTATTTTGTTGCGCTAATGCACTTAAAAACTCGTGTTGAATTTAAGGCACGTATCCTCTAAATGCACACGGTTTAGCAACGCACACTGTTCCTGCTAATACGTGTTCAATTCAAATCAGTTAATTATTGAATATGGAACATTATATATAGCCATGAAGTTCGCGCGCTATTTCATATCGCTCGGATTTCGTCTGTCACTGTCATATTTGTATTTTGTTCACAGATTATATGGTAGTAATCAGTAATTTTGTTTAGTAATATGGAAATGTTAAAGGACATTCTTGGTGGTATTTTGGACAATTTTAAAATTGAAAATTGCGAAAACGACAAGGATAATTACCAATGTAAAATTATATGCTCTGTATCTTGTGAAGGTAAAAAATTCATGATCCAATCTCACGCAAAAAAATTGTCTTACATATTTTTTTTGATATAAGTATGTAATGTAGATTTGTGTATATTAATCTATTAAAACAAAAAAATAATCATACACAAAAATGCCTCTAACACAGCCTTGTAACGCTCAATCAATAGGCATGGTAAAATTTATAAACCTGTGTACGATTGAAAGACGCGTGCCTTGAATTGAACATGCATTAACAGGAACAGTTTGCGTTGCTAAACTGTGTGCATTTGGAGGACACGTGCCTTGAATTCAACACGAGTTTTTAAGTGCATTAACGCAATAAACTAGTGCCTAATTCGAGGCAGTACTTGCTTCCTAATCAACACGGAAAGGTATATACGCGGTCGGGTCTTTTGCATACTTCACTACTCCACATATGCAGCAATAGTTGCTTCGGTCTTCCAATTTTTCGTCCCCCCGGTGCACCAATCATAATTCGTCAAATAACAATATTATTCTGAATATTTTCAGATTATAAATTTATTTATTTTGATATATAAAAATCTCGTGTCACGATGTTCGTACACGTTAATCTCCAAACCGATTCCAATGAAATATTCTAAATTTGTATACATAGTTGGTTCCGGATTGAGAGGTTATATAGTTTTGGACCCGATATGTTATCGAGATTTAAAAAAATAATTTTTAATTTTTACGAAGACCTTTTTTGTTTTTTTTTAAATATTTTTTTTGTCGGCCTTCGTAGCTCAGCATATCTGACTGCTGATCCAAAGGTCCCGGGTTCGGTTCCCGGTGGAGGCACAATGTTTAATTGTGTTTTTAGTCTGGATCTGTGAGACGATTAATATTGTAAGTCTCCAGAATGTGACGACTTATCATTGGGTGCGTGTTAAAAAAATATTTGACATAGTACCTGTTAGTAGCCCGAGAAGAAATATTAAATAAATATATATATTTCTCACCTAAAAATATATATAACCACAAATTTCTCACCCAAAAATATATATAACAACAAATTTTTCACCCAAAAATATATATATAACCACAAATTTTTCACCCAAAAATATATATAACCACAAATTTCTCACCCAAAAATATATATAACCACAAATTTCTCACCCAAAAATATATATAACCACAAATTTCTTACCCAAAAATATATATAACCACAAATTTCTTACCCAAAAATATATATAACCACAAATTTCTCACCCAAAAATATATATAACCACAAATTTCTCACCCAAAAATATATATATATAACCACATTTTTCTCACCCAAAAATATATATAACCACAAATTTCTCACCCAAAAATATATATAACCAAAAATTTGAATATACATCCCAAAAGAATTTTGTATAGGAAAAAAAGGGTAATAAATAAATTGAAGTTCTGTTATATTTCAATAGATGGCTGTGTGGACAAATTCTATTGACATTGTATTTTACATCTATAAAACGAAAAAAACAATGTAAAATATATAAAATGAGGTCTATATAAAATGTGCACTACATAGCGGGAGGTCTATGGCAGAACAATACATAAAATGAGGTCTATATAAAATGCGATATACATAGCAAGCGGTCTGTAGCAGAACAATACATAAAATGAGTTCTACATATATAAAATGCGATCTACATACCAGAAGGTTTATGGCAGAACAATACATATAAATGGTGTCTTTATAAAATGCAATATACATAGCAGGCGGTCTATGGCAGAACAATACATAAAATGAGGTCTATTTAAAACGCGATCTACACAGCAGGCGGTCTGCGACAGAATAATGTCTGGCCGGGCCCATTAGTCAATATTGTAAATTTTAATAATATCTTGGTAACTTTTGAAAGTTGGTACCATTTTTTTTAATTCACTCTTACCATCACGGCATACCCATACCACGTTGTGGGGCAAAAAGCGACAGGTGTGCGGGTGTGCATGACGTAATGAAAGAAAGCGTGACGCATGCGTTTACCCACACACAGCAGTCTCGTCTCTCATAAACAGACAGCATTCATAATGGGTGGTGAACTTCATTGTGGACTATTTGATTTTTTTATTGCCTCAGAGCATATAAAAATATTTAATGGAACATATAAAAAGTTGATAGAAAAAATTGAATCTTTGATAAATAAAAAACAAAATAAACAAAAATGTAATGAGGCTGTTCTAAAACAAAAAGACTGAAATTTGAAAGGTTGAAATTCTCTTTTCTTTTCAATTTATTTCATTGTTTCAATGAAGTGTAAAAATGTTTCTGGGTTATTAAAAATATTTTTTTTTTGCGAAATGTCTCTTTGAACTTATATAAAAGCCGTTATCAGGTAAAAACAAATCATGAAAACCCATGAATTTTGTCAAAAATATGTATATGTTTACCAAAAAATATTTGGAAATCATGTAGAAAATAGTTCTTAATATTTATTTTACCTTAGTTTTACCTTTGTATTGTACATACCTACGTTCGTTCGATTGTTATTCGATGATGCGATTATTCATAACTATGTAAATTGGAGTGAATTTGTATTTTAATAAAAATATAAATTATACAATAAACATGCAAAAAAGTTTTTTTTAATTTCAAAGACATGTTTTTGAGGGAACTGCGGAAAAATATATACAAAATTTACTATAAAGCCTACTATAAACACTCAAGAAGCACAAATAAATAATATCCCACATTTTTTTATAAGTGCGTCTTACTGAATTATGTTAACACAAATAAAGTCAATGAACGTCGCAAAAGAAGCGGTGATAGCCCAGCGGTAATGTCGTCGCCTCACATGCTTGAGGTCGACGGTTCGAATCCGGGCGGGGCACGCACCTCTGGATTTTTAAAAAATCTATGTGCGAATTTATATCACTAGCTATGTGTAGCCATGATCCAATTTGTCTGGTTCCCCTTTCTAAGGGTTACGAAGGTCAGATGGCAGTCGCTTCAATGTAATAACCAGACTCGCCAATTCCAGGATCATGGTCAAAGCGTACCCCGATAGAAACGGGACAAAAGCGCTAAGGGGAAAAGAGAGAACGTCGCAAAAGAAGATTTAATGAATCGATTTTGTATTAAAAAAATCAAGTTTTTTAGTCCATTGTTAGGTTTTTTTTTTATTTGAAAAGTGTTAACTTTTCTTTGTTCCTTGGTGAAATTTAATAAGAATTTTGAAATTTATTTGCAAAGTTTAAGAAAACGGCTTCCTTGAATTTTATAATATTAACTTTTAAATGTCGACGGTAGTCATTGCAAAGTTGTAAAGTCGTATAGTGGTCAGGGGGAGTAAAGAGATGAGAAGGTTAATTAACGTCAAAGTAAAATTTAGGTTTATAATATACATTAAGAATTTATATTTAAATATTTGCACGGAATTATCGACACAAAGAAAAATAATTGTTTGTTTTATTAACAAAAATGTCAGCCTCCGAGTGGAAAGTCCCGTGTTCGATTCCCGGCGGAGACACAGCTTTTCATTATGTTTTCAGTCTGGATCTGTGAGATGATAAACATCATCCAAGTCTTCAGAATGTTCAGAATTGTTTTGAAGTATTTTTTTATTATATTTTATGATAACAGAAACGATCCCATTATTTTTCATTCTAGAAAACGCAGAAAAGTTTCAAAACACAAGCAATGAATAATGTTTTAACATCACTCTTAGTTAAACCGGATTTTTTGGTGTCAGCATAGAAATTGTTGCAGTTTTGCAGCAATGAAACTATTTTTTAAAGGTTATATAAAAAAATGATCATATTACTGAATCTTATTATAAACCTTTATTTATCGTTATATTACTGAATTTTATTATAAACTTCAATTTATCGTAGTAGGGTGAATGTGACGTAAAAATTCTATTTTTGATCTGAAGCACGTTGGCGTAGTTCTAACTACTTGTCCATTGTTGTCCTTATTCACCTACTTGAAGATTTTCTCTATTCTTTCCTTGGCACAATACTTATTCACGTTGTTATCTGTGCCTTTGAAACTTCCCGTCCTAGACCTTTTGTCAACAATCTCATATTTGAGAGTAGAGCTGACACTAGGCGGCACGGCATAGTGTATTATTCTCGCCATACAAAATATGTTTATGTAGATACAATATGTCATAAAACAGTCGACTCTTAATGCTATTAGAGACTGCATCAAGGGCATTTCTGTGAGTTACTCTTGACACAGCGTGTTTGGTTCAAGTTTTCCTCGTAGGCCGTTTTCTAATGATCGTCACTTATCCTACATCAAAGCCATTCATTCTACATATTATGTTTACTGTGGGTCGGATCTGGTACGAAACAATAATTGAAAATACGATATTTTATCATATATACATATGTAAAAATGTATCTGTGAGATGATTAATATCATAAGTCTCCAGAATGTGGCAACTTGTTGTTGGGTGCAAGTTAAATTAATAATTGACATAGCACATGTAATATAAAAATAAAATAGGTAGGTGTAGGTACCATCAATATAATTTAAGATATGTAACGTGTAAATAATCGAAGAAAATAACTCAAAAAAAAAACTCAGGAGGTATTAAAAAATACGAAATTAATACCAATAATGTATGGCAGTATTTCTTTTATTTATAAAATTTATATACAACGTGCAATACTGCTGATTAGTTGTCATACATAAAAATAATTACTTAGGTATTTCTTGAAATAGCTTGAGGTTACAAAGCATTGCATATTTATTTTCTTTATAAGAAAATTAATACGTCCTTTTTAAACAAGTACTTAGACATCTTCCTACATTCCCTAAAATAAGCATAAATGCTTGTGCTGTAGGTGAACGAAAACGGTCGAGGCAGGATTCGAATTCGCGACCACTGGATTACTATCCCAGCGCGCAAACCTCTCTGCCATCGACCCATTTAATACATCGAATTAATATTTAATTAGTTATTTATTTATTAAGGAAACATACATATTTGAGAATATATTGTAATGGTACAAAAATAATCAATAAACCAGCAAAGTTTCAAAGTTGATAATAAGTTACTTAATAATAAAACATTAGTTATAACAAAAGGAAGAATAAACAAGCGTGAAATAAAACAGATAAAACAACAACTATAAAATAAAAAAACAGTTCGCATGTTCCAACATAAGCTCACACAACACAAAAAATTTTCTTTTAAAAGCTAATAGATTGTTATTTAGAAAAGTATCGTTTGCAGATTTATCGATAGAATTATACAATTTACAACTATGTCTGACAAAAGATTATTTAGTTGTACCCATAGGAATTGCAAATAATTCATTCGTTCTGGTTTTGCGTAAAGGGCAACGAAAGGCAATTTTCTCCAACAGATATGCGGAATCCACTATGCAGTTCACGATTTAAAAAAGAAATATCAAATCTTTCTACGGTTGTATAGATTGCTGGTTGGTTTTTCCCATAACGATTCGTTAAATAATTTAAAAAATTATCTTGAAATTTTTCAATGCGATCAATATATTATGTTCATTATATATCAATATATGATATGTAAAAAAAAATGATAAAACTAATAAGTGTAATAAGTTTTGGCAAATTGATTAATACATCAAATCATACTCAAATATAAGATTATTTTTATCCCCCCAACTAATGAAAAGAGAAATAAAAAATTATGTCTCGATTTGGTTTAAAATTGATTGTTACAAAAACTCAGATCTAGGTAACCATTTTTCAATTTGCATTGTTTTTTAATTAACTCTGAATACTTAATCTTTTAATTAAATTTTATTCGCTTACCAATTTATTCTATGTAAATAAGTGTAGGTGTAGGTATTATTTTGACATATCGTTTAAGTGCCTACTTTCAAGTGAATTTTCACATTTTGCGAAAAAAACAAATTACGTAATCAAATTAGTTTCGCGAGCGAAATTCTTTTGACATTGTAATTAAAAACTTCAGAAAAGTTAATTAGTTTTTTTAAATACGCATTAATAAATTTCAAACGTTGCTACAATGATTTCATGGCAATTTCAGACTGGTAACAAAACAAAATAAAACAATCTTGATAAGGAGTAAATATACAAACAGAAAACAATTTATATTTATGAAAATATGTTTAACATTATTTATGTAGTTCCTTCATTAAAAAAAGTGCGGGTAACCAACCTAATTTTCTTCATTATAATATGAAAATGATAAATTAGATTTTTAAAACAAAAATAATGAAAACCTATGTAAGTTCAGGAATTCAATGTTTATAAATTTAGTTTTGTGTAAGTGTAAATTTTAAATATTTTTAGCAACATTCCGTTCATTTTTGTGTTTCAATAGGAGGCCACGGATGTTTGCCGAGGTGATTTGATGATGATGATATGATGCGTTTGATCTCTCTTCCTACCCCCATTAAAGACAAGACGTCATTATGTGTATAAAATGTGTACATAATTACGGTGCAAAGTGCAAATAATATTATTCCATATTCCGCTTAATCATTTCAAAATAATCATTTAAGTTTAGAGAGAGTGAGCACTTCTCCCATCGACGGGTTATTTCTGGTTTCTCTCCTGAAACTAGCAGCATTATTTTAAAGTCATATAGCAATGTATTTGTTCCGTAATTGATTTTAATCATAGACTACTACAGAGATACCATCATAGAACTATTAATATTTCATTTGACATATGTACAAAATATATGTAAGTATTTCATTATCAAATTCAAATACTCTAAAACTAATCAGCTTTGAGTAAATGTACTTATATGTACATGTACTATATTGAGTGAATTTATAGTTAAATTACATTTCCATGGATTATATATTTGACTGTGTAGGTACTTTTTAAGTTGTAGGTTCGAATTTAATCATTTTCATAATATTGATATAATATTTTTGAATTTCTCCATGATCCTAGTCCTGAAGACGGCATAATAAAGCCTGTCTTGTTACATACAATGCATTATATTATAAGATTTTTTTCGTTTTCATCTCTCGGCTCATTTCTTATTTTTTCTTATCTCCTAGACACACTTATAATAATTTATCTCTGTCATTCTTCTCATATTTTTCGCATACGAGTAAAGATCTCATAATCCTTCCGTAACAGTGGTTACGGCTTTAAGACGGTTTCATTTTGTATAGTTCTCATCCATATTACTAGCATTACCATCTATTCATACATTCAAAGCCAATAAAGATATTTTTTAACAGATTTTTAATTATCTCAATAGAGACGAAGTTGGAATATTTATTGTAGGAGAACCGGGAAATCAAGGCACCTACAGGGCTTACGACCTGTCATCGGCTGGTTTACGTGATCACTTTATGCGCTTGCGCAACGTTCACCAATAAAGATATTAGCCGTGTAAAAACACAATTATTTAAATAAAATATAGTTAAACCTATATTTTATTTATACGTTGCAGATATTTCTTTGTGAAATTTTTTTACTGTATTAATTATAAATAATATATATATATATATATATATATATATATATATATATATATATATATATATATATATATATATATATATATATATATATATATATATATATATATATATATATATATATATATATATATATATATATATATATATATATATATATATATATATATATATATATATATATATATATATATATATATATATATATATATATATATATATATATATATATATATATATATATATATATATATATATATATATATATATATATATATATATATATATATATATATATATATATATATATATATATATATATATATATGTTAACTTTAAGGTTTTCACGGGTATAAGATGCAAAACAACTTTTTGGGTAAACCCGTGTAGGATAGTCCTGAGAAGGACTGTTTGTCGCCTGACGTTTCGCCCGAATAACACCGGGCATTTTCGAAAGCCGCCTTAACGTTACCTACTCGAAAAGAACGAACGCGCGCGAAACACGACCGCTCGCAACGAGAGCTCTACGCTAAGTGCGTAGAACCTTAGCGTAGAGCTCTCGTTGCGAGCGGTCGTGTTTCGCGCGCGTTCGTTCTTTTCGAGTAGGTAACGTTAAGGCGGCTTTCGAAAATGCCCGGTGTTATTCGGGCGAAACGTCAGGCGACAAACAGTCCTTCTCAGGACTATCCTACACGGGTTTACCCAAAAAGTTGTTTTGCATATATATATATATATATATATATATATATATATATATATATATATATATATATATATATATATATATATATATATATATATATATATATATATATATATATATATATATATATATATATATGTTATAATATTTTTATCTCGGTTTTCCCGTGTCAGTAGGTCTTGACTAAGACCATTTGTCTTCCGACGTTTCACCTGAATATC
Organism: Molanna angustata; assembly: GCA_963576475.1. Lineage (NCBI taxonomy): Eukaryota > Metazoa > Arthropoda > Insecta > Trichoptera > Molannidae > Molanna > Molanna angustata. The sequence continues at coordinate 45,106,871 of OY754964.1, read as the reverse complement.
ACCAGGCATTTTCAAGGACTTAACGAAAAGCACGCGCGCGACACACGTCTACTCACACTGAAAGCTCACCGTCAAGTGACTCGTAGCGTACAAGATGGCCGCTTATGTCAAATATTGTTAGCGCGACGTGATTGGCTCCTTGTGACACGCCCACCTGCTGTCGTGTTCGTTGGTAATAATATTTTATCATTATTTTTGTGTTGTGATTTATTGTTAATTTTAGTTGTGACATTAATATTATTATTGTTTATATTATTACCAACGAACACGACAGCAGGTGGGCGTGTCACAAGGAGCCAATCACGTCGCGCTAACAATATTTGACATAAGCGGCCATCTTGTACGCTACGAGTCACTTGACGGTGAGCTTTCAGTGTGAGTAGACGTGTGTCGCGCGCGTGCTTTTCGTTAAGTCCTTGAAAATGCCTGGTGATATTCAGGCGAAACGTCGGAAGACAAATGGTCTTAGTCAAGACCTACTGACACGGGAAAACCGAGATAAAAATATTATAACATATTTCACCCGTGAAAACATCAAATATAACATATATATATATATATATATATATATATATATATATATATATATATATATATATATATATATATATATATATATATATATATATATATATATATATATATATATATATATATATATATATATATATATATATATATATATATATATATATATATATATATATATATATATATATATATATATATATATATATATATATATATATATATATATATATATATATATATATATATATATATATATATATATATATATATATATATATATATATATATATATATATATATATATATATATATATATATATATATATATATATATATATATATATATATATATATATATATATATATATATATATATATATATATATATATATATATATATATATATATATATATATATATATATATATATATATATATATATATATATATATATATATATATATATATATATATATATATATATATATATATATATATATATACCTACATATATTATTTATATCAATGAGCTTTCAAATTACAAACCTCATTTATTGCGATAAAATTAATAGCCAATATTTTTTTACCGTGTTTTTTTTATATGTGAAAAATACACAATACATCATTACCTATATTACATAAATTATATATTCACTATTCATATCAATGTGACCATTTTTAAATTGAAATCTCGTTTTTTTGCGATACGATTGAAACCCTGTATTTAATACTGTGTTTCTTTTTATTCATATAAGTGGCAAATACACAAAACATAGTGTTATTTGTATTATGGTAAAAAAAAATCAAATACACGGCAATCATAAATTAAAAAATAATATAAATAATAATATTAAGCCATTGTTGAGTGATTAAAATTAATAAAGTTCATAAAACCTTTTAATCTGAGAGAGGAGATAAATGTGTGGAAAGAGAGACGTGTATAGCATTCGGTTCTCTTTACCTATCTCTATAAAAACGACATGGTGTAATGTGATGGTGTGTATATAGATAATTTTAATCCTATTTCAAGGATTTTGAAATATTTTCATGATTGGTGTTTATATACATATATATTTTTGACCACAAAGCCGAAACTTACTTTGATAATAATATGTACACTGCTAGCCCTAAAACAGGTATACCTAGTTGGGCAGCAATAATCTATTTTTAATAAATAAATATAATAAAAAAAACAAAATAAATAAAAAAAATGATGGTTCTACTCATGGTTTCCCCTCAGCTACGTTATGTTGGTAAAATATCCAAATTATTCATGTACATAGCTTCCTTGTAATATTGGATATTCCGCCCAAAAAGCAATCTTTTTGATGTAATATACTCGTGAAAGGCGGGTATAAAGATGATATTATAATATTATGAGCTTTTTGGAAAAGTAAGCAATAAATTCGCGAGTAAGTTGTGAACATAAACTTTTCTGCGGCTAATTTATTGTTGCGAAAAATTGTCGAATAATAAATTATAACGATAATATTATTATAATATCAAACGCTCAAAAGAAAATTTAATAGATCACGCACACAAAAACCCGTGTTATAAAATATTTATCGCTTTTGGTATCGACACTAATATTTTGAATTAAATTATAATTTTAATCGATACTAGGCAGGTATATTTGCAGGTTGATAGCGGTAGTAAGACCCAAATATGCATAGGTGATGCATTGTAGCGGTAGTATAAGACCCAAATACTCATTGGTGAAGCAAGGTATCAGTAGTATATGACCAAAATACTCATAGGTATTGTAATGTAGCAGTAGTATAAGACCCAAATACTCATTGGTGAAGCAATGTATCAGTAGTATATGACCAAAATACTCATAGGTATTGTAATGTAGCAGTAGTATAAGACCCAAATACTCATTGGTGAAGCAATGTATCAGTAGTATATGACCAAAATACTCATAGGTATTGTAATGTAGCAGTAGTATAAGACCCAAATACTCATTGGTGAAGCAATGTATCAGTAGTATATGACCAAAATACTCATAGGTATTGTAATGTACGTACATACGTACATACCATCACGCCATATCCCTTACGGGGTAAGCAGAGAGAACCGAGCGCCATACTCCTCTATTTTTGCATACATTACTAGCTTCCTTTACATCCATACATCGTCTCATTCATGCTCGTCGATTATTATTGTAATGTAGCAGTAGTATAAGACCCAAATACTCATTGGTGAAGCAATGTATCAGTAGTATATGACCAAAATACTCATAGGTATTGTAATGTAGCAGTAGTATAAGACCCAAATACTCATTGGTGAAGCAATGTATCAGTAGTATATGACCAAAATACTCATAGGTATTGTAATGTAGCAGTAGTATAAGACCCAAATACTCATTGGTGAAGCAATGTATCAGTAGTATATGACCAAAATACTCATAGGTATTGTAATGTAGCAGTAGTATAAGACCCAAATACTCATAGGTATTGTAATGTAGCAGTAGTATAAGATCCAAATACTCATAGGTATTGTAATGTAGCAGTAGTATAAGACCCAAATACTCATAGGTATTGTAATGTAGCAGTAGTATAAGACCTAAATACTCATAGGTATTGTAATGTAGCAGTAGTATAAGACCCAAATACTCATAGGTATTGTAATGTAGCAGTAGTATAAGACCCAAATACTCATAGGTATTGTAATGTAGCAGCAGTATAAGATCTAAATACTCATAGGTATTGTAATGTAGCAGTAGTATAAGACCCAAATACTCATAGGTATTGTAATGTAGCAGTAGTATAAGACCCAAATACTCATAGGTATTGTAATGTAGAAGTAGTATAAGACCCAAATACTCATTGGTGAAGCAATGTATCAGTAGTATATGACCAAAATACTCATAGGTATTGTAATGTAGCAGTAGTATAAGACCCAAATACTCATTGGTGAAGCAATGTATCAGTAGTATATGACCAAAATACTCATAGGTATTGTAATGTAGCAGTAGTATAAGACCCAAATACTCATAGGTATTGTAATGTAGCAGTAGTATAAGACCCAAATACTCATAGGTATTGTAATGTAGCAGTAGTATAAGACCCAAATACTCATAGGTATTGTAATGTAGCAGTAGTATAAGACCTAAATACTCATAGGTATTGTAATGTAGCAGTAGTATAAGACCCAAATACTCATAGGTATTGTAATGTAGCAGTAGTATAAGACCTAAATACTCATAGGTATTGTAATGTAGCAGTAGTATAAGACCTAAATACTCATAGGTATTGTAATGTAGCAGTAGTATAAGACCCAAATACTCATAGGTATTGTAATGTAGCAGTAGTATAAGACCTAAATACTCATAGGTATTGTAATGTAGCAGTAGTATAAGACCCAAATACTCATAGGTATTGTAATGTAGCAGTAGTATAAGACCCAAATACTCATAGGTATTGTAATGTAGCAGTAGTATAAGACCTAAATACTCATAGGTATTGTAATGTAGCAGTAGTATAAGACCCAAATACTCATAGGTATTGTAATGTAGCAGTAGTATAAGACCCAAATACTCATAGGTATTGTAATGTAGCAGTAGTATAAGACCTAAATACTCATAGGTATTGTAATGTAGCAGTAGTATAAGACCTAAATACTCATAGGTATTGTAATGTAGCAGTAGTATAAGACCTAAATACTCATAGGTATTGTAATGTAGCAGTAGTATAAGATCTAAATACTCATAGGTAATGCAATATAGCGGTAATATAAGACCCAAATGGGTGATGCAATGTAGAAATAAAAGAGATTTCAATAATATGCATGGACTAATTACTTACTGTAATTCTTATTTACATCATTGATTTATATGTAGTACGTAGTAGGTACATAATATAATTCAATGGTTTACATACATAAGAATATATTTGATTATATATTTGCTTTTTGTCTGTCTTGCTTGTAATTTATGATGACTCCGAGTGGCCTGTTTTGGATTTCCATCATCTTAATCATCACAGTGATATTATCTATTGTCAATTGTTTTTTTATTAATATTTTTTTATTATTTTAATTGTAATTAAATTTCTAATACACGTGTATTATTGTTATCTTCTTAGTCACTGGTTTAAAAATAACATCACGATTCGCCATAAAGAACAAGACAATTGAACGCGACAAAAATCGAATATGTTTTTGAAATATTTCATTTTGGGTTAAAATAAAAAAATTCGAATCCAAAAATAAATATTTTCCGTCACAGATTTCACGAGCAGTCTTCCAAGAGACACATAAATTGCTCCTTCCAGCCTTTATGGTCTGAGAGAGCAATTACTTTTTACCAGCAGAAAAATTATTACTGCAGAAAACTTCTGAGGAGTTCTGAGAATCAACTTGAATGGTGAAAAATAAAGAAAAATCTCATGGTATTCAATAAAACAAATAATATTTAAGTAAAACTATTTCGAAGAAAAGGAATAGGATTATCATAAATCGGTTAAGAAATACATACATAAATTAATTAACATAATTTTCTAAACTTCATTCATTCATACTATCACGGCATATCCCACAATCCGGGGTAACCAGCGAAAGGTCTGCGAGAGTGCATTACCTTAAAATAAAAAGGAGCACAACACATGCGTGTATACCGACACATCAATCTCGTCTAAGGCACAAAAAGGCACTAAATTCATAATGGGTGATGAACGTCATGTTATTGTTGTCTGTTGTATTTTCGATTACCCGGCTCTTATGGGACACACGAAAACAATAATAGGAAAGAGTGGAAGCACTATTCTAAGTCGGTGCCTCGCAGCAATTTCTAAACTAAGTTTCAATAAAAATGTTATTATTTACCAACGTTGGTCAAAAGAGAAAATTTTATATCGAAAAAATTTCACCTTATAAGAGATGAAGTATTTTAAAATAAATTTGAGATATTGTATTGAAGAATAAAACAGAACAAAAGTGTCTAAAGACAAAAAAAAATATTTATTGTTTTGCCAATATATTATTAAAAACTTCGGTCTATTTATAAATATTTTTTTTGTAATTCGACAAAATAACGAATATATGATAAATGTACATTATTTTTGGTGACATTCATAGTTAGAGACTAAAGTGCACTTTACACGAACACTATTTTCAACGGGTTTCAGGTTTTCGGCGGGATTTTCAACGCGATGGGCAAAAAAATAGAACGTGTTCTATTTTCAATGCGATTTTCATCCTTTTTGGTAAAACAGAAATCTGTAAAATTATTCGCCGTCGTCGTTACCGACGAGTCAAAATGGCTGCCGTTTGCGTGTGTCACTTTAACGTGTGACATTCGCTCGCGATGTATTTTGTTTATTTGGAAAGTGTCGAAACTTTCGATATACTATTATATAATTTTTCGATAAACATTTATTTATATTATATTAAAAATTTGCACATATAATTGTGTAAACTGTGTAAAGTACTGTAAAGCGATGCTCGGAGTAACCTATATTTTGGATGCTGTTTTAAGCGTTGCGTGTAAAGCGATGTTTGGAGTAACCTGTATTTTGGATACTATTTTAAGCGTTGGAAACCGGGTCGCGTTGAAAATAGTGTCCGTGTAAAGTGCACTTTAGAATTAGACTTGGAACAGTCAAATAAAAAAATATTTTAAGTAATTCTCATCAAAAATTTTTGAAAAGTTTTTTTTGTATAGATTATCTATAAAAAAATAAAATAAAAAAAAACTTACCTGTGCCTTCACAGCTGATAAATGTATCTGCGCTACTCTGAGATCGAATTTCTTCATAGATATGTCTTCCTAAAAATAAAATAAGACCATCTTAAGACACGTGTCAGAATGTTTATACATTGTTTGAATACATGCCTAACTTTTCAAAAGAAAATTGAATTTTTTATATACATAAGTAGGTATATATCAAAATTCAGTTATAATATTTTTATTGCTTTATTGATATTTTAATTTTGGGATTTTCGTCAATTTGCTTCACATCAACTGGATTATACTAATTTGATGAAGATTGTTTTTTAAGAAGCATATAATTTAACTGTTTATCAGATAATTTATTTCTTTATTTTATTTCTCATTTTTGGTTTCACTTGTACTACTTTTTCAAAAATTTATTAATCTGTTCATTATTATCACTATTTACTTTGGCAAGCAACCCCCCTAGACAACGTGCCATTTAGTTCAAGAAAAGAAACAAGAAAATATAACTCAATGCACGGAAGTGACAGCTGTCAGTCACGTGACAACTGTCACTTCCATACATTGAGTTATCTTTTCTTGTTTCTTTTCTTGAGCTAAATGACACGTTGTCTAGGGGGTAAGGTAGCAAAGAACTGATGCGATGGAATGAGTCCATGACGTCACCGCAATCGGTCTAATCATAATACAATTTAAAACAAAAAAAAATAAACTATCGGCATACGCCTATAATCATTGTTAGTTAGTTTCTTTATTCATTTTCTAAAAATCCACTGATAAACAAATATGGTAAGAGGGATATTATGTATCTTTTTTTAGATATAAATGTTCAACATTAAAAATGTATATGTTTTAAAAAAATTTAAAACTGATTTGAAATATAATTAAAAATATTTCTTTAATCCAATCTTCAAAATGAATTTCCAGCATACATATATCATGAGTTTATTACTGAGGTAGATGAAGAGAACGATCGCCACATACTTCAGTCTTTGCATACATTCATCGTCTCATATATACAATATACATGCTTGCCTGTTATACTCTATACATTTCATTCTTTCAGATAATTTATAGATCACATATCCGTGCCATTTTTTTCTTGGTCAGTCTCTTCCTCTCATTCCACCATTGAAAACTTGCCAAGACACCTAGGTGAAAACGTTCGGTCGTTATTATAAAACGAGTGGGTTGAGGCCAACGCTAAACTCCTCACTAACAAGTCATTCTATAAAGTATTTTAATGGAAAATTTCCAACATTTTCATGAAATTAGTTTGTTAAATTATTTTTTGTTTAAATATTTTATTATGAAAACTTGATAACTCTTCAATGCCATTTTATGAAAGTGATGTGCCTTTTTACGAATTTGAAAATAAAAATTTAAATTTTAAGTTTCCTGAGCTTGGGGTCAATTTGAAATATTTGACAGTTAAAAAAATTGAGAAGCACTATTCATAGAATCGAATAAGTACTCTAGTCTATAATCGATAAAGTAAAATGAACACGCCGTACATAGAACACTGCACACAGCACATAGCACACACACACAGATACATTGTGATGAATCTTTCAGAATAAAATCTCAGCATGATACTAGTTGATAATCTGCAAAAAAAAATACCCTTAAAAATTGCGAAATCATAACTCCCCACTATATCCCCTTGGGTTAGTGAGGAGTAAAAATATTGTGGAAAATTTAAAAATGGATTTCCACTCTATTAACACAAAAACTCTAGAATCATCAAAAACTTTTTTATGTGTCATATTTTATTCATCATTTCTATATGGAAAAACGATCGCAAAATGTTTATTTCATTCCATTTGCAATAGCCTTCTATAAACATTAAACAAGCTTAATAAGTCAAATATAAAGTGGTTTTTGTAACTTAATTATTCTCTTCCAAATGTTACATTAGACACAAAATAGAAAGGCAATCGTAGTTGCACTGGATTTACGGGCACAGGCGACCAGAGTACCAGCCAGAATAGGTGATCCACACGGCCTGCGACTATGTATGCAGGATTAAGGTGCCCCTTCATGATTCAAGTCACGCTCACCACTCACCCACCAGCCTCCGACTGATGACTGAACCACCACTCCCCCGCGCAACCAAATCCAATAAGATTTATTATGTACTTAATTTAATTACGTTTTACTATACAATAATGACAATATCAAAATAGTATTACAGAACAAATGTTATTGGTCTGTTTATGTTTATTTATTTATTTTCTTTGGGAAGTTACAGCTCATTTACAGTTTAATGGTACAATATTATTTTTACAGTGCTAGAGCCAAAAAAAGCATTACATCAACATAATATAAAAACAAATAACAGTTTACAAGCCAAAAACATTCATACACACACTCATACACACCATCACACACACATACACGCACACACATACATACATATATACATACATACACATACATACACACATATTATATTTTTTATTTTATTTTTATTTGTTTGGAAACTTAACAGCTATACATTTATAATACTTAATTGCAAATGAGAATACAAAATAAATAGCCAATTATAAAGTTTCACATATTTAAATTATTATATGTTATTGATGTTGGGTAGTCATTGTAAGATGGTGAGTGTATGTGGGGGAAAGGTAAGGGTAATGGATATAGGAAAACGTTGATAAGGAAGGGATGAATGTTTAAGGAAAGTAGGTTTGATTTTTAACCAGTAATATTACCAATAACTGCGAGTAATTGGCGTTTCATCGATGTCTCTGTGGAGTTAAATATATCAGGTTGGGGGTCAAGACTATTGTAATAATTTAAGCATCTGTTGACATAATTATTCTGTGCGTAATTTCATATATACAACAACTAGGGAAAGGAAGAGAAAGGAGAGAAGAGAGACTAGGAGGACAGGACAGAGGGATATTGGTTACGCATCACCTTCAGAACATCATGTCTAAATCTATGATATATCGCTTTATTTTTTTTTATATTCAGAGTGTATTATTTTTTCCTTTAATAAATAAATTAAATTACTTGTAATTTTGTATATATTTGTTTCCCTTTTGCGAGTATTTAATCAAAAATATACCTAATACAAATATATTTTGTCTCTTCACAGAGAGCAGAGTGAAGGGTGGTACTTGAACAAATAGAACATGGAAGGAAGAACAGTGTATGTAGATTGACAAGTACATAGGTGGATGATATTTCTGCCTCTTGGGAATATGATGTGTAGGTACATATAAAATTCTCATCTAAAGGTTATAAACGTATGTTATTACGCTTTTTGAATATTCAGAGTTTTTATAGCCAATGTAGGCAGGAGATATATTTTTGAATCGATAATTTTCAGAGATCATGTTTTGACTCGTTCAGAGAAGAAATAAATTATATTTTAATCTTCTTCTTTTCTTTCTTCTTCAGTCCTCTGTCCTCCACTGGTAGATATAAGCCTCTTCTATACTCTTCCATTTTCTTCTGTCGGTTGCTGCTTGCAGCCAATTTTTACCCCCCCACAGCGGCTATGTCGTCGGACCATCTTTTTTGAGGTTTTCCGACGCCTCTCTTGTTTTCCCAAGGTCTCCATCTTAATATTTTAGGGGTCCATGTTGTGGTGTCTTGTCTTGCAATATGACCCGCCCATTGCCACTTCAATCTTGCTACGCGATCCATGACGTCCGCTACTCTGGTCCTTTTCCTAATTTCCTCATTTCTTATTCTATCTCTTAGGCTTATAACAAGCATGGATCTTTCCATAGATCGCTGTAATGTATAATATAATATAGGTTCCTACATAATAGGATTAGTCATAATGATTTGTGTTTGATCACAAAATGTAATTCGTATCGTGGTAGTTGCAGATGAAATAGTATCAAATTTTATACCGTTGAAGTAGTAAAGCGTTTTGTTCACATAATATGTAAATATTTTTGATTATAAAAATTAGGTTGGTGTCATATAAATCCTATAGATTTACCATTTATATCAATATGTATTAGAATTAGTAATGATTATTATTATACGTAGGTTGCGCGTAAAAAAAAAGTTAACAGGCTTTGACAGCAACTACCATTATTTCTGTAAATTAATTATATAGTTAAAAAATGAGAAATGGATTCCTATTTTACATCACTTAAAATATTTAATTAAATACGTCATTATTTCAACAATAAAAATAAATATTCTAATTTTTTTAAAAATCAAGAATAAACTTCATAATTTGCTTTATGTATAAAATGATGAGAAACACTAGTGTTTTCAGTTGTTTTGACCATTCGCATATCAGGTTTAAAACAAAGTTTTAAAAATATGGTTTTACTATTGCGTTCTCTGATAAAATAAATATGCAATGGTTGGTAACAAGTATACTTCTCAATTTATGCTTCGTGATATTATGAAACATATAAAAGGTGAGTTTCTCGTTAGGAACTTTTTTTGAGGTAAGCCATATATTTTGCAAACTACAGCCGAAATGAAAACGGTATATTTCAGCCCATGAGATAGTGAATAAATATATCCCTTCGAAATATGTTTGATTCATACTTTTTTTTTATTCGATTTGTATGTATTCTAGGTCCACATCAATTTCATCTATGACATATTTTCAATATAAAAGAAAATGCGAGCACAAAGGATTCACATTTGGATTTTCAGACGATTCTGTCTTACGGGCTCATTTCAATATAATAAAATGGAAAAATATCCTATCGAAGATACATTCTACTTTCAGAAGCTTATTGTCAAAGTTCAACATCGAATCCAACGAAATTATTAGGTATACGTATTTATTTATTTTTATATACAGAAATAGTTTTTGGTAGCAAGGAAGTTATTTTAGTTATATTTTATAAAGTTTCCATATTTTTAGTGATTTATTATAAATACTTACTCAAAGTAAATAAAAAAAAACACTCCTTCAATCCATAATTAAGATTCACTCACATACTCGAAACTCAAACATCTGGCTACAGGTTCAATATTAAATTTGAAGTGTTGGTTTTAAAATTTAGTATCTTTTAGTACCTTAAAATTTTATTTGATATTTTTTTTATCTTGAAGCTGTACAAAGTATAACATAATACCTACTTACGTACAGACAACAATGAATATAGCAAATATCATCTCAATGAATAAATTATTTTTAAAATGGAATATCGTGGAAAAAAATTGGAGGCATATAATATACAAATTGTAAAAGATTTCAATTGATCTATCCAATTATACCTGTAATTCATTAACTTTGTTATATAGATGACTTTCCAATGATCGCTGTTGCATTCTGGTCATAGTGTCCAATGAATCCTGCAAATAAGAATCATCGTTGAATTTTTGGAAGTTTCATTGTAAAAAATTAATGCATTTTCTTACATCTAGTGTCAACAAAAAGAATATTAACAAGTTGAAAAAATAACAAATTTACACAGTATGAATTACACAAAAATAACAAAAAACAAGAAAATATTCTAATTTACACAAAAAACAAAGGAAGCATAAAATATATCAAAAGATTTTTTCCTTTATGTATGTATTCAACACCTAAGCGACGAAAAGCGGCAAGACCAGATGCTTCCTTTACACATTCTGGCAAATCATTATAAAGTTGAAAACCTTTATATAGGTGTCGCCAAATAACTTGAACTTTTAGCCGAGAAGGCGGGCGATTAGCACGTAAACCAACGAAGCAATAAGACACAAATTTGCGATCTGCGCAACCACTCAATAATGTTCAAGATGTTTGGCGAAAATTATTATAGGTAGGTACACATTATTTTGTGTACCTGCCAGGTTAGTCTGTGGCAGTCTAGTTCTCGTCGGGTAGGTGTGTACTTCAAAATTATAAAGAAAATTTTTTTTTGTGAAATAATTTAAAAAATGAAAGAATATTTGATACTGAATATTCATTAGCACTAATCAATTTTATTTTATTTTGTTGATTACTGTTTTCACTGTCCACTTAGAAGAAATAGAAACAAGTCTCTCTTAACTTATCCTGCATGCTTCACATGCTCTCGACTCGCTATAGAATCTTCTAGGTTTGTTCTAGAATCTAGAACAAACTTTATGCTAAATTCATACATTAATAGAGCTTGTACTGGATATAACAGAAATTGTTTGAGTAATCCGGAGTTGGATATGTTTGCTTAGGGTTTATATCTATTTAAAAAAATGTGAAATGGCGGATATTTAATCTGTGCTCTGTTTTGTTGTAAGTATCTTTACGTTTTTAATTGTGCCCCTTTAATTTAATTCAATTCAATTCAGTATTATTTATACATTGAGACACGTGGGGTAGAAATTGTACTGAGTTTCCAGTGTAATATGAGTGTTGTGATATGAGCTTCCCCCCTCCCATCTTCGTTCCTAACCAGTTTTCATAATTGTAAAAATGTTTTCAAAATTGTTAACATCTTGTAATACTTATATATTTTTAATATATTATTGGCAATATAAAAAAATTATCATCGTATTTTTGTTTAAATTTTTCTTGTTTGCTGTTTTATTCTATAAAATAAATAAATAAATTCTGTTAGTAGATGACAAAACATCTTTTTTTATTCACGAAAAAGGATACCAAAACACTTTTTTTCATGTTGGTCAAGAAATTTATAAGAAGTTTGTATTTAATCCACATAAAAGGTTCGTTAATACTTATACCCCCATCAAAAATATGCTGTTTTATTGACTCTTTCCAGTTTTTTCATGAGTTTTACTTATTGATCCCGAAGATCTTAATGTAAGATGTTATCTATAAGATATTTTCTTCTGATACAGTTCTTAAATAAAGTGCGGAGTTTTGAAGATCAGAATATTTTCTTGTAATCGTTTTGATCTATAAGAAACTACCATTCCACACCATCACGCCATTTCCCTATTTGGGGTAGGCAGAGAGAACCGAACGCCAGACTCCTCTCTCTTGACACACATTCCTCGCTTCATTCACGTCCATACATCGTCTCATACACGCTCTTCTATTATTCTTACTTCTAACATCACCATCTTTCAAAATCCCATTTATGTGATCGTGCCAACTTTTTCTTGGCTGACCTCTACTTTTCGTTCCTCTTTTATCAGCCTTGTACACTTTTTTTGTCAGACGGTCATCACTCATTCTTTCTATGTGGCCGAACCACCTTAGGGCATTTATTTTCATCTTACTTACGATATTTCTTTCAATCAAACATTCTCGTCTAATATCCTCATTTCTTATTCTATCATCCATCGTTTTACCACACATTCGTCTTAGTGACCTCATTTCAACCGCGTTAATTCTACTTTCATGCGTCTTCTGCCATGTCCATGTCTCACTAGCATACATTAGAGTCGGTGCGACGATACCAATGGTATAAGAAACTAAGACATCAAAATACTTATGTTTATTAGTAGATGAAATTACCTAAGCAAGATTTGAATCCGGTTACACTGGATTGGTAGCTAAATGTACTGATTACTCAGCCATTGTCCATTATCCAAGAGTCTTAAGTCTTACACTTCGAACATTTAATGATTGACCTCTTTTTATTTATAAAATATTATGTTTTTGCAAATAGTATTAAAAGGAAACAGCTCCTACGCGATCAGGACCCTATAAATGTAGCAATATGAAGTCAAGATAATCAAAAATAATGTGTTGAAATTCCAAACTGAGAATATTAAGGATTAATTGCGCAGTCAACGAAACTGTTATTACGTCTAATGTTTTAAAAACTTTTTTCAATTTCTGTTGCACGATTCAATATAAAAAAGAAACAAAATCGAAATAATAAAGCTGGGTTCACACACGATAGCGTCGCACTGCACATTTTTCTCAGTTCCTACTCAATCTTAACTGCACAAAGAGGTTGCAATATAATTAAGTACCTACATACATAGTTGTCATTTATATCATGTATATAAATTAAGTTTAAAGCAATTTGAGGAAAATAATTTATCTAAATATGTTGGAAATTTAACATAGTTAGTACCATAAGATTATAATTCACATAAGATAATTTTAATTTGTTTATACGAGAACACCATTATTACATGAAAATAAATAACTGAAATAAATTATAATTATAAAACGAAAAAAAAAAATTATTTTGTTTTTTTACAGGTAAAAAAAAAGAGTATATATAGGTACATACAAAATAAAACAATTCAATGTTTTTCCCCTTTGGAAGTGTAGACACTAGTGTATGGGGCATTAATATTATACAAATATCTTTATTAAGTTATATAAACAAAATAACTAACAATTAATTATATTCTTCTTCTTCTTCTTCTTTAGCCGTCTCTCCACTGCTGGATGTAGGCCTCTTCAAAATCCTTCCATTTATTTCGGTCCATGGCTCGTCTCGGCCAGTTTCTACCCGCAACAGGGACAATATCGTCCGCCCATCTTTTCATCGGTCGACCTATTCCCCGTTTATTTCCCCATGGTCTCCACCTCATAACTCTGGGTGCCCATCTCTCTGTTCCCTGTCTAGCAACGTGACCTGCCCATTGCCACTTTAATCTTGCTAAATTTGGTTGTTTCTTGCTAAATTTATTGGTAAATTTGGTCTGGGTAAGAGAAATGTAAGAGGAGAAACACTTTTAGACTACCTGCAATGTGAACAATTATACTGCGCAAACACATTTTACATGAAGAAAAAACAAAGAAAATGGACATGGAAAAGTCCCGACGGTAGGACAAAAAATGAAATTGACTTTGTTATTACAGACAAATTGAAATACTGTAAAGATATATCGGTCCTAAACCAATTTGACGCGGGAAGCGACCACAGATTGGTGAGAGCTTCGTTTAGAATAAATGAAAAACTAGAAAGGCTTAACATGATCCACAAAAAACCCAGGAAAACACCCACAATCGAAACAATTACCAAACACCAAACAGAATTTCAAAAAATACTACAACAGAAATTAGAACATGAACCAGAGCTTCACAACATGGATATAAATCACCTTACAAATAAAATTACGGAAAGTATTCAGACAGCTGTTAAAACAATATCATTTAGAAAAACAGGCAAAAACCAAAAACTATCATTAAACACAATAAAACTTATTGAGGAAAGACGACAAACTGACAGAGACTCAAGCAGATATAACACTCTTAATAAGATTATCAGGAAGGAAATAAGAAAAGATATCCGAAAATATAATACAAGCCTTATCATGAGCACGATAGAATCAAACAAAAACATGAGAATCCTTAGATCAAACAAAACTACTGGCAAATCGAATATCATTAGAATTAAAAACAAAAATGGCGATGTAGTCAATGACAAAAACAAGATTAATTATATTATTAACCCAAAACAAATCTTTATATTAATACGTTAAGCGAAAACTTCTGACACCATTTCGGAGTTTGAGATTTAGAATAGGTAAAGTATAAAATATGAAGGATTGCATTAAGCTAAAATTTAGACAATATTTGTTACAAATACATTAAATTAATGATCGACGAAGTTTTTATTTTGTAGAATTGCATTATAAGTTATATCTATAATTAAAAGAAAACCAGTTTTTGATTCTACTTGAATTTTATTATGAGTGATAGGCCTATTTCGCCTTCTTAGGGCATTTACTAGCTTATTTACTAGCTTAAGCTAGTAAATGTCCTAACAAGGCGAAATAGGCCTATCGCTCATAGTAAAATTCACGTAGAATCAAAAAGTGGTTTACTTTTAACTATAGATATAACATTAAAATAAATAAAACAAAAAAATCACATCAAAACATAGATTGTTTTCTTTCATACTGCCAATTCCAAACGCAATTGTTTTAAATTCAAAAAGAGTCAAATACTCAAAAATACTTAGTTACTCCAAATTAATATGCACTTTTGAAAACGGTGTGACTAAAATTGATTATATTTGAGTTCGGGACGATGGATGTCTTAATAAGCATAATATAAACCTTTTTTGGTTTGAAATTGGAAACAAGGATTCGAGGATCTTTTATTTGGTATGCATTACACTACGATAAGGCCGTGTAAGGCCAGCCGTAACCCCTTGAAAACAACATTACATAGGGATAATTAAATTTTTACGGGAAACATCGTAAAATGCGAATAACGTTGCTATGAAACCTGATACAAGCGTGCCTTTAACAGCTAAAGTTTATTTTAACATGACTTCTTTGAGAAATTAATATTCCGAGAAATTTAGCTTTGTTGTGGGATGATTCGTATTATGTTGTACTATATAGAAAAATATACCTGCAATTGTTTTATTTGTATTTCCAAGTCTAAAGCTTCCTTCTTCAGAGAGTCGTAATTTGATCTAATTTGCATTGGTCCTAGTCTTTCCAGAACTAGTTCATCTTTTAATGGAGGTGGAGCATTATCCTGAAAAAAATACAATCGTTTATAATTATTAGAGTACTTTTTAAACGAATTATAAAATAGGCAATTATTGGAAAGTTATGGCACTTGTTGTTTACGGCGCTGGCCGATTTACTAATGATATTAATAACAATTCAGCACTACAAATAATAACACTCAATTATTATTATTATTATTACCATTATACACTTCCTCAAAAGAATTAGCATATCAATGCATAAATTGTAAATTATTTAATAGAACAAAACAAATTGCAACAAACGCATCATCGAGCGTTCAATTGGGAACAATTCACCCATCCATATACTTAACATATCAAAGATTTAGGCTCTGAGGAGGTCTCTATACTATCTAACAACCCTACTGATTCCCGAATATTAACGTTTAAAAAGTCTTTAACGATTCCATTCGTATTCATTTTTTTATTACGGGTTTTTGCAATTTTATTATTATTTTATTCGATAAATCTAAAATTTCTAAATAACGGCTCAACAATTGCGGTGGCTGACATAATGAAAGGTAATAATATTATTTTACGAGAACGCCAAAGTCTTTAAATCTCGTTTCCTAAAGCGGTGTTTTTAATTTTTTTCATCAAATGATTTTGTACTATTACTAAAATTTGGAATAGACACGTCGCAAATGTATGTTATTTTTTTTATTTTATCATGTATCGGGTCTGTTATGTTGAATTGACCAGTTAGTCAATATTTTTTTTCATTCTTACTCCCTTAACTCGTTTAATTTTTGAGATATTTTTGAAACATGGCAACACTGAATCCTTTCATCTGCTGGGAAATGACATTTGAAATGCATGTGTAATATAATTATTGCTGATTATTTTTTAAATTCTAGCTTACATCGAACGTAGACTGCCGTGGCATAGTTGAAAGGCCGTTTGGCGAGTGTCCTGGGTTCGATCACTAGCAGAGGATAAGTATATTTAAAATTAATTTCTCAGGCAAATATTGCTTTTCTGGTCTGGAAACATTGGCTAGTTAGAAGAAATTCCATACGGCAATATACTCGCAACTTGCGTAGAGTGCAGGGAAGTGTTTATTATTATTATACTGAGGTCATTTCATATTTATCATTATTTTAATATGGATAGTTTTCTTATGACGCATTTTTTGATCAATAATTATAATGAATTAAAATAGCTTTTTTACAGATTAACATTTTTCGAACTTTATATAATAATTTCAAAATAATCAATGTGAACTAAAGTTACTAACCAAAATCAAGAGCACAATTAGATCTATAAAGATTTTAAAAATACCAAAGTCAAAGCAGATATAATTTAAAATAAATGTGATTTTATTTATTTCAAAGAATATCTTTGGATGAGCACTTGTGTGAAAGGGATTACGATTATTTTCATAGAGGATAATAAAGAGAGCCAAACATGAATGGAATTTTCGCTCATGAGCACACCACCTTCAGATCATTACTGACAAAAGCAATCTTCATGGCTTAGGATATGCGAAGATAAAATAATGCTCAATTGGTTTTTATTTTTATAAATGTTTTAGGCTTATAAACGCAATTTATGAGTAAATTGCGTTTTTGGACATCCCCAAAAGCCGCAATAGTAAACAAACAGCTTGACTATAAATTCAATCTTCAGACAACGATGTTATTAAATCACTTTTTTGTATTGAAATTTGAAAAAAAAAACTAACACATATTTCAATTGTTATGTTTATAAATAACAGTAATTGAAATTTCTAAAAATTCATTGGTATTACACAAAATAAATGATTTTGAAAAATAAATGTGTATATGGTATTTCTATTTAAAGAAAATTCATTTTATTAAAACCATTAATCAATTATAGTCTTATTTTTATAATAATGATAATAAAAATTTATAAAGCGCCGTATAGTGATACAAGATCACTCCAAGGGCGCTGTAGCTTATTTGTTGGCTCTACGAAACAAGGCAGTCTTAAGAAGTTTACCGAAGGTGTCAATGCTCTGAGCTCCACGTATGTCAAGAGGCAATTTATTCCATTTTAAAGGCCCGTTCACACTAAAACCGCAATCATAGTAAGCCGCCTTATTGACTCTCTCCAATTCTTTTAAAGAGTTGGTACTCTGTGATTCAGACGATCTCAGCGTAAGCTGCCTCCCCGATGGAACATTCCTCTGGCACAATTCCTGAATGTAGTGTGGAGCCAAGTCGTTCAGAGCTTTAAACACCATCAGGCATACCTTATAGTCCACTCGTTCTGGACATCTCAACCAGTGCAGTTCGTTAAGAAGAGGTATTATGTGACATCTTTTGTCGGCTCCATATATCAACCTCGCAGCTGCGTTGAAAACTATTTGTAATCTATCAAGCTGATACTTTGGCAAACCCGCATAAATAGCATTACAGTAATCCAGTCGTGACACCACAAATGCATTAATAAGCGTTTTAGCTTCGTTTTTGGGTAAGCTCCGGCGGATGCTTTTCAATTGCCTCAGATGAAAGAAACAAGAGCTAACAGTTTTTGAGATTTGCAAGTCCAGCGATAGTTTGTTGCGATGTCAGTGTAGAAATTTGAAGGTATTTGATGGTGTAAGTTCTTCTCCATTGATGTTAATCGATTGAGTATTTTCAATGAGAATTTTATCAATGAATGTTAAATGTTGTGTATCAAGAAAAAGTAATTTCATTCAATAAAGTCAATCTTGTGAGTTCTTCATATTTCTTCCTATCTTATTAATATGGTATAAATGCCTACTTTAATCCAAAAAGAAAACCGGCCCAATAACGTGAAGGTAAGGTATGGAAAACAATGAAAACGAATAATATGGATGATTCAGTGATTTAAGCTTATTTTTGATAAATATATGGTATAGTTGTATCCCATTAAATTATATCTTAAATCACCCGATAAATCTGTAGGGTTTAGTGTTCATCAACAATTTAATACTTATTTTATTCCTTTAATGGACGAAGTCTAACTATCCTTCCATCTCTGAGGTGGTTATTCAGGTAGACGGCGTCCAGAAGGGATTTCATTTGCTGCTATATACGCAAGTCTATCACTATCCTGAGGACATCAGAAATAAAGGTTCTAAGGTCAATCACTGGAAAAACTCTCCGAGATCGTGTCCACAATGTTGAAATAAGAAAAAAATGAAAATAGAGGACATCGTTCGGTAGAGTAGATCCAGAAGAAGACATTGGAGGGACCACGAAGTCATAATGGACAGTGATAGACTTGAAAAATAACACAAACTCATATTTTATGATACCATATATATACGCATACATTATCTTTATGTCCATTGGGAGTCAATGTTGTTTTTAGACAGCAAATGATCTAATGATTCTGACGCAGTTCACAGGAGATATCTATGCGATAACATTCTCGATTCTATTTTTTATTTATACATTTATACATATATTGATAGACTTCACATTAACTGTATCTCCAATGCCTTACTAGGAAAAAAACCGGTGCCGGGGCTAATACATCTCGAAACACTGACACTGTCATAGTTATTGCCAAGTGAATCTATATAATATTACAAATAACAAAAAAATAAATTTATATATACTAAAAGCAAAAGCAAAAGATGGGGTCAAAAGCTATGGGTGAAAAATCTCTGCATTGTGTCTGTGTGATACTAATAGCAATTCAACGTAGTTTTTAAGTAATGCCTTTTGATTAAGTTATTAATTTATCAACTTAATGTGTAATTATGATTACAATGTAAGCTTATTGCCATAAGGTAAATTTTTCCGAGCAACCAAAGCAACGTATATGTTTCATATATATTTTTTATTCTGCTATTGTTTTATTTTATGTTTCATAAAAAAAAAATTATTTTATGTTACATAAAAATTAATAACTGTTAATGGTTTACCTTTTTTTAAGTACCTAATGATTTTTGTATTACCCTCAAATTTATTCTATTATTTTATTTACTTAATAATTGAGTAAGTTTTTTTATGTTTATATGTATTTTGATATATACATACCTACTTATGTATTTTTATGATATGTTATTTTATTTTTGTTTTAATTTTCTATTGCGATGTTTTACTTGTGTAAATTGTAAGAAATAAAGAATTATTTTATTTATTTTATAACGTGAGGCTAAAGATAGTGTAGTAGTAGGTACCATTGAGTATTGTTTACGAACCAATTTCTTAATAAACGGAGTTAGAAAAAAATATCTTAGTTAATTCCATAGATGGCGATGGTGTGATCAACTTTTTTTCAAGTACTCAGATATTGATGAGTATCATATATATATACGTAGAACTTTAAAAATGGAATGATAAGAGAGCTCAATAAAAGGCATAATTGGTGAACGTTTCGCAAGCGCTTAAAGTAATCCTTGCCTTGACTTCCCGGTTCTGCAATAATTTCCCAACTTCGTCTCTAAAGAATTTTTAAATTGTCAGAAAAATAAAACAAATTATTTGTTTATTTAAGTATCTCAAGAATGAAAAAATAATGAAATAACCTAGTATTTTCTAAAGATTATAATAACAATACATTTTCTGAAATAATATCCAAAACAAAAACAATATTATAACAAGAACCTACTAAGCAACCCTCGTTTTTGAGAGGGTAGAAATAAAATAAATTTCATAAATCCGTTTTCCATAAAATAAGATTACTTCTTCAAATACGGGAAAAAACAATTTTCCTTTGTCCGCGGAAAAAAATTCACAAACGCCGTAAAATTCGATGAATATTCACTCGTACGGCGACGTACAAATAATTTCCTTATAAAATCAAATATATTTTTTATTCGACATTTTGATTAACGATTTCTCAACAAGAAAAATTCAAAACAGAATATTTCAATCACCTTTTCACTTTTTTAACAATTATTAACATCCTTTAAATTCCAAGTCCTAGATGATAAGCATCTTCTTGTCTGTACAAGGATGTAACGAGGAAGACGTTGTGGAAAATGCCGTGCACATTCAATATCTCGTTACGATACTTTTTACTCCTCACTTACGCAAGAGGATAAAGTGGGGAGTTATTATTTCGCAATTTTTAAGACTATTTTTTTTATTGCAGGTTATCAACAAATAAATATAATGCTGTAATTGTATTCTGAAAGTTTCATCACAATGTAACTGTGTGTGTGCTGTGTACTATGTGTTTTGTGCTCTGTGCTATATGCTGTGTGCTATGTACGGCGGCGTGGTTTATTTTATTTTATCGATTATAGACTAAAGTACTTAATCGATTTCTTTCAAATTTTGCAAATTTGTATATCTAATACTCGCTTAAATCCCATTAGATTTTGAAGGATATCTGAATAGTGGTTCTCAATTTTTTTACATACCAAATATTTCAAAATAACCCCAAGTTCAGGAAATTTAAAATTTGATATTTTTATTTTCTAATTGTTAAAAAGGCACATCACTTTCATAAAATGGCATTAAAGAATTATCAAGTTTTCATAATAAAATATTTAAATAAAAAATAATGTAACATACTCATTTCATGAAAATGCTGAATATTTTCCATACAAAATTTGAATACTTTATAGAATGAATTTTTAGTGAGGAGTTTAGCGTTAGCCATAACCAACTCATTTTGCTTTGAAAATACATACCTCGGTGGAGAAATAAGTAGTGGTTGCATATGCCTTGTATTGCGGCATCCTGACACTCGTTCTACTATAATAGGACGAAGAAATTTTAGAAAGAGATTTACCTGTCCAGCGTCTAATCCTTCTGCGTCTTCGTGCGTGACATGCTGTGGAGGCGCAAACGGCCTCCTAGTGTTGGCCCTTGCAGAATGTGCTGGTGGAGCCGGAAGACTCCTGGCTACGTGTGCTAAGTCTGCAGTGCCACTGAGAGCACGGCACTGCGAACCCAGGGTTTCGTAGCGTCTAGACTGCTCCATAGCCTTAAAAAAAACAAAAACGAACTGATATTAGGAAATATAAATATAATAAATTTAGACTTCAGCAAAGAAAACACCCTGAAAATGTTTATAAATCAATTTTAGAGCAGTATTCAGTCGTAGTCAGAAATTGAGTCAATAGTGGAATACTTAAATCCATACTTTTTTTTTTCATTTATTTAAAAACATTTCATCCAACATTGAATGTTACTTGTCTTAATAATAAAAATAACAATAGCATGAGGAGAAAAATACAATGTTAACACGTAGTTCTTAAGAAAAATAATTGGCATATAAATACAAACAAAAAAAAATCACACTTAAAAGTGTTTTATTTTTAATTTTATTTAATAATATATACATTATGCAAAGATTATTTCAGCATTTTTACTTTTTTTTAATTTATTTTGTGTTGTAATTTTCAGAGCCTTTTTTGTATCTTCTTCTTCTTGTGTCATATCAGGTCTCCCCGATGTTGACGACCACCATAGAGAAAGCCTCCCTGTCAGGTGCAGTGCGAAACAGCTCCTCCACAGTTCTTATAGCGGTCCATTCGCCGATGTTTCGCAGCCAGGAAAGCTGCCTTCTTCCGACTCCTCTACGACCATCAATCTTCCCCTTCATGACGAGCTGAAGGATGGCCTACTTTTCATCTCTCAGAATATGGCCGAAGTACAACACTTTACGGAGCTTAACATTGGTGAATAATTCTCTGTTGGTGTTGGCTCTACGTAGTACTTCAGTGTTACTGACCATGTCAGTCCACGATATTCTCAGCATTCTGCGGTGGATCCACATTTCAAATGCTTCAAGGCGGTTTATAATATTAACTTTGAGAGTCCACGCCTCCACCCCATAAAGCAGAACTGACCACACATAACACTTGACCATTCTATGTCTCAGCTTTAAGTTGATATTGTCGTCGAGAAGAAGATTTTTCATTTTGTAAAATGCCGATCGGGCCGCTTCTATTCAGCATTTTACTTCAGTGTCAGGGTCTAGATTCTCAGTAATTACACTACCCAAGTATTTGAAATTCTTTTTTGTTCAAGTCTTTTTTGTATAACATAATCTTAAACCGAAGAAATAAATTATTTTCTTGTAACAAAAATAATAACATAGACGTTTTGTATAATTGTTTCTACGACAAATCACACGTACCTACTATGTAAAAATTTAATTCAAAACGAACATTTTTTTCATATAATGTATATTTTTATTCGAAACAATACCGACGAATCATGATAGATTTCATAAAATGAACGAATCATTTTACTATAGGTGAACGAAATCGGTTAAGGCAGGATTCAAACCCAACTCTACAAGATTACACATATGTAGTAGGTACAATGCACAATACATACATACATACCATCACGCCATGTCCCTTACGGGGTAAGCAGAGAGAATCCATACTTCTCTATTTTTGCACACAATTCTGGCTTCCTTTACATCCATGCATCGTCTCATACATGCTCGTCGATTGTTCAAACTTTTTATGTTTCCTTCTTTCAAAATATCATTCACATGGTCATGCCATCCCTTTCTGGGGCGACCTCTGCTATTCACTCCATCTCTTGCACCCATGTATATTTTTTACAATGTACAATGATTTAACAATAATAAATTGGTCACATAAACCGACCGATGACAGGTCGTATGACCTGTAGGTGCCTTAATTTCCCAGTTTCTATAATATTCCAACTTCAACTTCGTCACTAGTAAGATGTTAAAATTTTGTCATAAAAATGTATTTTTTTTTGGCACCAATTTAAACATTATTTTGGCATTCTTATTATTTGATTGGCATCATCTGTTATAACAAGCAATTTGATAAGTTATTAACGCCATCATGCATATCAGGCCATTTTTTATCCGTAGGTACTGTTTCCATCAATTCCAATTCTAAAATTGCAGTTGCGATTGTGCGATCGACGCAAACGACAGACGCGATTAGCTACGATATGCGGACATATTTACGAATTACAAAAAGTCGGTAAAACAACCATTATTATAAATAATTTTAGAAATCGTTCTTATTTTTAATCATATATTCATGTAACATACACTCGCATTGATTTGGTAAAGTATTTAAATAGGTGGAGGCAGACCGGTTAGCGCGCTGGGTTAGTAATCCAGCGGTCACGAGTTCGAATCCTCCCACGAACGATTTCGTTCACATATACATAGCACAAGCATTTGTGCTTAATTTTGGGACTGTATGATGAATTATATCTATGTATTGTTCCAAGGACATATTCATTCTTTAAAAAAATGGTATAAAATAAGTATGGAACGTGGTTTTTTTTATTTTTAAGATAGGCAGGTATTTATTTTTTAATAAAGAAAAACATATTTATTTTCCCGCCAAACTGCAAAGCAGTTTTTTGGCAGAGCAGATTCTCTCTTTCACATAATATTATAAATTTCACGTATAATTTTTTCATTAAACTTATCTCAAATATTAAACAAACAGAAACTAAACAAAAATATGAAAGAAAAAAATAATTAAATAAACCTTACACATAATATACAAACATATATTATACCTATAATTAAATCAACAATAATAATTCAAAGTCTAACGAACGCTTTATATCAGATACAGATGTTTTTATATAGTTACTAAGAGTATTTTCTATAGTTACTATTTTCGTATTGACTTTAAAATATTTCTTATTCTAATCGGCAACGCGTTAATAATATGCGGCACAAGATGTTTCCTGGTACGATCTCCATACACGTTGTTTGTCTTAGGTTACCTGCAGGGCGCGCTCCATCGCCAATGACAATGTATTAAAAAAAACATAAATGAATTTGTTTGAAAAAACGTCACTTGTTTTTTGTTACTTTAAGATTTTTTGGTGTAAAGAACAATTTTAAATATATATTAATCAACGGTAATGCTCTACACAAAATCTCAAATGTTTAGTCATGATGACGAATTGATTATTTGTAGGTACATATTGAACATTTTGATTTTTATTTTTCATATATCAACGTGTAGCGACAGTAAGCGCTCTTCGAATGCGTTAAACGCACACACGAGACTGCGAGTTTTTGGTGAAATTTCGCTCACGTATTGGTAATATATTTTGGAAAGGTTGTGTTTGTACGCCCATACGATAAATCTCATCCAAACTCTTAACAAGAAACACGGGTTCGTACTACGGTAATATGTTATATTTCACCAATGTCGATATATGAGAGAGTTATACAGGAATGGAGAGAAAAGTTTTTGAAGAAAATATACTCAATCAAAGATAAAAATAAGGGTAGATTTATACATAGGCTTTAAAATAACTCATCGAATCTAAAAACCAACAAAATGTAGCTACCTATGTACATATTAACTAACGTAGCATTAGTTTTATAAACAAATATATTCATCTCATATTTTTTTGGCTTTTGTAAGATATCTTTGTTAGACGTACATATATGTATATTTTTTTAGCGTATATATCGATGAACTTTGCTCATTTCGTGTCAAATTCTAAATGGGCATTGACAATATACATATAAAATTGTAAGATATACTTTCTTGCATGCCGTTGTCAATGTCTGTAAGTGCCCCAATACAATAAAATAAAATATCTGACTCCTCAGCCAAATATACCGGGTAAGATTCCGGGTGGAGACACAAATTTCGACTGTGTTTTCAGTCTTTATTTGTGAGACAATAATGTTACAAGACTCTGTATTTTGGTAACATGTTATTGGGCGCGTGTTAATATTTGATATCCCTATATAGTTACCTTTGAGTGCCCGCGAAGTAATATAAAAATAAATATAAATATGTGTACAATATTCTTTTGTGTGTCCTTTAAATCCTTCCTCCTTTTCCTCATTGCTATGATTTGTTTTCGTATTTTTTTCATCACATAAATATTTCCAACAATATAAGTCTTTCTATAATTGGATGCGGAACAGGACAAGTGTCCCGTTTTAAATACTTGGGGTGCTGGTTGAATGATGACTGGAACCTAGATTCCGAAATAAAGACCAGAATTGAGATGGCGAGATCCACTTTCTACAAAATCTCAACAGCAAATAAAATTGAAGCGTTCGAGATGTGGATATACAGAATGTTGATGCGCATCTCATGGGTCGATAGTCTCCAATGAAAGAGTTTAAAATACAATGGAGAGTAGGGAGAGAGACAGTCAAGAGACACAAAACCGCTTCCTTTGCCCACATATTCCATGGTGATAAATATGCCCTTCTCCAACTTATAGTGGAGGGAAAGATAGAGGGAAGACGGGGTAAGGTGCGTGAAAGGATATCGTGGCTTTAAAATCTCAGACTTAGTTTGGTGTGATGGTCGCCAACCTCCCTTAGGATCAGTACAAGAAAATGAAGACAGTAATATTATTTTAAGCTGTTTATCTGAACGGGGTGTATGGAAATATTTTCAATAAAATGCAGTTGGTACAATTGATAACGTACCTCACTTCTACTTAGATAAATAATTTGAACACGTTCTTGCCACGTTTAGTAAATGGTTTCCAAATAAAACGTTAGATGAATTTAAAAAAATGCTTTATTACGCCACCGAATCTGGGTCGGATGAATAATAATATTTCTAAGATTTTACTAAAAGCTTATTCTAATATCATAAAGGAACCACTTACGAAATTTTTCGAAGCTTTTTACAAAATTTCATTGGTTTCACTTTTGGATTACGTTCGAATTTACTTATCACAAAATTTCAATATTTGAAAAATAAAAATTCTCTTTATCAGGAAATAATGCAAAGATGAATAAATTATTAAATTTGATGCATAGCTAAATTTAAACGAATCGATTAAATGTGTCAAATTTAAATTTATATTAAAGATAACCTTTTGATAAATTGAACTGAATTAATCGGCAAACATATTAATAATTTACGTGAACTACGCAGATAACAGATTTTAGTTTTTTGCTTGGTTGGTAGATGTGTAAACTGCACACCTCTCCACCGAAAATGTCAAGATTTTTGGCTATCGTTACCTTCTTATTATCATTCTTCAACTATCCACCAATACAATTATAAATAATGCGCTATGTAACGAAAGAAAAGTACGTAATAATTGACTAGGTAGAGTCATTTTTACAAAATATGTACATTTAAGAGGTCATAGAGTGACTGAAAACATGATATATTAAAACTGCCTAATGCACAATGAAGTTACGTGTTAGTAAGGTTAACTATCGCGTGCGTTAAAAAGGGTTTATGCATGATTTGAACTATCGGAAACCTAAAATTTGAGATTTTTTGCATTTTTAGAACAAACCTAACATGAAATAAAATACCTTACCGGTCATGCACTTTGATTTTATGCACTCTTTAAGCATTTACAAGATTTATTTCTCTACGACACATAGTTGTGTAGAAATTTTAAAAAAATGGTCTAAAAAAGGTCTAATATATTTAATATTTATTTTGGGGAATTCAGGCTGAATTTTAAAATTTTATGACGAACATTCACTAGAGAAATGTTGAAAATACTTATAGTATATTTTCTAGAAACACACTGTTTAACATATTTGAGGAATTTGATTTGAAATTGGTGTGTTTAGGTTTATATGCCCCCTTAAATAGATCCTATTAAACATTTAGGTTGTTGTATTCAAATAAACACTTAACAAAAAGTAAAAGAAGGTACCTACTTCGATTTTATAACATTATAGACAAATTTTGATTGTGTCATTGAATTTGTAGGTACACAATTTTATAAAAAAATCTTGAGTTGTTGTTGAGACATTCCAGCCTTATACTACATAATTGTGAAACTAAAAAAAACATTTGAAGCCAATGAAATTATTTCATGAATCCCGAATTTACTAGAAATTATTTATTTTCTTATAAATGAAAAATGACTTAATAATTATTAAAATGAAATAAAATAAAACAACTCACTCTAGATGATATCACTTCAGATCCTTGTAAAACAGCTTCCGACATTGTATTGCAAAGGTCCGTATAAATTTCTTCTAATTCCTGAAACAAAATATATAAATAAGATGAATGTATTCAAATTTGTTTTCATTAAATTAGGAAGGTACAGAGTAAATTATACTTTGTACAAAAATTCACATTTTTGCTTTTCCCGTTAGTATAAATAAAATACAATTTTATTTATACTAGTTGTATGTAACACATGATATCCAACTGTCGATAACGAAAATATATATAATTGAAGAATACGTAGCAAAATATAAACACTAAAACACAAATTAACAAATATTGTAAGATATTTTGTTTTCTATATAAAACATGTAGGTATGTATGTCAGGATAGGATAGTATGGAGGGCAGTCTGTTTTTCCTAACCAGAATATGAAAAAAGCATGATTCATGTTTGTAGATTAAGTAGGTATCAAACTATTGAATGAGATATTGTGTATACCTACTGCCATACAAATTGTATGAAACAATGTCGTCACTAAATTCAATTTTTAGAAAAATTGTTAGAAAAATATTTTTTTTAACATGTCCACGTAGGGGACACCAGCTATTAGGAATTGGGTTCATTACGTAGCATTGGGAGGGGTTTGCAATCTAGAAAAGAGTTTATTAATTCCGATTTTTAAAAGACCCGGGTTGTACGAAGGTGGAAACACAGAATTCGGGAGATTGTTCCACAGTCAGGCTGCTGTATTAATAAAGGAGTTCGAGAAGCGACTGGTTCCTATATGTTGAATGTCTACTGTGAATGGGTTCTGCGATTGAGTAAAGCGAGTGACTCTGTTGCGAGTGGGTTGAGGAGGGACCAAATATGCAAGTTCTTCTGAGCAATTCCCGTGGTAGTATCTATAGAATAAACTTAAAATACCGACTTAGGGTCTATGTTCTGTGTTGCGTCTGAGTTTGCGATGTACTACGACAATGTTCTTTTTTTTATAGAAAATTAAATTATCTAGTTGGGGTGTTTCGTCTTTTATCGACATTTTTAAAAACTTTAGAAATATAGGTAGTTAAACACATAAATTTAACATGAAAAAATATTTTTCCTTAATAAATAATGTTTGAGAAACTCTAGAAATTTAAAAAAAAAAACAATTAGAGATTTTGTATTTGTCTATATTAATATCAATTTTCAACGTTCTAGCATTTTTGGTTTTTGAGATATATAGAAAAATATAGTTAAATTTGAAAAGTTGATATCACACACAACACACAGACACAATAAAAGTTCTACTCTGAATTCTGAGTAAATACATATATAAAAAATATAAGCTGCGAAGCCTGTAAGCATACTTTTGACTTCAAAGTTGGAAAAAACCGTGAAAAATACAGACCCTGCATACAAATCTGGCGTATCTTGTCTTGCTACTTTGTCGATATGTTAAGAGAAATAAATTCTCTTGAAAAAATCGACAGTAAAAAAAAAAAACATAGTATCAATCTATGAGCATGAAATTTATTAACCTACACACTTTCACTAGTCACAGTTAGAAGCACAATTTACACCATGTATTTACAAACTTGGACAAAAATATGAATTAATAATAAAAGGGGGTATAGATATCATGAAATGAGCGTATAATACTTGGAAGTTTAGATTTCTCGATTATTAATATTGTATCGCTTCACAGGCAACTATCAGGTATTGTTTCAAATACTAATTTAATATATTCCCAATAAAAAATTGGTCCATTCTGGAGACTTGTGGTATTTATTATCTCACAGAATAAAGTATATTTTCAACAGAGAATGATGCATTTTATTTATTATTATTTCATAAAACAACACATATACATTTTTCATTCCATAAAATGACACAAATGCCGCTGTCATTTTAATACATGAAAAATAAACTTAATATTTATTGTTCTTATCTTATTTCATAGCAGTAACAAATTTAATCCTTCTCCTATAATTTTTCCTTATAATTTTTAATTACTGTACAATAATTTTTAACAATATTTGTATGTGATTAAAAATGACCATCATCTGTGGACAAATGTAAATGGTCTGTTTTTTGTTTATTTCATACTGTTTACTTTGTATAATTTATAATACCATATTTACCATAGATAAATACATAGATAAACAAATAAATAAATACACAAATAAATAAATGAATAAATAAATACATAAATGAATTAATTTATTAATAAATAAATTAATTAATAAATAATAAAAAAAATCCTAGAAGACAACGGTTTCGGCCAAAATCTGAACATCGCATCGGTTGGACACTACATATTTAATAAAGACAATATAGATACCTACTATAATGATATATTTTTCTTTGAATTAGCTCGTAATTACATACCGAGGGTTATATGAACAGAAGTGATACGTGAGTATAATATTATTACACAAAGTGCTTGTATTTTTTTTCATATTTTATTGTGTACATTAAACGATATTCACATTAATTAGTGATAATATGTAGAAAATATTAAAAGTAACAAAGCATTAATTAAATATAAAACTTTATAAATGCTCCCCTGCAAAATATTTTTTTGCACTAACCACTTCTATAAATAAATCGATATCGATATTTTTTAACCATTTTAACACATACATAGGTCAATAAAATATATACCAAAGCAGGTTATACCTATGTAGATTGAATTAAGCAAAGTCTAACTGTCACAAAGGGATAAGTAAATTTATAAATAAAACAAAACAGACAAGAAACAAGTTTTTAGTTTGATTAGCTAAGAAGGATTTTGGTAATTTATGAAAACGAAAACTTTTACACGATTTTCTTTTACTTCTAGACACGTACAACACAAACTTAACGATTTGAAAGTATGTAGATTATACTTACAAGTCATTTTTTTGCTAACATCGTATTTGGAAGCAAGATACATACATTACACCATAAATTTTCAGTTTGAAAGCAATGAAATTAACTTTACTAATTTTATTTTATATTAAATATCCGATTTTCCTATTGAACAATGTTTTCAATATGTTTTTTTTATGCTTAACACAAATAGCGCAAGCAGTCTCAGCAAAAGCATTTTATGCTTTTTGGGAAAGAGAAAAAAAAGGTGTACAAATACAAATAATTGTTATATTGATTTTTTTATTGAATAAATAAATACCAAAAAAAAAAATTATTCATATTATTTATTTATTTATAAAAAAGTTAATTTATTTGTGAAATCACAATATTTCTCATAGAGAAGTTACAATGTAAACATTGACGTTCTTAGAGATTAAAGTAGAGATGAAATTAAAAAAAAAAACAATACTTATTGAAAAAACATATTTTAAAGTATTAAGTATTGTTAGGAATACACAAGAATGACATCACTCATATAACATTACTTCCTCAGCCATACACAGGTCCTAAGAAGTTGTATCAGTGATCTTTTTTATAATTTCCATTTTGAATATAGATTCAGATTACTTTCAAGCGATCACGAATAACATAATATATGTAGAACTTTCAAAAATAGGATTTATATCGAACTAAATAAGAATGTGAAGCGCATAAAGTGATAACTTAAACCAACCGATGACAAGTTGTTTCCCGGTTCTCCTATAATATTCCATCTTCGTCTCTATTGGGATGTTAAAAAATTATCAAAAAATAACATTTGTTTCTTTATGTGAGTTATTTTATATTTTTTGTACGTGTCTTAATTATTTTTTTTGTCTATTTTTGTTTCTATATTATTTTTATCTGTTTGTACTTTTTTTAGTATTGTAACATATAAATGGCTTAAGCCGTATATTATTTAAATAAATAACACATAGGTGACGAAAAGCGACAAGACCAGATGCTTACTTCACATATTCTGGCAATTTAACTCTTCACAAAATTGAATCCACAAATTAAACGAAAACATATATAGTGGTCATTGTAGATAAGAAATATGAACGTCTCTAATAATCAATCAATTAAATCTGACTGGCTTCTCTGCCCGAGGCTTTTCAATGAATATATAGAAGTATATTTTTGCTCTGGAGATGGGAGAAGAGAGAAAAACCTCAGGAAATTCAACGGTACCCTCCGGGATGCGTATTTACTTTTCCGTGTTGATAAGGAGGTAAGCACTGCCTCGAATTAGGCACTAGTTTGTTGCTCTAATGCACTTAAAACTCGTGTTGAATTCAAAGCACGTGTCCTCCAAATGCACATGGATTAGCAACGCAAACTGTTCCTGCTAATATTTGTTCAATTCAAGGCAATTAATTGTTGAATGTGGAACATAATATAGCCATGAAGTTCCTCCGGGATATCCACGAGGCGAGACCGTAGCGGTGGATTAGCTGACAAAACTGGAATCAAGGCTGTATATCTTGGACGCTGCCCATATGGGTGAAGAGGATGCCTGTACCGGGGCCATACTTAGAGTAGTATCAGAGTTCGAGTCTTCAACTCTACATACAAAACTGAGCATAACGAAGAAGAAGTAGAAGATATATCAGCGGATGGAGCAAGCATAGAAAGCGGATATCGAAACAATAAAAATTCTTCAAACAATAACGACGATTCATGTCGTGGTCGGATAAATGACAACAAGTACAGCCATTATAAATTCATGTAACATGTGTTCAGTTTCTAGATTCTTGACAATGTTCATAATAATAATTATTGTAACATGTCACATATAAACGTATGTACTCGATGTTGGAGTTACACAATGATTTATGATAAAGATGGTTAGTTGTTCCGATAAATCATCATAAGGCTTAACGAATTCACGATATTTTGTGAGTAAACAAGTATTCAGTATTTCGGTCATGCAAGCTCAGAATTTCTGAACAGAGCAAAATATTATTTACATTTTGTTTGCAAAAGAAAATACGTAATCCCATGAAAGACTTTGCTTGATTTATGTTTATTCATATAAAGACGTCTGCTTACATTTAAATATTATATTCGAGACTGCAAAACTCAAAATACTTTCTGTTATTGTTTGCATTTGCTGTGTTAATTTATTAGACCGATGTGACACCAGCAGATGATTGGAATAAAAAAAATTATCGAGTGAATATTTATATCGAATAAACTCTTTGAATCCACTTATAATAATAGTTTATTTTATGAAACGTAAAAAATATTTTATATTTCTGACCACCGAGTTATGATGTATTATTGTTGATGACTAAGCTTCAAATATAATAAATACATTTCAATAGAAACGAAGTTAGTTTATTATAGAAGAACTAGGAACTCTCTATGATATTCCAACTTCGTCTCTATGAAATGTTGAAAAATTGTCAAAAATATCAATGACTTTTATGCAACTTTTAAAATATTCGAATAAATATTCGTTCGGGGGGGCAAGTCTGGTCAACAGGCGGAATCAAAACCATCCATGTTTACCCATATCGTGTATATAATTATATTATGGAGTACTATCACATCTTGAGATATTATAGAACTCCACAAACAATTAATTCTATCATATCTATATGGATTTGAAAAAAAAAATCATCAATGAAAACAAAAAACATTATACGTGTCTAGTAAAACATTATACGTGTCTAGTAAAACATTATACGTGTCTAGTAAAACATTATACGTGTCTAGTAAAACATTATACGTGTCTAGTAAAACATTATACGTGTCTAGTAAAACATTATACGTGTCTAGTAAAACATTATACGTGTCTAGTAAAACATTATACGTGTCTAGTAAAACATTATACGTGTCTAGTAAAACATTATACGTGTCTAGTAAAAAAGTACCGAAAAAATTACAATCAAAATAAGAAAACATGGCTTCTGTCACGCAGGATTGTTTATTTCCAACAAAAAATCTTATTTTATTTTCGAATATTTTTTTTTTTTTTTTTTATTATTGCATATGCGCAAACATTGGATTTTTTTCCCTGTCGGGAGTCAAAGATATTTTTAACAGATTTTTAATTATCTCAATAGAGACGAAGTTGGAATATTTATTGTAGGAGAACCGGGAAATCAAGGCACCTACAGGGCTTACGACCTAAGTCAGGTCGTAAGCCCTGTAGGTGCCTTGATTTCCCGGTTCTCCTACAATAAATATTCCAACTTCGTCTCTATTGAGATAATTAAAAATCTGTTAAAAAAATATTTTATTTTATTTTTATGTAGCTTCTTGGGCAACTAAGTCAAATAATTATTTAACACGAGCCCCAATAACAAGTTGCCACATTTTGGAGACTTACGATATTAGTAGTCTCACAGATCCAGACTGAAAACACAATTAATAACTGTGTTAATATTACATTATGTATTATTGTAATACATCAAATAAGTATCTATTGAAACAAAAGATCGCCTTTTGCAGAAATATTAAATTGATAATGTGACATGTAGAACTTAAATTGCATTATTCGATTATATCCATTTAAAAGATAAACGTTTGAAAAATCTGTAATGGATGCTTCCGAAAATGTGCGACATTCTTAAGGGGAGATTTCACTTGATAATGTCGAAGCTTCATGTTTGCTATAAGCAGTAGGTACCTACCTACATTACGATAAAAATAGTTTCATTTCATGTTTTGAATATTCTGTCTTTCAAGTTTGTATCTTTTCTGTTTCAATCTTGACGATTGCTTAGCAGCAAAGCAATAAATTACTTCGTCTATTTCGCTTGGTCTTAAGCGACTCTTCAACTCTGTAAATAAGGTAGACTTTTCATGCCTTGTCATACCTAGGGGGCAAGTCTGATCCAACCGGCGAAAACAAAACCATTACGATTACCCATATCTGGATATAATTATTATATGGAGTTCTACAATATCTTTAGATGTCATAGAACTCTTTAGATGTCATAGGACTTGCCCCCCTGTATTCTAATGGAGACCCAGTTTGATGCTTGTCAAACTTGATCAAGAAAAACAGCAATTAGATTGTGTCAAAGGGCAATGGAAAGAAGCATGTTGAAGCTACGGAAAATATATAAGATGGTGGAAAAGATAAAGGTATAGGGAAGTACTTTGCCTCGATATTTATAGTTCTGGTTCTGTATAAACTTTTCACCACATTCACAGCGTATGAAAGATCAGACACTTCACTGGAGTTAATTAAGTTATCGAATATTTTTATAATTGCATATGCGCAGTAATTTAATTAATTTAAGCGGATTTTGAAGATACTTTTCATAAAGAGCGGTGCGGTGCCGTGTGTTAGTCAAGATGACTGTTGATATAATGAGAGAAATTTTATATGCAACAATACTTCTCTTTTTGCATATAGCTGGCAGGTAGGTAGGTAGGTTGTTTTTAGGCCTAGGTAAACTAGGATAGGAAAGGTGTATGCGTGCGTGTGTGTGTGTGTGTGTGTGTGTGTGTGTGTGTGTGTGTGTGAGGGTGTGTGTGTGTCTGTGTGTGTGTGTGTGTGTGTGTGTGTGTGTGTGTGTGTGTGTGTGTGTGTGTGTGTGAGGGTGTGTGTGTGTATGTGCGTGCGTGCGTTCGTGCGTGCGTGTGTCTGTGTGTGTCTTAGTGAAACTATTAGAAAAAAGACAAAGTTCTACAATATCTATAGATGTCATAGAACTCCATATGATAATTATATCCATGATATGGGTAATCACGAGGGTTTTTTATTTCGCCGGTTGGATCAGACTTGGCCCCCAGTTCTACACCCAGTTCGAGGCAAGGAAATTTTCCTTATCCCTTATCTTTTCCTTCAGGTAAACTCATTTGATATGAATAATTTGGTTATTGCGGATCGTTTTTAATAAAATTATTTCTTTTAAGTCTGACTTAACCCGTACGTGCTCTGCGAGAAAATAGCACATGTGTAATGTTTCCATTTGGCCTACCTATAATATGCTAAATAATATAACGTTAAATTGACACGGAAATAAAGGGAGTAAGTTCAGTGAAAAGGGTAACAGTTGCGCTAAAGATACATTCAATCCACGTTTGCTAGAATTGGTCCATAGAATTTCAGTACGCTGCGCCATGTGCCTCGATTGAATTTTGTCGCTTTTTCTTAACACTTCTGAGATGCTAACATGGCGAATATCGCCGTTTTAAAACAACGCGATATACATCACACATACGCAAGCTCATGTCTGTAAAAAAATAATGTTAAATGTCAGTCGAACATTATAGATAAAATGAGATTGGGTTGTGGCTGAGTAAATAAAAAAAAATCTTTCAAATTCTTATTTGCGAAATACAACGAAACACTGAAATACAAGTATTTTAATAACACAAGCCTTGTTTTGAAGAAATAAAAATGATTCGATTCATTGTTTACCAAAAGAATGAAACGAAAATAAAGAACTCATGAAATAAAGAATGATTTTTAGTACATAGAGTGGTGACGTTTTATAGAATTCGATAAAAACCCTGTACAATTTCAAAAAGGTTTTTTTGGAAGGAAAGAATATGTGATTTCAGCCAAAAAAATCGTACGAACAACCCATTTGGTTTTATAAACCGATCTATTAAAATAACGCTTAGGAGACCTCATAGGTAAGATATAAATTAGGTGTTTGTCTTAAATTAGTAATTAATTCGTTTTTTTAATAAAAAAATACGAATTTTATTCATGTAGACATCTCAACGAACTTGAATTTTTTACAACACTTTCAGATATATATCTACTATGAAAATAAAAAAAACAGAATAGAATCCGTACCAAATATACTAGAAATTTTAATTATATTCACAATATAACGAGGAATACCACAAAACAGAATTTTAATGCATTTAACATGAACATCGTGATTAATAAGTGAAAAACGACGACCGCCGTGGCATAGATGGTCAGCCGTTTGGTTTCTGTACGGGCATCCTGGGTTCGATCCCCAGCAGAGGAGAACTTTATTAAAAATAATTTTTCACGCTAATATTGCTTCTTTGGGCTAGGAACACTGGTTAGATGGAAGGAATTGCCACATGGCAATAAACTCGCCACTTGCGCAGGGTGCAACGAAGTGTTTATTATTATTATTACATAAAATGTAACAGTATTCAATGAAATATGAGAATGACAAACTAAAATATGGTAGTTCTATTGTAACATACTAACAATAACACTTTTCAATGAATGCGCTCATTTGAACCTACGTATATCTTTCTCAAACCTAAGCCAGATTCTTACCCCAGTACTAAAAATGACATTCGCTATTTTAAGCCGAACATATGAAATATAGAGTGAGATTGAATTCCCATAAGGAAATCCTATTTGTTTGAAAAAGAAAGGAATTATTTTTAAACCAATATATTTCGCCCGCTCGTATGCGAACAGGTAGCGACAGAATGCTTAAAATGGTAAAAACTAATTTTATATCGTATTCAACGGGCGCGGGATAATAGGTTTATAGGTACACAACTGTTATAATCAACGTCATACAAAATTTGAATGGCAATATAATATCTGTCACTAATATTGTAATTATTATGTGATTTATTTATTTACTATACTTGTACAGGAATGTCCAGCTTTTTGGGTTCTACATTAAATTCGCTACTGGAAAAGAGGCTTAGCCCAAACGGGGATTTAGAGGGAAAAATTGAATGCGTGTGCAAACCGACGGAACTTCCCGGAGGATATACACGTTTTGAACTATACGCTCATAGCGTATGTTTGACTAGAATACATGAATTCTTTTCCTGAACGAGTCTGGTGTGGTGCGTCCTCCAAATATTATCACTTATATTGTTGCCTTATGATGAAATATTACTTGTATTATTTGTCAGTTTTTCACCTGTTAAAATTGATCATTCCACCAGCACTTCAATAACCAGTATTAAATCAATAACCGGCTTCATGTTATGAAAACTCGAGAATTTAATGCTTATTGTATTACTTCGTGAAAAATTAAAAAAAAGGCAAAAACAAGGAACAAAAACTTTCAAATAGTAAAGTGAATTCGGGGTGACAGTCATAACTTGAATATTTAAATTAAAATGATTTATGGCCGTGGTTTGGCACTCTAAACATTATTACCTGGTGACGCCGAAGAAATTGACATTTAAGAAAAACGTTTAAATTTTTATGACGGGGAATAAATTAAAACGTAATTTTTGTAATTTACGACAAGAGTTAAGGTAACTTTTAATGAGAACGTAAGGGGAGTTCATTAATCCAGGTGTAACAGATGAACAGAATAATTATTTGATCCTTGTGGAAGTTTCCGAGGATGGAGAGTCAAGATCTTTTTGGACCTTGGAAAGTTTTTGTGATTAAATAACAAAAGAAAATCTCAACAAAAGGCCGGAAGAGATGGACGAACGAGAATCGAGATATTTGAACGTCTAAGATTCATATCACGAATCTCATAGTTTTAATGAGCAATTCCATTTGGATACTTACAAAGGTGTATTTTGTATCAGACTCGAGTTTATTAAAATACTTATAGAAACTCCGAATCATTCAATACATCCAACGTTTTGTTTCACACTTAAACATTATTTTTAATAAATTTGCTAAGTTGTGACAGCAATAATTGGCTTCTGAGATGTTAAATAGCGTGAAAAAGATTTTAAAAAATATCTCTGGAAATCATTGAATGCAAATAAACTAGCTTCAATACCCCGTTGTTAGCCAAGAATGTAAAATGTGAAGGAATAAGTATACGTTTTTACAATATTGTCAAACAAAATTTCAAAAGGTTTTATTCTAAAGTAATTTTCATTAGCACGAAAAATCAACCATTTCATTAGTAATTATCAAAATGGCGGCGTTGTATGTACAAAACGCTTACTTTTAAAATAGGTTAAACATTATTATTATACATAATAATCAATAAATTTTTCACAAAAACGCTAAGTTATACTTAAAATATATTTTATTCGTATAAATACGTCCTTCTAACTTTTAAATAAACAGATATTTGCGCACAAAAAGTACATTTTATGACAGTTTATTTATTTTTTTGAGGTACATTTAAGTATGAAATAATATTAATATTTCTATATATTCATCACATATTTTTTAGTATGACACTACTTGGGATATACAGGTACATGCAGACACACATTTTTTTGCTCTTATATTTCCAGTTGGTAAGCGTACGACAAACACACTAACACTATCATTGTTTTATTACTTTAGGTTGTATCACTGTCAATACATTTCACTAAAAACATATTCTAATTAAACTCCTCATATTATTATTAATTTTTGATTGAAAACATTGTGTGGTAAATTTGCTCAAAACAGTTTATATTTGAACAAATTCACTTAAGTCCGTAACAACACATAAAATATGTATCTTAAGAATTAACGGGTATTATAGTAGTTTACTCCTTGAAATAACAGAATTATAATTCAAAATGACGTAAAGTAATCACTACATTCCGAATGTTGAATTAAATATCAAAGGTATATTATTTTTATTTTTTTTTGGGTTTTCTGTATCAGTTAAGATCACGTCTGCAAGATTTACTATCGATCCAGCAGGGAACATTCTAGAAAATTACAACGTCTATGAGTTGTAAATTACAAATTTACTAATCATACAGACAATAATAATAATTCACTTTCATTTCTTTTCTAAGTTTTCCCAATAATCTTGTGTATTCCCCAAATCAACTTATCTATTTTAGCGGTGCTGTCTTTCTGGTTTCCGATGAATTTTTGATCCAAGTTTGCGAAGTTTACCTTAAACATTGATATTATTTACTGGGCTAAGTTTCATTCGTTAATATTGCACGAAACATAAGTTTACTTTTACCGTAACGTGAATCACAAATGAATATTGTATTGCACGATAAAGGATTTTTTTGTTAGTTGCCTCGTTTCGACTTGCGTGGCACAATTACCTCGAACAAAACCATGAGTAAGCTTAAAATAAATATCGGTCAACTTTAGGAAAATGATTTGCCTAATGTAATGATATTTAAAAGTAGGAACACCAAAATTAGGAACATGGTCAGTTTATGAATAAATAAAAACTGCAAAGTTTACCTACCAAAGAAATAGATACATCTAAGTTGAAATAGAAATGTTCCTGAATATTTTATGTTAAGGCCAATATAGTTCCTTGTATTCGATGGAATGTAATTTATAACACATTGTTTATTATAAACATGTAATGAGGCATTTGAAGGTTCACATGTCATATTATTTTTATTAGTAAAAGTAAATTTAACTGTCTTTTTACCCAATAAATAAAACAACGTTATAACATATATTGTAATTATTTACAATTATGTAGTTATAAATAAAAAAAAATACTTCTAGATTAATT
The DNA here is from genome assembly GCA_963576475.1 of Molanna angustata. Classification (NCBI taxonomy): domain Eukaryota; kingdom Metazoa; phylum Arthropoda; class Insecta; order Trichoptera; family Molannidae; genus Molanna; species Molanna angustata. Next base: position 45,066,386 of record OY754964.1, on the reverse strand, counting down.
ATTAATAGAACATGAATATAAATGAGTTATTAATTGAATGTTATAAACATCTTTCAAATATTTTTCCCATTTCAATTCCAACTCTAAAACTATTGAATTCTAAAACCAACCTGAAGTAAGAGCGGTAAGGTTTCCTGATTATATTCGTCTAGCATTCCATTTGTTGAATGTAATTGCTGTACATATGCGTTGTGGGCATCTATATATGAAGCCATGGTTACTTGGGATGGATTCTGATTGTATACTTGATGAGCTGCTTTGTAATCTTGCCGGCACTAGAAAACAAAATAAAACTAGGTTAATTATCATTGGAACTTTAAATTATGTAATTCGTCCAAGACCTAAATGACATGCACGGGGTTGACAAATAAAAAAAAACAAGCATATGTAGGTACGTATATTATAAAAAAAATCTAATTTTTATTCCGCCGTTGTATAGCAAAACACCATTCCAAGGGCGCTTTTGAAACAAAGAAATCTTAAGTAATTTGCCAAAGACCCCAAAACTGTGCTCGCCATGCACTTCAGAAGGCAAAATCTGATAAACACTGAAACTACGATCAAAGAAAGACGCCTTATTGGCTCTGTTCAATTTCTTTAAAGAATTGGTACTCTGTGATTCTGATGATTTCAATGCTAAGCGTCTCTCTGATGGTACATTCCCCTGACACAGTTCTCGAATATAGTGCGGAGCCGAGTCACGAAGAGCCTTAAAAACCATCAAGCACACTTTGTAATCTATTTGCTCTGGACACCTCAACCAGTGCAGCTCCTAGAAATGGATGTCGTAGTTGGGCAGCAGAAATTTACTTATTTTTGTCATTGTAAATATTGTGCCGTTGTGATAAATGTAAATAATAATGAATATAAAATAAGTACTAAAAATGGTCGAAAAGCTGGTACTGTTGGGTTCCGATTCTTGTCCATTTTTACCAATACCTCAATATGTGTAATGATCGTTTTGATATTATGATTCTTAAAATAATTCTTCTTCTTCGCCCTGGCCATTTCTTCCCATTATGTGGTGTCGGCCCTCCTCGTCCTCATTCGCCAAGTCCCTCTCTCCTGTGCGTCTCCCTAGCGCAAGTCTGCCTCCCGCAACTCCCTTGTGATTGTGGAGTGCCAAGTTGTTAGTGGTTTGCCTGATCTTCTAGCCTGCACATGGATGTCCATCGCTCTGTGTATCATATTGTCCTCTGGTCGCCTTATGATGTGTCCATACCATCTCAATCTACTCTTGAGCAACTTATCGGTGATTGGGGCCACGCCAAACCTTCCTCGGACATGGACATTCCGCACTCTGTCCATAATAGTCACTCACGGCCCCCCCTCCCATCTTAGTACTCTCATTTCAGCTGTGTGACTGCTCTGTTGGTGGCTCTTCTTCAGAGCCCAGGCGGCATAGGTCATGTCAGGTCTGATGACGGTTTTATAAACCTGACCTTTTATTTTGATGGGCATTCTACGACCGCAGAGTACGGAAGACAGCGACCTCCACTTCATTCATCCTGTGTTGATAATTCTTAAAATAATTGATAGAACTTAACCTAAACATGACATGTTTTTTTGCAAATGTATCAAAAAATTTCGTCGTAAAGCACAAAATCAAACAAAGAACTGTCATGTGTAAGTGTCAAGACTAAATATAATGGGAATATCGATAAAGAATTCAAACTTAAAATGCTGTTTGACTGTGTAATGTTGGTTGCTTATCTTCATTTAAAATATTAAATATAACTAACTTCCTACAACTTGCCACTGGAAGATTTACATAAATAAGTTAATTACTATATTTTTGTACTATTTTGGAATGATCCTTAATCATGAAACGGCGCTATAGAAATTATTTACATTCTAATGATTATGATAATATTTTTTGTTTCAAGTTTGTAAGAATGTAAAACGCTTTAAAACTTGTTTTTTTTGTATTCATAACACAACGATGCGAGATTGAATAGTAATGAAGAAATCAGATTTGAATTTGAATACTGAATAAATTAAAAGAAAATCGGATTTACAAATGCAAATTGTTCAAAAATTGATTTTGTTCGGAATAACAAGAGACACAACAGGACAAAGAATACTACATTTTTTTGTTATTTAAATATAATCAATTGACTAGAAAATAATTCTTTTTGGATTGAATTAAAACATATATATATATATACATATATTTATAAAACTCTTATCTTAAAAGAAATTAGCACATCAGTAAAGTTGAGGTTTTATTTGGAGTACCGCAAGGATCAGTTCAGGGGCCGATTCTTCACAAAATTTCATAATTATAATCCCTGCTTTGATGTGAACTGGGTTTTAAAGTGGCAGAAATTTTCCCCTGATATTCGTGGAGTTTAGGCCGAAAAAAAAATTATCAGTTAAGAAAATACATCTTACACACCATATTCACAAAATTACCAAAATAAAACTCAAATTATGCACTATATTTTTTTTTTATTTTTTCTATTTTTATTTTTATTCAAATTGAAGCTAACAATGTACGAAGTAAAAAATAAATACAGAATATAAAATAACTTGCTTATATACCCACACCATACATCAATTATAAGCTAACAATACAATCATGATAAGTAACATACTATTTTATATGTGCATGTACATGTACATATATCCGTATCTCATGGTATCACTGTGTTTATATGTGTAGTATGTATGTGTGTGAGAGTGAATATGTAATGTGTGTGAGGGTGTGTATGTATGAGTGGTGCTTATGAGAAGGTGCATGCATATGTGTGATGAGTCCTTATAAACCCATAAAGTGTTTTTAACTTTTGACAAAATGAACTTCTAGTATCTTTGAATAGATCCAAGCCAAGCGTGTTCTCGTGTTTTATATAGGTGCTAACGATTCTGTTGATGGTTGACTATATACATACATGATATCTGTTATGAAATTGATGTAAAAATTTGCTTTACTGCAAAATTATAGAGAGATACATAGAGTCATAGAGTAGGAATTACATATGATGTGAATATCAAGAAGTTAAAACAGTACAAAACACATAACAAATTTAATTACATATATTCATTAAAATACTTGACTAGGAATAATTTGTTTGGTTGAGATATGTGATTGTTACAATATTCCATATTATAAGCTATAATTAATTCCTCTTACAATTATTTCGGTTCCCTTTAATTTCCCTGTAATTAAAATATCCATATGTGACGTCAAATAATTGAAAACCAATTAATATACATATATGAAATATTTCTGGAATTTACATAGTATGACGTAAATATTCGTATTTCGCAAAAGTTTTGGAACCAGAGATCACATTCAGACATTAAGACTACTCATAGAGAAGACAACAGAGTATAACATATCTATACATCTAGCTTTTGTTGACTACCAAAAAGCGTTTGATTCAGTTGAAAAATGGGCAATTATCGAGGCACTCCAAAATGCAAGAATAGATTCCAGGTATATACAACTAATAAACTTTATATATGAAAATGCAACTATGACTGTTGTAATCGATGACGACACTAAAATTGAAAAAATAAAAATTCAAAAAGGTGTGCGACAAGGTGACACAATTTCGCCAAAGCTATTCACGCTAGCCCTAGAAGATGTATTTAAAACCCTCAACTGGGATAACAAAGGGGTGAAGATAGATGGCACATATTTGAGTCACCTAAGATTCGCTGATGACATAGTTGTTGTAGGTGAGAGCATTGATGAATTAAGTCAAATGATTAATGAATTGCATGAGGCTTCTAGCAAGATTGGTCTAAGTATGAACATAGCAAAAACGAAAATTATAAGTCCAGAAAACAAAATCATCACTGTTAACAATAAAAATCTCGAAATAGTGGATGAATACATATATCTTGGACACAAGATAAAACTGGGCAAAGAAAACCAAACAGCGGAACTGCCAAGAAGAATAGGAATGAGTTGGGCAGCTTTTAACAAACTTAGACACATTCTAGAAGATAAAGAGATTCCGATCTGTCTGAAAAGAAAAACATATGAATCATGTATACTGCCAGTGACTACATATGCATTGGAGACCATGGCCCTTACAAAAAGAAATGTAGAAAAACTCAAATGCACACAGCGATCCATGGAAAGATCCATGCTTGGTATAAGCCTAAGAGACAGAATAAGAAATGAGGAAATTAGGAAAAGGACCAGAGTAGCGGACGTCATGGATCGAGTAGCTACATTGAAATGGCAATGGGCGGGACATATTGCTAGACAGGAACCCGCAAGATGGACCCCTAAAATATTGAGATGGAGACCTTGGGAAAGTAAGAGAGGCGTCGGAAGACCGCAAAAAAGATGGTCTGACGACATAGCCGCTGTGGGGGGTAGAAATTGGCTGCAAGCAGCAAACGATAGAAGGAAGTGGAAGAATATGGAAGAGGCCTATATCCAGCAGTGGAAGACAGAGGGCTGAAGAAGAAGAAGAAGACGTAAATATTCATGATATAAAATCTGTAATATAAAATTCAAAAGTGATTGTAATAAGAAACAGATTTTCGGTGACTATTATTTTGAAATACTATTCTATATAGAACGTGTTTTTTTTTTATAAATCTCAGGTAATATAAATTGTTATAAGAAATTAAATACATACAAACCATCATGCCATGTCCCCAACGGGATAGGATGAGGAAAACGAACGCCATACATACATGTTCGTCTGTTGTTCAATCTTCTTACATTACTCTTTCGAATATCGTTCACGTGGTCGAGCTATCCTTTTATTGGACGGCCCCGACCTCTCATTCCATTCCTGTTCGTATTGTTTATTTTCTTCGTCAGTCATTCCACATTCATTCTCCACGTGTGGTCAAACCATCTCAATATTTTCACTTTCATTCTATTGATTACATCTTTCTTTAATATGCCATCAATAAATTGTTCAATTTACAAAAGAAAAATATATGAACTGATGTAGTTCGGTCAAGAAAAAGTTTGCATGAACATAAATGGAATATTGAAGGACGGAAAAATATGAAAAAAGCATGTATGAAAAATGCGTGGACGTGAGTAACTTATGTCTACCTTAAAAGAAGTGTCTAGAATTATGTTCTCTTTGTCTACCCCAAATAAAAAATTAAATGATGGTAGAAATATTTCAAAAAAGTCTTATTAAAAAAGATCCTCATTCCTTGATTTTGTTTAGAACATACATACGATGGTGGTTCGATTTGTTAATGTTACCTTGGTAAGTTTTTCTTCGGTCTTAGCGATTATGGTGTCACATCCTTCGCGGTGTGCGAAGAGCTTTCTCGCCTGAAGCTTTCGATGGAATGTCCTCTCTAGTAATGGTCTTGCTACGTGTCTTGACAGGGCCGCTGCTACATCACTATGCGCCTGGGAATCTGCTTCGACTTCTTGTAACAATGTTTCCCACGTGTGAAACAAGGAGCTGGGACATGATGGTCTGAAAAATAAAAATAAAATATTGGTACTTAGAAACAGCCTAAAAAAATGTCAGGTTGATTTGAATGAGAGGAAATTTATTTATTTAAGTAACAAAGAAGCTCTTAACATCATCATAGTCCATAAAATTCCTGCAAATGCAAACAAGTCTTATGATATTAGGTATAGTACGTAAGAGGTACATGTCTAATTGTATTTTTGCTTCTTCTTCTTCTTCTTTCTCAGCCATCTCTCCACTGCTGGATGTAGGCCTCTTCTAAAAGCTTCCACTCGTCTTTTTTTGGGCTTTTTGAACCCATCTGCTTCCAGCGACAGGGACAATATCATCGGCCCACCTTTTCTGGGGCCGGCCTATTCCCCTTTTCATATCCCATTGTCTCCAATTTAGAATTCTGGGTGCCCATCTGTCCGTACCCTGTCTGGCAACATGACCTGCCCATTGCCATTTAAGTTTTGCAACTCGATCCATGACATCAACAACTTTTGTCTGGCGTCTGACTTCTTCGTTTCTAATTTTGTCTCTTAGATTTACGCCTATCATGTGTCTTTCCATGGATCTCTGAGTGCATTTTAGTTAATGTATGGTCCTCGCAGTTAGCGTGTATTTTTGCTTATTTACTTTTAATAATTGTATGCATGGACTGTATGCTGTCCTTTGTGAAATAAAATGAATAAATAAATAAGAGTATTTTTGTAATGTATATAAATATAACATGTATAATCAAACAAACTCTTCGTGTTCCTTTTCATTTACTGTTTACATTTATCTGATAACATGTATGAAAAATGGAAACTTCCCTGAATTTGAGCAACATTTAATAAAACAACCAACATATTTAATTTCAATCTGGTACAAATATTTGCACGTAAATAAAGTAGATTAAGAGTCCCTGGATATTAAAAAAAATCAATCAATTTAAAAATAAATTTAATAAATAATCAATTAAACTAGGCTTTCAGTCCGCTAGTATATGTTTCCTTTCTATTCTAGTCCTTTTACCAATCAAACCCACTCCACACAAGACCCGCCATTAATTACCTCCCACCAAACTCCAACATAACACAGTCACATAGTCACCTGCACACATTAAGCACACAGTCACCTGTTTCAGTTGAAAATTACCCTGACGAGAGAACAATTATTTCCGAAACCGGTCGCATAGTTTCAACAAATAATGTGGTTTAAACGAAGTAGGTAATTAAAAATTTCGTTCAAATTACGTTATTTTGTTTGATCATTCGATACATGTATAAGTAATAATATAATTCGCAATTTTGTAAGTTTATTTGTGAAGAAAATAAATAATAGCACAATCGTGTTTCGTCTTTTTAATAAAACGGAATATTTAATCAAAGGGAAATAAAGAATTGGGTCGAACCTATTGTTAAACAAATAAGGCACATTGAAATGGTTTCCATCACTTTGAAATTGAATCTATTTATGTAAAGGCACCTCTTTTAACAAATAATAATGTCCCAATTTATTTACTTAACGACGGAACAAATAAATAAATACTAGACGCTCGACACAATATTTAGGAATTTGTTACCGTGTCCTGAGTATTGACTATTTCATTATGCGACATTAGAAAGCTTTGTAAACTTTCCTAACAAATAAAGCTTACATGTAAATTATTCTTCGTCGATTTCATTAAGTTAATTGTTATTGGGAGAAATATACATAATATCATGACACACATATTATAAGTCTTAGTTTTTCCTTTAAGTAAATGACACTGACCGTTACCGGTATAATTGTAAAGGACACTGACCGGTACCGGTATTATTACATATTATATATTACACTGACCGGTATCGGTATGATTGTGAATGACACTAACCGGTATTGGTCTGTCAAATTCATTCGTTTCTCTGATCAATGGTGGAACTAGAATTCTTCTTTTAACCAACCACAGAGCGTATTGTAAAAAAAGTATGTTTTTAATGGAACCAACAGTTTTTAATGGTACCTATCAACAAAGGAATGTTAAACTGAAATTTATATTCTAAACCTTTTTATTAAATGAATATGTCGTTGTTAAACAATTATAAATACATCTTCCTACGTTCCCTAAAATAAACATAAATGCTTATTTTTGTGGGAAAATCTAATTGTGTAAAATATTATTTTTTTTAGAGTAGGACATATTACTTTGAACAGTAAAAACTGCATTTTAAATCAATGATCCATAAAAATTTAGTAAATCATTTTGTTCTACCGTTCCAATAAACTTTGCGTGTTCTACGTATTTTTCGTTATTTTTTTAAGTTATATTTCTAATATTTTCAATAATCAGTGGAAGAGGACGAGGACCAGCCAAAGAAGAAGAATCAGTCTCTTTAGATATATATATAACAGAACGGGTGGTGGTGAAGGAAAACATTTTTTTTACCTGAGAATTATTAATAATAATTATAATGTACATTGTTGCCGAATGGATGACGGGTTGTCCGTGTAAAATTATGGGTATTATAGAAGAATGTATGTACATAGGTAAGCTCAATTGGATTTTACTTTGGTTAGCGCTTTTGGAATAAAAAAAAACCTTTGATATTTAATGCAAATCATTAAAAACTCTTAACGAGTTTTGTGTGTCAAACGATTAATTTGTTTGAGTGTGTTACTCTATGAAAAAAAATTTTTTTCGACGATTTCAATTTTATCTGGGAAATAATTCAAACTCGAATTTCATGGTGATTTTTTTGTTGTTGATAAATTACAACCAATTCTGAATATAAAGTAAATCTTCTTCTTCTTTTGGTGTCGTATCATGTTCCTCCAAAAAGAATTTTTTTTTCTATAAAGGACCATAAAATATTATAGGTACCTACCGAATTTATTATCATTCATTACAAGATTAGGGTTAATTGAAATAAATAAGTACACTTGTTAAATGCATACATACATTCATACCATTACTGCATAATCTCACAATATGGGGTGACAGGTGTGTGGGGTGACAGGCATTATCTTATCAAAAGAATCACGACACGTGCGTGTTTCCCTACACATTAGCCTCGTCATACCTAAAAGGCAATAAAATGGGTGGTGAACCGAATAGCTGAACTATGAGATATATCATTTTGCCTTCTTTATTTCGATGATGTATATAACCGGGTCTTACGGGACATCTAAAAACATTGATAATTAAAAATAATGCAAGCACTATTCTATGCCTCACAGAGAATATACTAAATAAATAAATAAATAAATAGTAAATTAATACATATTTTTAATTAATTATTTATTTATTAACCGTATGACATAGTGAATTTACAATACATTAAAATCAAATTAATAAATACACATTTAAATATACTAGTTGCATGTAACACATGAGATCCATCTGTCGATAGCGATAGTATGTATAGTTGAAGAATAAGTAACAAATTATAAACCCATAAATACAAATTATTTAATATTTTAAGATATTTGGTTTGCTATACAACACATGTTCCTAGGTATATATGTCAAGATAAGATAGTATGGAGGTCAGTGCTTTGATCCTTCCCAAAATATCAAAACAGTATGATGGTATGTATGTATGTTTGGAGATTAGTATCAAATTATTAAGTCTTCTTAGATATTATGTATATGCGACTGCCATACAAATTGTATGAAGCGATGTCGTCACTAAATTCAATTTTTATAAAAATTGTTAAAAAAAATCGAGATGTACTTCTACAATGCTGATATTTTTTATAGAAAATTAAATTATCTAGTTGGGGTGTTTCGGCTTTTTTCGATATTTTTAAAAAAATTGGAAATATAGGCAGTTAAACTCATAAATTTATCATAAAAATATATTTTTCTTAATAAAAAATGTTTGAGAAACCCTGGATTTTTTTGGAAAAAATCACTTTGATATTTTCTATGTTCGTACCAATTTTCAGCTTTCTAGCTTTTATGGTTTCTGAAATATATGAAAGTAAAAATTTCTAAAGTTGATAGCCCCTGACTGAAACAAAAATTCAAAATTCTGAGTATAAAAGTTTTGTAGGCATATAACTGTTTATATATTCTGAAATTTTCAAAAGTTATAAGGGACACACACACACACACACACACACACAGACACACGAAATGTTCTACTCCGAATTCTGAGTATATCCGTATATGGAACATATATGCTGCGAAGCCTCTAAGTTGGTGTTTTTTGACTTCAAAGTTGGAAAAGCCGTGAAAAAGTAGACCCTGCATACAATTCTCGCGTATCCTGGCTTGAAACATTGTCGATATGTTAAGAGAACAAAGTACCCCTGAACAAATCGACAGTTGGAAAACAAAATATGATCAAGGGCCCCGAGCCAGTCCACAAATGCAGGCGTCAGCTCGCAAATATCCGTCTTTGGGCCCTCATATGTTGCATTGTTTGAGAGGGATGGTCACAATCGCATTTAGCGGATGGAACAATGCCCCATTTTGCCATGAGGTAGTTACAGCGTCCATGTCCAGTGCGGATCCTATTTAGAGAGGTCCAGAGCTTTCTTGGCAGATCGAAACCTGGAGGTATCGTCATTGATCATTTTGTATCTAACTCAGATAAAGGGATGGTATGACCGTGTGGATGATATTTTGAAAGAAAAAACCATGAGGAGCTTGAACAATCGACGAGCATGTATAGGACAATGCATGGATGTAAAGGAACCCAGGAATGTGTGCAAAAATAGAGGAGTACGACACTAGGTTCTCTCTGCTAACCCCGTAAGGGTCATGGCGTGATGGTATGTATGAATGTTGTATATATTGGTTGTTGTCTGTCACCAAAGTTTTTATCTCTATACCTATATCGTCTATGTGGGCGATGTTTTTTCTAAAAGAAGATTATGTAAAATTATAAAATGCTAATATTAACATTTTGAATAAACGTAGGTACTTTCAGCGTCAGATTATGGCTTCATTTATTTAAAAAATACATATTTACAACAGGATATTTTGGTCATGAAATGTTATTTTATACACACTTATATATTAGTTTGCTGGATATCCATGTTTCCATTTAAATATACATATTTTGTTCATAATTTTGCAACAAGTAGGTATGATGTAGATATTTCATTTCATGAGTACGTAGTATTATTTTTATGTATTACAAAGTTTTGTATCCAAGGTTCATCCCAGTGTTGCCTTCTTCGGTGAGACGAGACCAGAGTGCGGGGATACACGCTTGTGTCGTGCTTCCTGTTATAAATAAGGTAATGCACCCACGTGCACCTGTCACTATTTACCCTGCGTTTAGGGATTTGCTGCGATGGTACGAATGTTCACCCCAAACAAAAAGTTTAGTTAACATAATATTCATAATGAAAGTGTAAATTTATATCCATACATGTTTTAATCATTTCTCAAAATTAATCATATGCTCTCACGTTCTGAAAAATTAATAATAAATATATTAATTTTATAATCGGCACACTTAATATTTCAAATAAGTACGAAGGAACTTTTTTTTTTGATTTCGTGTATCAATAAAAATAAAATAAAGAGGCGTGAGTTCAAGTTCCATAATATTTTGTAGGTACCTACGATAAAGTTACAAAAAAATGAATCCATTTTCTGTTACCTCATTTAAACATCGCTATATTTCCGTCTTCCGATCTTCGAAATATCAGAATATATTGCTCATTTCAATCCCACACAAAACCATTGATGTGAATTAGAAGTACTGATTTGGAAAAATATATTTTCATCCAGTTATAAATCAGTACCTACGCCATCTATGAAAAATAACATGAAGTTTTTTCGAATATAATATCAATCATTACATACAACGATTTTAAAGGTGAATTTTCGTAAACGCGATTGATGCGTACGATAAACGCACGCAGCTTATATTCTGAAACATTGAACATGGGAGAACCTGAATATATAACATGTAAAATTTGATAAACTACAATGGAATGAAATTTTTCAAATCAGAAATGTTTTACCTTAGTCAGTCATTCAATTAATGTAGCAATCAATAGTAGAATATGGTATTATAGGGTGGGTCGGTACTTACAAAACAAATATAGGTCCAATAGTTAAAGCCCAAAAATCCGTTTTGAAAATAATATTTAATGTTACTATTCGCACACCCTCAGCCAAACTATTCAAAAAAATTTAACATCCTAGACATACCACAGTTATATGCTAAAAACATTCACACCTCAACAACTTCCAACCGACCCAAACTACACGTCAGACTATACAGACTAGATATACTAGACAAGCAACTATACAGATACCGAGGACCAAGTCGACTTATGGACAAAGAATTTTTCATTTCCTTGGAGTAAAAATTTTCAATTTGCTTCCATTTAAATTGATGAAAACTAAAAATGTAAAATGTTTTAAATGGGGATTTAAAACATTTGAATGTGTGATTGATATATCGTGCTGTTTTGTGTTTGCTTGCTGTCAGTGCTGTGTTTTGTTCATTTTGACTAACATTTGATTCACTAGTATCATACGATAAATAAATAAATAAATGGGGATTGAAAAAATGAAAAAAAAAACAGACAAGACACTCTTAAATAAACTACTTTACGTTAACATGCAATGTCACACACGCGCACCTAAATCATATACTTATATAATTATAATTATAAGCTGCTACAGGTTTTTCACCTGAAGCAGTTTACGTTCCGCATCTAGTTCTAAAGTACATTTGCCTCCTTAGACATGTCTGTTCTGAGGCAGTACAAATTTTAATTTGCTATGGCTACTCTGCGATCATAAGATTTCTTTTCTTTTTTTCTTCACATCGACAACCAGGATGAAAAACTCTTTAACCTCTATCTCAAAAAGTTCAACAGTACCGAGGCAGATCATTCTCTACCAATCAGCTTCAGCCAATGAGTAACGAGGTCTTTGAAATTTTTCCCGTCATGCGATATATTTCGTTCAATATCCATTATTACTTTATTATAAAGCCTTGGTGCCAAAAAACTATATTGACGCTGCGCATGTGTCGATCTTGGCTCTGATAGTCTTAGCTGTTGTCTGTTTCTAGTGCCATGTATCAGTATATATGTAGTTCGGTTGGAACTCAGCAGTGTTCTTATGCAAATGAGACCGTATCAGTCTCACATCCAAAAATCCACTGTCTATATATAATTGTTCTTGTTTGTTCGTTAATCCAAGACATTTTTTTATTCATTTCACAAATTCATTAACTAAGCAAATAAGAAAAACGAATATCGATACCTGAATTGGTAATTAAAAATAGAAAAAAATATAAATATTAAGAACTGCTTAATATTATTGGATAAGTATAATTGATTTGGTATTTTTAGATTGAGATAACTGACGTATCATGATCACTTTGCTAATGTATAATATAAGTTTATACACATAAAGCATTAACATTTATTTTCGAAAAATAAGCAATTGAAGAAGGTTAACAATATTGAAATGTCAAATGGCTGACAGAATAACGTGGGCGTGGAAGAAAATTATTGATGAAAGAGAAATAAATAAAAGACGAAAAGTATGTTCAGATAAAGATCTAAAATTGCTACCAACAAATAAAAGTACAGAAAAAGCAAAACTGAATAAATTATTTAATTCAAAAGAATGGTCGATGTTTATTGTAGGTTTAAACGTACATTCAAACAACAAACGTAAGTACGTACAAACGTAGGTTCTATAACTTTTAACCCCACTGTTGTGATAAGTATGTATTCTTTAAAGCATTTTAAAAACCTCAAAGTCAAGTTTTTAGTTGGTGATTTTGGAAATGGTTTGAGTTTAAGTGTGGCCCGCGAGTAATAGTCATCAAGAATCAGAATACAAGTTTTTTTTCTAAAATAAAACGTCAAAAAAAAAATTTAAAATAAAATGAGACTGAAAACTCGCTTTGCAGACTTTTTGCTTTAATTTATCGAAGTAAATGAATGAAATCTTACATTTTCTCGCTGCGCGGAAGACTAGAAAGTACTATTCAGATATCGTTCAAAATCTAATGGGGTCGAAGTGAGTATCAGATATACAAATAAGCAAAATTTGAAAAGATCGAATCGAAGTTATTTAGCCTATAATCGATAAAGTAAAATAAACACGCCGTACATAGCATACAGCACATAACACACACACACACACACACACACGCACGCACGCACGCACCCACGCACCCACGCACGCACGCACGCACGCACGCATGCACGCACGCACACACACACACACACACACACACACACATACATATATAAATTGTGATGAAACTTTTAGAATACAATTTCAGCATGATACTAGTTGATAATCTGCAATAAAAAAAATACCCTTATAAATTGCGAAATCATAACTCCCCACTATATCCCTTTGGGGTAGTGAGGAGTAAAAAACCAGCCATCTACTATGGCTCGTATTACGAGAGTTATTTAAGAAAAATGTAAGGTCCCGTACTGCGAGAATACTGCTTACAAAACCATAACTTTTTCATATATTTTTCTCAAGTAACTCCCGTAATACGACCCTATAACGGAAATTTGGTAATCAGTGGATCTTGGTCTATGACTCTCATATTTTAAATAAATTGAATAAAATGTAGGTATTAATATGATAATTCAATAGAAATTTCTCCTTGAATTGTCTGTAATTATAATGATGTTCTTTTATGTCACTGATATTTCGAAATAAACTCTTATATTGGAATTCAAGTATAGAGCATAGCTATTAATTCTATATGGAGACATATTCATTTATGAAACTAGAACAAGAACTTTCCTTTAGTTTGTTCCCGTTTGAGTTGCCCCGGTCTCTGATTTGTCAGTCCTTTAGAAATGTATTAAACTTTAAATGAACTATTCTTCTGCAGTCGCATTCTGTTCTGTTAATGGATACATTACAATAGTTATAACGTCTTTGAAAGTACTTTCTTTCGAACAGATGATGAATATACGAGTTCAGATAAATCTGACATGACAAATGAGATGATGTAGAGTAAATGACGATGTTTCCCGATGGAGCAAATTCTATTATAACTCGCAAACAACTCAAAATAGAATGAATATTATAGAGTCAGAGGCTATGATGCAATAATTGTTTTCATGGGGTGGAAACACTGGTCAGCTGGAAGAAATCGCCATATGGCAATAAATTCGCCACTTGTTCATGGTGCAATGAAGTGTTAATTATTTACTTATGATGGAAATGTGACTTTATAATATACAACATTATCGCTGTTCTACATTTTTGATTAGTAATTAGACATCCTTATCCCAAGACGACAATAAAATTTCTTTAAAAAAACACATCTTATATGTATCTATTGAAAGAAGAATAATTATTCATTTATTCATTCACGCCTTCACGGGATATCCTACAATGTGGGGTAACCAGCGACAGGTATGCAGGTGTGCACAACAATGTAAAATGAATCGTGACACATGCATGCATCCCCACCTATAAAGGCACTGCATTCAGAATGGATGGTAAATCTCACTGCTGAACTATGTGTATAAAGATGGGTGGTGGAAAAGCGGTTAGCGCGCTGGGTTAGTAATTCAGTGGTCGCGATTTCGAATCCTGCCACGACCGATTTCGATCACCTATAGCACAAGCATTAATGCTGAATTTAGGGAATGTATGAGGATGCATATATATATATATATATATATATATATATATATATATATATATATATATATATATATATATATATATATATATATATATATATATATATATATATATATATATATATATATATATATATATATATATATATATATATATATATATATATATATATATATATATATATATATATATATATATATATATATATATATATATATGTTATTATTAAGTATTTTGGGGATAACCCGCGTCAAATTCTGATTCCCGAGAGAATCAGTCGTCTGCCGACGTTTCGTCTGAATCTCATCAGACATTTTCAATAGGCGCCTTGTTAATAAATTTCCGTCGCGAGGGATAGTGCGCGCACGTCCGTTCGCGTCGGAAGCCTACCACCAAGTGAAAGTTTGAAAGGAAGCCGAGTCAGGTGTTAGTGGAGGGGTGGGTTTCCCCAATGACGTCATTATTGCGTTTTGTTTGGCTTCTAGTGACTCGAGTACTTAACGGTATATTGTTTACAGGTGGATTATCAGTTTTCGGTTTACTAGGAATTTTACTAATGTTTTTAATGTGACTATTGTTTGAAATATCGGTAGTTGGGTTAATTTGATTACTATGGTTTTTCAAAATATTGTTTTCAAGTACACTTGTCCATGCGGTCGGGATTCGAATGCTATCGTCCCTGTTATTCATTATACTGTTGCTTCTTCTATATATTTCTATTGCTTCCCTGTAAATTCTAAATGTTTCATTGTTAATATTCGCGACTACTTTTGAATTTTCAAAGTCTATGGAGTGATTTTCGGTCAATGAGTGGTTTACTAGAGATGAAGTTAATTTCCGGTTTTTAATATCTACGCGATGTTCAGAAACGCGTGCCGAGATTCTGCGATTTGTCCTGCCTATGTAAGTTTTTGTGCAATCACCGCAAGGGATTTCGTAAATACCGTGTGACTCTAATGGTATTTTATCTTTCGGACTTTTTAAAAAGGATGAAATTTTGTTGTCTGTTTTAAAAATCGTGCGAATATTATGTTTGTAAAGTAGGTGACTGATTTTGTCAGTAGTGCCTTTTATGTAAGGTAAAAATGCAATGGCGAGTGGCTTTACTTTAGTTGATGTATCTTTTTTATGAAAATTTTTATTCGTTTGATTTTTTATTGCATTATTTATTGTGAAATTTGAAAAACCGTTATTTCGTAGCGCGTTTTTAAGATACTCTAATTCATTTTGAATGTTTTCGGAGTCGGTTATCCTTAATGACCGTGTTACCAAGGTGTTTGCTACAGAGGCGATTTGTGCTGGATGATGGTTCGACGATGCGTGGAGATATCTGTTGGTATGTGTTGATTTTCTGTACACAGTGTGGCCGAGAGTGCCATCTTCTTTTTTGATGACGAGAACATCAAGAAAAGGAATTTCACCGTTGTTTTCGATCTCCATTGTGAATTTGATGTTATTGTGGAGATCGTTCAGAAAATCAAGAAATTTGTGAAGTTCCTCCAAACCGTGAGGCCATATAACGAAAGTATCGTCCACGTATCTAATCCATAGCTTTGGTTTTAAGCGCGCTCTATCTATAGCTTCTTTCTCTAATTTAGTCATGAAAATGTTAGCGACTGGCGGTGAAAGAGATAGACCCATTGGTGCTCCTTTTACTTGTTTGTACATGTCGTTATTATAAGTGAAAAATGTGTTATTGAGGCAATGTTCTATTAAAGTTATTATGTCATTCGGTGGGTCACTCATTTCTTTTATTGCTTGAAGAGCTTCGTCTGTGTCATATATATATATATATATATATATATATATATATATATATATATATATATATATATATATATATATATATATATATATATATATATATATATATATATATATATATATATATATATATATATATATATATATATATATATATATATATATATATATATATATATATATATATATATATATATATATATATATATATATATATATATATATATATATATATATATATATATATATATATATATATATATATATATATATATATATATATATATATATATATATATATATATATATATATATATATATATATATATATATATATATATATATATATATATATAAATATATATATATATATATATATTTATATTTTTTTTTTATTTTTATTTGTTTGGAAACTTAACAGCTATACATTTATAATACTTAATTGCAAATGAGAATACAAAATAAATAGCCAATTATAAAGTTTCACATATTTAAATTATTATAATTATATTATTGATGTTGGGTAGTCATTGTAAGATGGTGAGTGTATGTAGGGGAAAGGGAAGGGTAATGGATATAGGAAAGCGTTGATAAGTAAGGGATGAAGGTTTAAGGAAAGTAGGTTTGATTTTTAACCAGTAATACTACCAATAACCGCGCGTAATTGGCGTTTCATCGATGTCTGTGTGGAGTTAAATATATCAGGTTGGGGGTCAAGACTATTGTAATAATTTAAGCATCTGTTGACATAATTATTTTGTGCGTAATTTGTTCTGCAGTGTGGTGTATAGAAAAGGTGATTTTGGCGTGTTGTTTTCATGGGGCAGTTGAAAGAAATTTTTTGGAGTAGGTAAGAGCTGTCTACAAGGTTATTAAGTATTTTATAAAGCAGATAGACATCGGATATCTTTCTTCTTTTCTCAAGTGATATAAACCCATGTAATTTTAAAGATTGGTCATAATCATGGCGGTAATTTTTTTTTCTAAAATTGAGCGTTTTAACAAACCTTCTCTGAATCCTCTCAATTCTGTCGATGTGAATATTGTAACTAGGGCTCCATACGGTTGATGCAAACTCCAAATGACTTCTTACGAAGGCATTAAATAGAAGAACAAGCGAGGTTGTTTCTTTGAAGGATTTGGTTTTTCTTTGTATGAAACCCAAGTTTCTGTAGCTTTTATTTACGACTTTACGACTTTATTTATTTATATAATTGTTACAAGACATATTCATTCTCTTTTGAAAAAAAAAATTTGCCTCTTGTATTTTAGATGAAAAATGATTGTCGAAAAGAGAAGTCCATTATAATCATCGAAGAAATGGATAAGATCTTAAATACGGGGCATGTATGTAAATGAATCTATGTAAGTCTGCCAGTATGGGAATATGTATATAAGTGGCTCCTGATTTTCTCTGTGCATCTAGCGTGGGATAAAGCATACATACATATCATGAATGCAATATAATTTCTAAATTAATCTAGAGGTATTGCAATATAAATATTATTTTGATCAACACATTGACACTGAAGACTTAATTTTGTTACATTGATATTAAGACTGAAAAATTGTGGAAATATTTATTTAATTTTGGCACGAAGCCAAATTACTTATAATTTGGTAAATAAAATATATACATATTTGTATTTAGAAAGATTTATATGATACACAAATGATATTAGAATTAATTGAAAAAAATATATTTAATGATGCTTGGTTTATAATATTATTATCATTCAAAAATACCAAAATTTTTAATGACCAAGTACCTATAATAGCATCCTGCAAAAATGAATTTTCATTCAAATTGACCACAGACTGAAAAATGTCCAGTACTTTGAAAACCCTGTACTATAAAAATATCCAAATTTCTCACAAGATACTGCCTTATTAACAGTCAACTAGATACATGTAAGGAATAGACCTTCGTGTACTTATGGACAGGAAGTCGAAAATCTGGACCATGTGTCTTTTGAGTGACCAATCCATATCGAACATGATTAGTGTTATTCACTGTCGTTAAATTCTCTACGTATATATTTCCACATATCATTCTACGCATTTATGGTTTAAACTAATAATCTTACAACCCCAATTATCAAAATAATTTAAATACATCATCCTTATGATTGGGTGGAACACCATGTAAACTAAAAAAGAAGAAGAATAAGTAGGTATAGGTATATGCAGAGTTTCAATAACATACCGTAAGCAGATATTCATACATTCGACATTGCATCAATAAGTTATATCGAATTACAAGTTTGATTTTCCAAAATAATATTCAAGTATTACAACACAATATTTCAACTTCATCTCTATTGAGATGTTAAAAAAGTTTGTCAATGAAAATATCATTTGACTCCCGAAAGGGAAAAAATCCAATGTTTGCGTATATGCAATTCAAAAAATATTGGATTTACATACACATTGGTACAAGTAGGTAAACAAGTCAAAAATGAAATAATATTTCTGGCGCAGTTCAGGGGTGACATCTGTGCGAGACACTTTCATCTTATTTATAAATACTGTTGCTTTCATTGTTTACAAATAAACTAATTTCTCAATAGATGGCGTTACAACAACGGCTTTTCCGCTACTTCATAGATGGCAATAGTATAGTTCCTTATTTTCAGGTGAATTGTTACACACTTTTCAAATATATATAACTTTCAAAAATTACATTGACAAGGGAACTGAATAAGAAGGCAAAATTGGTGAACGTTGCGCAAACGCATAAAGTGATCACTTAAACCAGCCGATGACAGGTCGTAAGCCCTGTAGGTGCCTCGAGTTCATGGTTTTCTACAATATCCCAACTACGTCTTTATTGAGATGTTAAAAAAGTTTGTCAATAAAAATATCAAGTATTAAAATTCTGTACTTGTCTGTTCATATATTTTACAAGCAGGTGTAAAATGAAAAATTAAAAAAGGTAAAAAAAAATGTATACTTTTTGTTTACACTAGATGTATTAATTTTGTATTTTTTAAGTCTAAATTAAAGTTACTATTATTATTATTATTATTAAATTTGGAAAAGAAAATGTCACCTCACCTTTCTTTTCTGAGTTCTCCATTCTTTTTCCTATATGTTGCTACTAGCATTTGAAGTTCACCAGCCTGCTGCTCGTACATTTGTGATAGTTGAGATGTGAAGTCGGAAACTGGAAACAAAATAAATATACCATATCAAAATTTGTTAATAAATAATATTATTTTAAAGAAGGTTGAATAAGAAGGAAAAGTTGAGCTTCTTGCTATGGCTGAATAAATATATCTAATAAAAAAATATTTCGTTAAAAGTGAATAATTAAATTATCCATCAAGATAGTATAACATCAATGTAAAATTTTATTTCCCATACAAATTACTGGAATTAATATCAAAGGACTATTATTTATTCCGTATTTTAATTTGTATTGAATTACGTCAATTACGACGTCCTTTTCAACATAGTATGAAATTAATAAATAGGTATTTGATAATGATCAATCCGATGTTCCAGTTGACTTGTATATTTTTATTACAGTAACTTCTAATTACGTGTAACCTTGAGTTATTCAATATAAAGTAAGGCACGTTACAAAAACTCTCTTTTCATTAAATATTTACAAAAATACAAAAGGTACAATATCTCTTATTGTATACAAAAGCAATTAATTTTTCATAACCAATTTGTATTTTAAAGTTCATTGTAAATTTGAGTTACAAAATTATTGATTAAAAACGAATATTGGTGGTTCCGAACCTCATCGTGAAAAAATAATATTCATTATTACATTTTTAATTTTAAAATTATAAAAATATACATTTTCGTGCTCAAATATCAAAGAAACTCGCCATCTTGGGAAAAAGGCTATAAAAAGTCCGAGAAATCGCCAACAAGGTGCTTTCACACTACGGAATATATATTACATTCAAAGTCATAAATTGATATCGCTCACCGTACTTTTAAATGGGACTGTTCACACTGAGACAAAATATATATTACATTACAAAATATACATATTTTGTCGGTCGATCGAGCGAATATATTTTCATTATTTTACTAGAAAACTCCGCCGGCGTTGTCCAGCCTGTTTATATATAAAATGGTAGATTTGTGTGTTTTATTTATTTTTTTAATATTGTTATCTAGAATCTCTAATTAATATGTCCCTTCATTCCATTCCGTCCCTTCAGTTCCTTCCGTCCCGACAGTTCGTTCCGTCCCTTCATTCCCTTCCATCTCATCAGTCACCTCCAAGTGATGAGCAAATGCAAGACCTTGACCGAGCTGGCAATGGCGATCGCAACTGAACTGGTTTGGTTAAGGCCCTGTTCAGTTTTGCGAAAATCGCGGGGATGCAAATCTATTGACCGCGCAGATTTTATATACATTAACGCCTTACTATTCGTTGGTTACTTCGCGGATACCGCAAACGCGCCATGTTTGAACAGGCCCTAGAATAGTATATCTCTCAGTGTGAAAACCAATTGTGGGACAAAACTTATATTAAGGAATATAATATATGTTATATTCCACAGTGTGAAATGAGCATTACGACTTATTACACTATGAATTTATTTTTTAAGTGCAAGATTACAATAAATCGAGAAAATTGTAACAACTCTGTCTCTTAGGGTTGTATTACAAGAGTAATTTGTGAAAAATGTTAGAAAAAGGTAAGGTCCCGTACTGCGAGAATACTGCTTACGGAACCTAAACTTATTCTTACATTATTCTAAAATGATTCCCGTAATTCGATCCTTATTGTCAGATTGTTATCCCGGCTGCGAGTGTACTCTGTGTGATATTTATCAGTTATTCTTTCAATATGGTCGGAACAGCTTAAGAGGGTGACTGCTGCCAACGTATCTATTTTTTCAATTTGATATACCATCATTATTACTAAACGAATCATTTTGAAAAAAATAACCTAGTTAGTTTGGATATTAATAAAGAGAAAAATACCTTTACTTTTTCATTATGTTCTGTATATATTATTGTAGGAAATTATTAAGCATACCCCGATTTTAGACATTTATCTTAAATTTCTAAAAAAATATAAGGTATAGAGCTATATTTTTTTTATAAATTAAAGAAGAACAAAATACCTGGAAAAATATGATATGACGTTGCATTAACGCATCAGGTTAAGTAAATAAACCAAAAAAACTTTTATTTCGCAATGGCGCTGAATGGAAAATAAATGTTTTTTAGGTTTATTTACTAAACATGAAGCATTAATGCAACGTCACATCATATTTTTTAGATATTTTTATCTTCTTTAATTTAAAAAAATATGTATATTACTCTACGCCTTATAGTTAATTAAAAATATATGAAAAACGTTGAAAATCGGGGTATGCCATTATTTTTCTACAAGAATTTTTACAGAACATTATCAAAATGTAAAGATATATTTTTCTTTACTAATATCCAAACTATTTAAATTATTTTTTTCAAAACGATTTGATAAGAAATAATGATGGTATATCAAATTGAAAAATAGGTACGTTGGCAGCAGCCCCCCCTTAAAACATTAATATTGAATATTCTTTTTTAATTGCATATACGCAAACATTGGATTTTTTTTTTCCTTTCCGGAGTCAAATGATATTTTTATTGACAAACATTTTTTTCAACATCTCAATAGAGACGAAGTTGGGATATTGTAGAAGAACCTGGAACTCGAGGCACCTACAGGGCTTACGACCTGTCATCGGCTGGTTTACGTGATCACTTTATGCGCTTGCGCAACGTTCACCAATTATGCCTTCTTATTGAGTTCCCTCAAATATATAGAACTTTCAAAAATTACATCGATAAGGGAATATACCTTTGATACCTTTGATATATTTCGTGCATTCATTGTAGTAAAACTATTGTTTTCGTTCAGGCGTAAAAGTATTCGATTACGCTTCAATTTTCAACTCGAAGAGAACTTATTCACTTCGATTCACAAAATAAATACATAGAAATATATACAATAATATTATATTTTAGTTTTGTTCATTCGATATTATTTGAAATTGTTTTACAAAGTTCTGTGCGCTGTAATTCTGTATCGCTAGAGAAATCTGTTTAGAATTTCCAACACAAAGTTCTGTCTGGTGCGATAATATATGTACCTTAAATATCTCTATCGTCTGACGAAAATCGTATACAATTGATATATTTGTAGTCATGTCAGATACATTTCTCAAACAGTCAATTATATCCAGTCGATATTATTTGACAGTTTCAGTCTGTATTTATCGTTGAAAGTATAAAAACACCTATACTTTGGGATGTCTTTTGAAAGTCAATTCACAGTGTTTTGAATCATTCATTAAAGGTAGGTATATTAAATTCTTTGTATTGTCGCTAGGTGTCACATACAATGTTGGTGGATAGTTAACTAATTACTAGTTGCATATAACACATGAGATCCTACTGTCGATAGCGATAGTATGTATAATTGAAGAATACGTACTAAGCTATGAACATTTAAACACAAATTAATAAATATTTCTAGTTTTTTTGTTTTCTATATGAAACATGTAGGTTTGTATGAAAGGATAGGATAGTATGGAGGTCAGTCCTTTTTTCCAATCCGGAATTTCGTAGAAGCATTAATGCTTATTTTAGGGAATGTAGGAAGATGTATATGTACTGGTTTAACAAGGACATATTCATTTAAAAAAAAAATGTAAACATATGAAAACAGCATGATGGTATGTATGTATGTTTGGAGATTAAGTATCAAACTATTGAGTCCTCGTATATATTATTGTGTATTGTATACTGCCTTTCAAATTATAAGAAACGATGTCGTCACTAAATTCAATTTTTATAAAAATTGTTAAAAAAGTTTGCGACTGCTAGAATGTTCATATTTTTAATAGCAAATTAAATGATCTATTTGGAATGTTTCGGCTTTTTTCGACATTTTTAAAAACTTTGGAAATATAGGCAGCTTAATACGTATTTCTTTTTTAAAAAATGTTTTTCATAATGAAAAATGTTTGAACTATGGAACTTTTAAAAAAACAGATTTTTTTAGATTTTGTATTTGTCTATATTTATACATATTTTCAA
The DNA here is from genome assembly GCA_963576475.1 of Molanna angustata. Lineage (NCBI taxonomy): Eukaryota > Metazoa > Arthropoda > Insecta > Trichoptera > Molannidae > Molanna > Molanna angustata. The sequence continues at coordinate 45,042,579 of OY754964.1, read as the reverse complement.
CGTTCTAGCTTTTATGGTAAAATAAAGTAAGAATTCAAAAATTAAGATATATGGAAAAAAAGTAAAAATTCAAAAGTTGTTAACTTCTGAGTTCTGTGAATTAAGAGGATCAAAAGTTATAAGGGACTCACACACACACACACACACACACACACAGACACACTAAATGTTCTACTCCGAATTCTGAGTAAATCCATATATATATATATATATATATATATATATATATATATATATATATATATATATATATATATATATATATATATATATATATATATATATATATATATATATATATATATATATATATATATATATATATATATATATATATATATATATATATATATATATATATGTTATAATATTTTTATCTCGTTTTCCCGTGTCAGTAGGTCTTGACTAAGACCATTTGTCTTCCGACGTTTCGCCTGAATATCACCAGGCATTTTCAAGGACTTAACGAAAAGCACGCGCGCGACACACGTCTACTCACACTGAAAGCTCACCGTCAAGTGAGTAGACGTGTGTCGCGCGCGTGCTTTTCGTTAAGTCCTTGAAAATGCCTGGTGATATTCAGGCGAAACGTCGGAAGACAAATGGTCTTAGTCAAGACCTACTGACACGGGAAAACCGTGTCAGTAGGTCTTTCAGTGTGAGTAGACGTGTGTCGCGCGCGTGCTTTTCGTTAAGTCCTTGAAAATGCCTGGTGATATTCAGGCGAAACGTCGGAAGACAAATGGTCTTAGTCAAGACCTACTGACACGGGAAAACCGAGATAAAAATATTATAACATATTTCACCCGTGAAAACATCAAATATAACATATATATATATATATATATATATATATATATATATATATATATATATATATATATATATATATATATATATATATATATATATATATTATATATATATATATATATATATATATATATATAATATATATATATATATATATATATATATATTATATATATATATATATATATATATATATATATATATATATATATATATATATATATATATATATATATATATATATATATATATATATAAATTATATATATATATATATATATATATATATATTATATATATATATATATATATATATATATATATATATATATATATATATATATATATATATATATATATATATATATATATATATATATATATATATATATGTTAACTTTAAGGTTTTCACGGGTATAAGATGCAAAACAACTTTTTGGGTAAACCCGTGTAGGATAGTCCTGAGAAGGACTGTTTGTCGCCTGACGTTTCGCCCGAATAACACCGTCTTAACTCCGTCCGCTATAGACAGGCGCTTCTCACTTAGCGTAGAGCTCTCGTTGCGAGCGGTCGTGTTTCGCGCGCGTTCGTTCTTTTCGAGTAGGTAACGTTAAGGCGGCTTTCGAAAATGCCCGGTGTTATTCGGGCGAAACGTCAGGCGACAAACAGTCCTTCTCAGGACTATCCTACACGGGTTTACCCAAAAAGTTGTTTTGCATATATATATATATATATATATATATATATTGCCCTTCTGTGAGAACATGGTTAACTAAAGATGATGTAAGTTTTTATTTTTGATATCGACTTTGTGCTCTGATACGCGACAGGATATTTTTCTGTTAGAACGACCTATATATGATTTATCACAGTCCGCGCAAGGTATTTGATAAACGCCGTGAGACTCTAACGGTATGTTGTCTTTGGGGCTTCTAAGTAATGAGTAATAATCAACATGTATATATATATATATATATATATATATATATATATATATATATATATATATATATATATATATATATATATATATATATATATATATATATATATATATATATATATATATATATATATATATATATATATATATATATATATATATATATATATATATATATATATATATATATATATATATATATATATATATATATATATATATATATTTATATATATATATATATATATATATATATATATATATATATATATATATATATATATATATATATATATATATATATATATATATATATATATATATATATATATATATATATATATATATATATATATATATTATATATATATATATATATATATATTATATATATATATATATATATATATATATATATATATATATATATATATATATATATATATATATATATATATATATATATATATATATATATATATATATATATATATATATATATATATATATATATATATATATATATATATATATATATATATATATATATATATATATATATATATATATATATATATATATATATATATATATATATATATATATATATATATATATATATATATATATATATATATATATATATATATATATATATATATATATATATATATATATATATATATATATAGAAATATATGCTCAAAAGCCTCTCAGTTGGTATTTGTTTACTTCAAAGTTGATAAAACCGTGAAACCAGGCATACAAATCTCGCGTATCTTGGCTTGATACTTTGTCGATATGTTAAGAGATACAAATTCTCTTGAACAAATCGACAGTTGCAAAAAATGATTATTTTTAAGTATTGTCTATTTGACAATCTAAAACTACATAAAAGCTCGTGCTTGTTTCTTATTCTTTGGGTAGGCAGAGAGAAACATTGCGTCTCTCTTGAGTTTTTATATTTATTTATTTATTTACGGCAAATTGCCTTTTACACAGATGAACAACAATTAAGTACATACATTGGATTACAAAAGAAAAAAAAAACAATCACAAACACACTTAAAAAGGAAAAAAGTTAGTATTACAAAAACAGTAGGTAAATATAAAAAAAATAATATTAAGTAGTGGTACCTACACATAAATGTTTTTTTTATTAAAAAAATAGGCACAAAGGATCAACAGTACCTACATTATAAAAATAATACATAATATACAAAAACAAATAGATTTTATTAACCCTCCAATTAAGAGCGTCCACGGCTTGCTTCAAATTAAAATTTTATGACGACACTTTAGATACACACTTTCCTGACATTTACCTAAACATAAAAATGATGATAAGTGTATTAGATTATTTTTATACGGATTAAAATACAATGGTGGAATTTATTGTTACAAACGATGTAATGAATATTGATTTTATATGAAATGCCTAATCCCCGAATGTAACCAATTTTTAACTTATATATTTTTTAAAAGTTTTTAACGAGCTATTAAATATATCCACGCCATCCACGTGCTGTAGACATATGTATGGTGTTATTCAATCGACTTAATCTACATATTGAGTTATTATGCCCGATATTATTATGTTCCTTCAGTTGAAATGTATTGAAGTTACAAAGGCACATACCATTATAGATTTATATACCGTTTAATTCCAATTAATATACAAATTATTATTCGTGCCAATGTTTTTTTTTGTCTACTCGATCAGCTCCTTAATCTGTATCTGTCGTTGTTTATTGCAAAGAATTTAGAATTCATACCTTCGTATACTCCAAACAGAAACAGTGGAATTAAAATTTATAATAAGTCGATTTTTCCATTTGTATTATTAATTGGAATGACTGGATACGCAGTCAGACCAAACTGTCCGATGCGGTTGAGAGAATAGCCATGCAGACCACCTAACATATGGATGAAGATTTGTTGGACCACAGTGGATGGGAGTCACACAGGAACGGGAGGAGTGGAGAAGGAGAGGGGAGACCTATGTCCTGCAGTGGGCAAACACAGGCTGATGATGATGATTATTTAATGAATTATTGATTTTATCCTTTAAATTTTAATTTACCATTCTTTAGTTGTGTTTGTCCAGTACTTTTTTATTCACATCTAACAAATCAACATAATATGGTACGGGCACGTTGAACGCAGACAACCGAATCACGTTATAAACTAATCTCCATGGATCTTTGTCGACGTATCTACATAAATTCTGAGAAAACCTTGGATAGTGCAAAGGCGTCACCAAATTCAGAGACATGGCCTAGGTGGCAATGTGCAGAATAGGAGAATATATTAATAAATTATTAAAATAACAATATAACTTTGTTTATTTCCACTTATTTATTTTTATTCCACAACTAGTTTCAAGAACTACCGTTCTCTTCTTCAGGTGGGTTTAAACTAAAAACTAATTTGGTGTGGTGTGTGGCTGTGTCATAGGTATAGCGGGAGGTGGGGGTAAGGGGGGAAGTGGGCGTTGCCCTAACGGGAACATGGATAATAATGGTGAAGTGTTGGGTTGTGTCTGGTTGTTAATTATTTTCTTGTGACTGTTTATGGCTTTGTGGATTTCTAATGTCTCTAAATTATTTTGTTTCAGTCCGTATGTATGCTTATGTAATAATTGTGCGTTTGTATTGTCAAATGTATGATTTTCTTGTATTAGGTGGTTTGCATATTCTGAGAAACCGTGTCCATTTAGACAGCGTTTATGTTCTTTAACTCTAGTTTCAATTGTCCGTCCTGTTCTCCCTACGTAAATACTATCACAGTCCCCACATTGCAATTCATAAATTCCACTTTGTTTCAGATTACTTGTTTTTTCTGTGTTGTTTTTCAGTATAAGTCCTATATTGTTGTCTGTATACAAGGCTGGTTTTATGTTTAAAGGAAGATGTCTCGTTATATCATGTGTAATTTTATTAAGGACACGGTTTCTCAGAATATGCAAACCACCTAATACAAGAAAATCATACATTTGACAATACAAACGCACAATTATTACATAAGCATACATACGGACTGAAACAAAATAATTTAGAGACATTAGAAATCCACAAAGCCATAAACAGTCACAAGAAAATAATTAACAACCAGACACAACCCAACACTTCACCATTATTATCCATGTTCCCGTTAGGGCAACGCCCACTTCCCCCCTTACCCCCACCTCCCGCTATACCTATGACACAGCCACACACCACACCAAATTAGTTTTTAGTTTAAACCCACCTGAAGAAGAGAACGGTAGTTCTTGAAACTAGTTGTGGAATAAAAATAAATAAGTGGAAATAAACAAAGTTATATTGTTATTTTAATAATTTATTAAAATGAATTTCCACAATGTTAACGCCTCTACCTTAGAATATTTGGAGAATATATTGTTTAACTTAAGAACGAGGAGAGCTGACCCTAACATTATGCACAGACAATGAATCATTCAATTCACATCTAACAAAGTATTTCTATATTTTGAGAATTTACCCAAATTATTGTTTATAGCGGCATTAGATGAAGGCAGGAAATCTTCAGTCATACTACCAAAAAGATGGACAGTTATATAGACGGAGTCCTAGGAATATGATCTGATGAATAACAGGTCTAGGTCCTAGCATTTTATTTTAGATGCATCAGCGTCATTAAATAGTTCGCAACTGGTATGTAACGCAACTGCAAGGCTTATCCATTTAACGCCTCTACTAGACGAGCTGCACTGGTTGAGGTGTCCAGAGGGAATAGATTACAAAGTGTGCTTGATGGTTTCCAAGGCTCTGCATGACTTGGCTCAGAGGAATGTACCATCAGAGAGACGCTTAGCATTGAGATCGTCAGAATAACAGAGTACCAATTGATTAAAGAAATTGGATAGAGCCAATAAAGTGGCTTACTTTGATCGTGGTTTCAGTGTTAACGGACCTATAAAATGGAATAAATTGCCTTCTGAAGGTGCGTTGAGAGCAAAGTTTTGGGGCCTTCAGTAAATTGCTTTAGACTTAAAAACAAATAAGCAAAAGGACCCTTGTAATGGTATTTGTCCATAAAACGGCGTAACATAAATTTGATTATAATTATTAATTAGTTGTTTCTATATGAATATAAAAAGTTTAAACAAAAATTAAAATTGCATCTAACATTCTAAATTGGTTGTTTTCGATTTGTTGTTGATATGTTTCAATTGCCAGTATTTCCGTTTTTTTACTTGAATATGTGTTTGATATGTTTCAATTGTCTGTTTGTTTGATTGTTTGTTCATGTATGACTTTGATTTTATTACTTTGAGTATGACTTTGATTTAATTGGTTAATATTTGAGATTTTTAATTCGTCAGTGTGATTCCCTCATCAAGTACAAGATTGCAATCTTTTTGATGAGGCATTGCAAAAAAAAAAAAACTATTGTAAAATTACTTTACTTGTGAATTATATTTTTATGTGTATTGGAACATAATAATATGTTAATAAAAAAAAAACAAAAAATGTATTGTGTAAATTATGAAGAAATTGCTGTTAATTTTAGCCATTTGTTTGTTTTAAATTTGATAATATTATAATATGCAATGATTTCTTATCAAAAATTTCTTATTCACCTGTAGGTACTATTACAAACGACTGTTTTCATTCCATTATACTCCGTGTTTTCTTTGTGAATTCGTTTCAAAAATATTTCGGCGATAAATTTATCAATTAGGAATATGGCACGATGTAATTGAATCCTAGTTTCAGTCACGATATCACGGATTCGATATTTGATGGAATTGGAATTTGTAAACTCAACATTGATAGGTATTATGATACATAAATTACTATACATACATCTCTCCACAGACAGGCCTTTGTGGTGGAAAATAAACACGTTAATACATTCAGCCACAGTTGTTTGATCAACCATACACTCTGTGTTGGGCTCTGGCAAATATCTTTTGGTATCTCAGTTCACCTTTAGCCAAAACTGTCGTATGGGTTTCAGAGTAATATTAGTACTTCCACACAAGACTGTGTTAGGTCATGGGATGATTGGCTTAGTGTTGCAATATAAGTTTAAAATCGTGTTTAAAAATAGATATCAAAAGACCGAAAGCTTATGTAAATGAGTTAAAAATAAAATTATACATAAGGTAAAAATAATATAAAATTACTTAAAAATAAGTAAAATCACAAATTTTTAACTTTTTTCTACTAATTTCAAAATATTGACCACAGACGCGTTTCGTTCAAAGAGCATCTACTGAATGGATTAAAAATTTGTGTTTTTACTTATTTTTAAGTAATTTTATATAATTGATAGTGGAATTCCATCAAGAATTAGCAGTCAAACAAATATAAATAATACATAATGTAGCTTGCATTCCACATAAGTTGAAAGAACAGTTGTAACTCAACCTTCAAAGGGTAACTTTCGGAAGAAAAAACAGTCAATATAAGATTCACACTCGTGACTGTCAATGAGGGGAAGTGTCAAATAAAATAAAAAAAATCTAAATTGTGCCATTGTTGCTCAGTTAGTTTGATGTCTTTCTGCTAAGCTGAAGAACCGGGTTCGATTCCAGTGGAGACATAGTATTCAATTTTGCTTTCAGTCTGGATTTGTGAGACGATAAACTTTGTTAAGTCTCTACAACGTGGAAGCTTATTATTGGAGGCTTGTTAATTGAATATTATTTGACATTTCACCTGTTAGTTTACCGAGAAACAATAAAAAATCTTCTTCTTCTTGTGTCACTTTTAAAGGAGGTTGGCGACCATCACACCAAAATCATCTCAATCTTGCTTCAACCTAATTAGTGACGCGGTATCCGAAATCCCGAACCACTGCCTGAGAACTCGAATCTCGAACCACTGCATTTTCTTTTATGCTTCATACTTCGTCTTCTGCCTATCTTTTCCTCAACTATAAGTTGTTAAAGGGCATATTTACTATCGTGGAATATGTGGCCAAAGTAAGAGGCTTTGCGACAATTTCTTTCTTTTTCCATTATATCTTGGAATATGTGACCAAAGTATGAGGCTTTGCGAACTTTCTTTCTTTTCCATCATATTGAAAATTCTTTCATTGGAGAAAATCGACCCATGAGATGTGCATCAACCTTCTGTATAGCCACGTCTCGAATGCTTTAATTTCATTTACTGTTGAGATTTTGGGAGTCCAACCGTCCACCCCATATACAATAGTACTGGAAACAGGTATCCTTTAACAGTTCTCCATCTTGTACTAAGTTTAACATCTCGGTTACACAGCAGTTTTTGCATTTTGTAGAGACTGAATTTTACTATCTAAATCTTGCTTTTTATTTCGGAATCTGGGTTCCACTCATCATCATCGACCAGAATCAGCATGGACATTTTCTCGTTGCATTCCATGGTATTGGCAACATTCTCCGCCATATCCATAATTATGAAAGATAAAGGTTTGCCAGCTCAAGAAATTTAGTGGAAGCCTCCAAGACATCCGCGAGGTGAAACCAGAGTCGGTGAACAGGCTCTCGAGACTTAGATACGAAAAGTAGGTAAGTTAAGTACGAAGGTATCAATTTTATTTCTTGAACGTAGGAGGATGTATAAGTCAGGACAAAAAATATTTCGAATTATTTTATTATAAGATAAGATAAAAGAAAAACTGTTCGTATTCGAGTTCCTATTGTCAATTATCATAAATCATAAAGGTAAATGGATGGCTGGATGTAATCGATTGGAAAATGTTAGGTACATAGCAATCAAATAGGTCACCTAACAAATAACAAATGTAAGTATTATTATGTCATTACAGTCGTTGGGTGACTCATTATTAGACAAAATTATTGTACACCGAACATTATTACAACAACCAAAATGGATGATAATAATAATAATAGTAACAAGTGTACTGTAATAATATATTACCGTACTTTTCCAGGAATTTTATTTCATTAGTTTTATTTTTACAAAGGTACATGGGTTTTTGTTTTATACTACATATAATATATGTACACAACCATACGGTTATGGTTTTATTTTGACCAAAATCGAATATGGCAACAGTTAAGTTGCAAAAAATTAAGTTTTTTCCACAATATTTTTATAACGACCGATCGTTTTCGCCAAGATGACATGTACTTTTTTAAATTGTGAAAAATACTTATTTATTTTTTATTTTAAAATGGATTTCCACTCTGTTAACGCAAAAACTCTAGAATCATTAATAAAGTTGCATTTAAATCAACTAAAAACAAGTTATTAATTAAAATGTCAATACTATATACATATGTGATTTGGAAGAAATTGCAATATGGCAATAAACTCGCCGCTTGCGCAGGGTGCAAGGAAGTAATAATTATTTATTTATTTACATATTGCAAGCTTGTATAGAAATAATTTATTTGAAAAAAAAAACGGACGGTTTTTTTTAATAAAGCAGTAAGAACCTATGTTTCATAAACACAAAAAAAAACTCACGAAGAAGAAGATGAAACACAAAAAGCATAAAATAATATTAATTTTTAAAAAACAGTTTTGTCGTTTCTGCCCTTTTCACTATTTAAAGTTGATATGTTCTATTTAATATTTCCATCTAAATGTTATTTGTTTTAGTATTACAACGACGGATACGATTCTGTATATCATAAATAATATACAAATGTAGGGTTTTCAGTTGTTAAATAAAGACAAGATGAAGATAAACAATAAACCTGAATCATCCGATGGTTTCCTTATAAATATTCATCCCTTCGTGAGGTCAAAGCGTACTTTACATGGACGTGGTTTCAATGGGTTTATCAACGCGGTGAGTAAAAAAAATAGAAGGTGTTCTATTTTTCAACGCGTTTTTATCGTTTTTCGTAAAACAGAAATCTGTAAAGTTATTCGATGTCGATGAGTCAACATGGCTGCCGTTTGTGTTTTGTTGACTTTGACGTTAGCGGTATCTTTTATTTATTTGGCATCTCTAGACTAGAGAGCCATATTTTTAAACAAAAACAAAAAAGTGAAGGTCCAAAAAAAATCTAATCGTGTTAAATTCAAGTCAAATGCTGGGTAGTCAAATGCAAAGTCAAACGAAGAAAACGCGTGAAAGATAAAACGCTGTTGAACGAAACGCGGAAAAAGCGAAAAATATTTTTTTCACATAAATGGCAAATAATCGTAATTGCAATAATAGGCGTCGCACATACACGAGAAAATCATACCCGTGTAAAGCGATGTTTTGATAACGTGTATTTTGGATGTATTTGCAGTAATTTCCTACGTAAGAATATCATCATTTTTTTATATGATCAGATAATGCAGCTCGGATGTGGAATCTTTTGCCGGAGAGTATCAGAGATGCCACTAATTTGATAGCAGTCAAAAATCGTCTGAAGTCACACTTTCTATCCACATAAACACAAATTCACGTCTTTTTCCCTTTATCCCTCTTCCTTTCTCCTCTCCTATCCTCCATCCAATAAACATAGTGTATCTATCTGATGTATTTTTTTTATTCTTATTTTTGTTCTTATTTATACATATATTATTTTTTGTTTTTTATATTTATTTTGCATTTTTAATTTATATTTTTTTTTTCTATTTTTCTGTTTGTATTCTTATATTCCTATAACTGACTGTATTTACCATGGTGGTTGACTGGTAGAGATTGCTTGCGGGCAATAAGTCCACTACGTTGTTAACCCAATAAAAGTCTTTTATTATTATTATTAACATGTTGATCTCGGTTATGATCCGGTAATTTCCTTCACAACGGAGCGTACTCAAGTTGTGAGGCTATTGGCCGTGTTCACCAAGGAACATCAAATGGATCATCAACTAACTACCTGCTCGGAGCTCAAATCCTTGAGTACATCGCTCAGTGAATTTGTATTTCACCAACTAAAAACCAACATTCTTAATTGAGCCCTAGGCTCAACTCTCCTTAAATTTCCGGTGTAAAGGAATACGAACTCAAGTTTAATTATATAGAAATATTTAAAAACCAAGAACACATTATTTATCTTGTTTCCTTTATTAAAATAACAATCAAATATTATTACAGTGTGTAGTTCACAATTTTTACAAGTTTTGAAATTGTTTGAAAAAAAGTATTACTTTGATCTCATCAGTAGGTATATTCGCATTAGTGTCGTGAATGGCCGCGGGCGCTGTATACCTGAAACCATGTTTACAAACATATCGCGTACCTGATATTCTACCCCTGCTACCTGTGTTATTGTGCATACTGCCATTATTGTTTTCGTTGACATCTATTATGCTGTTTTAAATGAAATTCAATTTTATTTAACAAATACAAAAAGCAATGTTTTGACATCATGAATAAATTCTTTCGTTCATTTCACCTGGGTAAGCGTTCTTGTCTATTTCATCGGCTAATTCAACTATTTTCTCAAACCAGGTCTTTCGTGATAATAATATATCTGGATAATATAGAAATATAATATAAAATATAACAAGTGCTAAAATGTAATAATTTTAGTTACAAAATACGTTGATGAATGACTTGATCCACAATAGACCGTCACTTAAGAGTTGAGTCGCCGGCGTCACTTAACGGTAGTAAGTTTGTTTGGAGAAACGAAATTTTACGCTAAGTGCATCAAAAAATTGATTTTAGCGCTAAGGAACCTTGGTGAAAGTGGGGGTATGTGTTTGTGTGTCTGTGTGGTTGTGTATAGTTGTTTAAAGTGGTACCTGTAGAAATTTTCTGACTATTGTGCATGTGTTGATTATTGTAGTTTTTTGTATGTTGGTGATGACGTATGGGGGGTAACTTTAGTAATATGTCTATATTTTTTTGGAGTGTTTTTGGTATGGTGCCTGTAGACGATATTATTATTATTATTATAAATATCGAGGCATTATAATACAAAGTCAATCATACATATATGTTTTTCTTTCACTTATTCTACCTGTCTCAGTCTTCGAATGACTAATCTTCTAATTTTTTTAATCTATCTAATCTTAAATTATCTCCCACGTTCCTCATATTCATTTGTAGTAGGTATCGTAGCTACGAAAAACGACGCGTTATTATTACTACAACAACCTATTTCGCATTGGATTTAGTTAAAACTTTGATGTCACAGCTTTCGTATACTATAATTGCAATATTTTTACAGTTATTCGTTTGATCTAGTGGCAATAAATAGATTGTTAAAAAAAACAATAGCAAATTTATTTGTTTAAACCACATTCAAGTATTTTTTATTGCACTAGTAAAAAAAAAGTAATCTTAAAAATACTATCTATATTTGCAACTTTTTCAGTAAAGATGTACCACAAAAATATCATAATGTACATATGAATATATGCAATAATTATTATCTCTCATAATCTTACTTAATAAAAGATTGAGTGGCTACTTAATACTTATGTTATATTATTATTTACTTATCCATTAGAAGTTGTACAGTTTTATTGTTATACGTATGGTTAGATGAAGTTGTTAAATACCGTATTTGTTAAAATAATACACATCATAAATAAAAGAAGTTAAAGGGGAAAAGTGTCTAGGTACATTCACAAAATATATCCTACATTCTTTAATTTTGACCCGGGGTCCGTAATTTTTCCTGTTTACATGGTGAGAAATAATGTATCTACTTTTTGGTTCAATGTTCTCCCCGGGCGGGTAAAATGTAAGACTCTTAATTAAGGAGTCTTGCCGCTCGGAGGTTTCGACCTTGTTTCAAGAAAATACGAATTTTATTTGGTATCTTGATACAAAACTCCTGCTCTGGTGGTAAAGTATACTTAGCCCGTGGCATATTATGGCGAGGTTTTGAATCTCCGATGTACCTGGCAATTTGAATATTATATACACTGTTAGATACAATCTATGCCAGTGACCAGATAACAATACTCGGAAGACAACTGAGCACACGTATACAAATACTGTACTCGGGATAACTGCGCACAGATAAGGTAAATAACATTTGAAATTGACAATTAAAATTATATTTATTACAAGCGAATCGTTTGAGAAATGCAATTTAAAGTGAATTTTTGCTATATTTATTAAAAAAAATTCCAATAAAATATAGCAATACCTACACATAAAACATATAGACATTTAGAATCAGCATAGTAGTTCCAATGCTCCAATAACAAGAGTTCATACATAATTATTATGTACATATACAAGAAAATCATAAATGATTATACTAACTTTTAAATATAAAAATTAAATAAGGCAACTATAGCTTTCACAGTGTAGTGTATTGTTAAAAACATGCTTCTTATTTAGAAACAAGTGTTCAGTTGTTGTTTACATGCTTTTATTAAAGAATTGAAGATACTGAGGCTGTTTGAGAATATGTCGAAGTTCTCAATTTTTGTGTATAAAGAATTATAGGAGCGCATCATTCTACTCAGTGGACTGAAATGGCTTTCATTGTTATGGTATCTACTTAAACGAAATACTTTCCGGGTTTCTCAGCGTAACATTAGCATGCATGTTAATTTTCTCGATAATATAATTTAAGTCAAACATCTTGAACGAAATATGAGCCCTAATTTTGCTCTTCTATCTGAGAGTCTTTCACTATTGAAGTGCTTTGGACGTTCAAAATACGACAGATCACCGTTGAAGCCAACCTTAAAGGAGAGTCCCTTGTAAAGTACCTCTGGACTCGCTCTCATTAATTACTATGATTGGCGAAATAGGGTGCCCAAACAAATAATTGGCATTCGAGCTACGAATCAGTGAGTTGCTTTATTGTATTGTGTATTCTTGTTTTGTGTGCAGTTGCATAATTTCAGTCTTTTACCTGAGTAGGTATCTATCGTCGGAATTTTCCTTTAATTAAGTTGAAAACGACCAAACCAATAGTCCAGGATGAAATTTTCTAAACATTTACATAATATTGTGTTGTAGCACTGCCTGACGGAATGGTTCGTTCGCAAATTTTGAGGTTATTTCCAATAAATTATTCTCGAGCATAATGAATTTTGTAGCTCAAAAATCTTAAACAGAAAATATGAATTTGAATGAACTATCTATTTGAAAACAAATATTGTATACATTTTGTCTAAAAACAAATGAAATAATTTTATTTCTTCACACAATAAATGCAATAATGATTTAAAAAATAATAACTAATGGCTTAAAAGTAGTTTTTCTGTATAAAAAGTTTTACATTTTTTTTATACCATTAGGTTTTTTTATACATTATATTTTTTGTTTGTAATACATTTAAGGTGGTTGACAATCAGGTAGCGTAGGGACTTACATGCCCTCACACTTCTATACAAGGTTTTAAACAACCCCAATGCTCCAGTTTATCTACGAAATCAATTTAACTTCCTCTCAGAATACGGGTTGCCTCTTCTTTCAAATACTGAAAGAACGCTCGGTATCTCACTAAACAATACTTCCTTTTTCACCCATCTTTCTCCATACAAGCTTCATACATCTTTGGAATCACATCCCATTGCAATTTCGAGTTTCATTAACACTTTTCGCTTTCAAATGAAATCTAAGGAATCATTTCCTTACACATTTACACTGAAATTTGTCTACATATCATATCCTTGTCCCCTCCTCTCTTCTCTCCTCCGTTTTTTTATTTTGTTAGTTTTTTATTTTGTTTGTTTCAAGTCCGCCATTGTGCACTTGTAAATCAATATGAACAAAATGATTAAAATAATTAATACTTATGTAGGTACAACATTTTTCGTAATAAACACTTTCCTATATTTGTACGTGGTATGGATATTATTTTATTTTTACAATGAATAAAATTCAGACTTATATAGAAATTTCAAATATGTGTATTACTACGTGAAAAATATTACATTTTTGATTTTGTAAAAAAAAAGATAATATTTTTCTTTACAGTTTCTACAATCTCTCCATTTTTTAAAATTATGATTCAAAATTTGTGTTTCTACATGGTTTCTACAGTAGAAGAAAATAATTTAAATATTTATTTAAGACACACGAAACACCATTAACGCTAATTTGGAAAAATCGTTGTATCCAAAATAGTACATAAATTTGCATTTTGTATTAAATGAACAACAAGCTAACCAAACCTAACAATTCAGTGTGTTTATTCGGTATTTTCTACAACATTATCAAACATTCGTTTATTTATCAAACTTCCGTCGAACCAAGGGTGGCGTTAGAAAATATATCTTCAGAGATAGGCTTTTCACCTAATTCACCAGATACCGTAAAAATCAATCTTCGTAGTTTACACTTTGTTATACTAAGCCAATGATAATGGATATGTAGGCCAGGATATTCGTAACGATACACCTTTTTGCTGGCAATATTAATACATTTTCGAAAGAAGTATTTTGGTGAAATAAAAACGCGATTTTATTTATCTAGTTACATAGTTATATTTCAATAAGAAGAAAGTTACCTAGTATACTAAAAACGGATATTAGCGATTAATACGAACGAAAACCTCATAACGAATTCGATCATACCCAATCGATAATGACGAATTACACATAACTTATTTGCATTTTTCAATATATTATAATTATAATACTTATTAGTCTGTTTTTACCAATATTCTAGGAGATAGCAACGTCAAAAAACAATAAATTTTTTAATCACTGGTTTTTTGATATTTCCATTCTTATTGAATATTATGCAGTTATGAAAAACGTTAGTATGGCACATGGGAATGGTTGCGTTTACCAATGCGCATCCCCTTTATATAGGTGAAAACCACTCATACCTATATTTAATAAGAAAGAAATATCAAACTACCAGCCATTGAAAAAATGATTGCTATCGTTGCTGTATCTCGGACAATATGATATTCATTTAAAATGATGTATTTTTTTGCCACAAAACTATCTTTGTCAAACAGCCAAAGCAACATAAAGTCTATTTATTGCATTACTTCTCGGGCAACTAACAGGTACTCTGTCAAATATTAATTTAATACGCACCCAATAACAAGTGGCATTATCTTATAATAGGAAGCACGACACATGCATTTATACCCACACATCAGTCTCGCTTCACCTGAAATAGGCAACATTTTGAATGGGTTGTGATATATTTAAGATGTTTTATAGGGTGTTGAATTTTCGATTACCTGGCTCTTACGGGACACCAGAAAATAATAGTATTTTTCATCAAAATCGATCCAACCGTTTAGGAGTTCAGTGCCATACACACGTACAGAATTTAGATTTATAGTTAGATGGGTGATGGCAGAACGGTTAATGCGCTGGGTTAGTGTAATCGAGTGGTCGTGAGTTCGAATTCTGCCGCGACCGATTTCGTTAATCTATAGCACAAGCATAACTGTTTTGTTGAGGGAACGTATGAACATGTATATGTATCATGTATTAGCTGGTGGGGGGCTTGTCTTCCTGCGACATAACTGAGCATGGTCCTTTTGAGTCAGAAGGGTTGTTTTTCTTTTTTTGTTTGATATATGTCTATGTATTTGTACGTAAACTTCTTTTCGTCTCAATAAATGTTTATTTATTTATGTACTTGTTACAATGACATATTCATTTTTATTAAAAAAATAAATTTATAAAACTCCTGTTTGGCATTTTATTTTATATCTCAAAAGTTATAATGCTTGCATTACACAAGGCGTAAATTTTTATACATCTTTTTGAGTCAAATACACATATTTTTTTATCAAAATCGGTCTAGCCGTTTTAAGAGTTTAGTGACATACACACGTACAGAAGAATTGTATAAATAAAGTTTAATATTTTCTAGGATATTCATAAAATGAATCTAGTGCTTTCATACAAAGAATATTTCAAATATGTGCAAACGTACAGCTTTATCGAATAATGCCATGAAAAAGATTGAAGGTTAGTAAAAGAGATAGGCAAGAATTTAATGGGATGTTTTAAAGTGTGAGGTTGTTAAAAGACGCAGAAGAAACACATCAAAGGTGTAAGGTTCAACTCAAGTGCCATTGTAAACGCCATAAATGTATCTTTACTGTCTTTTTTATGTGGGTAGAGCAGCAGGTATACACCAGGAGAGGTGAATTGAAAATGTTTATGTCTGTTGAATGTGTGAAGAAGTTATCTGAAAACATTTTCACGTGAATTAGTTCAAGGTGCCACCAAACACACTGGGGCGACAAGCGATATTATGAAATCATCTTATACAAAATGATAATTTTAAAAATCATATTTGGATGGGAGAGAGCTATGGAGAGAAAGTTGCTGGGTATTTCAATAAGGGACAGATTTCAGAATGTCATGATAAGACAAAGAAAAAAAAAATTGGTTTCTTAAAAAGAATAAGAAATAACTTAGATTTTCACACATCAAGATTAATTTTTAATTCAATTGTAATTCCCCATTTAAATTATTGTTCTAGTGTCCTTTTCCTCTGCAATGAAACTCAAAATAGAAAATTACAGATTATTCATAATATGGGAATGAGAACAATTTTAAAATGTAACAGATATACAAAAATAAACCTAATGTTAAATAAACTAAAATTAATGACAGTAAAGCAATACATTATATACAACACATTAACTTTGATTTTCAAACTAAAAAATAATATGCTTCCAAAATATATGCAGAGGGATATATTATTCAATTCCAATGTTCACACCTACCCTACGAGAGGATGTCAGGATTTTAGACTTCCAAAAACGAGATTAACATGCACTCAAAATAGTTTATACCATAAAGGTCTTAAAATATATAATAGTTTGCCACCAAAAATAAAACAAACCACAAGTCTTGCCACCTTTCGTAGGCTAGGTGCTGAGCACATAGTTGAAAATTATTAATTTTCTCCATACTTTACATTGTTTTAAATAATTTAGTGTCATACCCTGTACCTGTACCAGAATTTATTAATTTATCAAAAAAATGTATACTTTTTGTTTTTTTGTTTATACTAGATGTATTAATTTTTATATTTTTTTACGTCTAAATAAAAGTTACTATTACTATTACTAAAGAACCAAAGTAGCCGATGTAGCGGAAAGGGTCGCTGGCCTTAAGTGGAGCTGGGCTGGGCATATTGCCAGATGCCAGGATTCACGATGGACCAAAAAGATCGTAGAATGGCGACCGAGAACAAGTCGAAGAGGTGTCGGCAGACCCCAGGCAAGGTGGTCTGATGACATCAAGAAATGTGCCGGAGGGAGATGGATGCCTAGTGCCCAAGACAGGAAGTTGTGGAGGATCAATTTAGATGGGTCGATGGCAGAGCGGTTAGCGCGCTGGGCTATAGTAATCCAGTGGTCGCGAGTTCGAATCCTGCCTCGACCGATTTCGTTCACCTATACCACAAGCATTTATTTGCTTATTTTAGGGAACGTAGGAAGATGTATATGTACTTGTTTAACAAGGACATACTATTTTTTTTTTAAAATGAAAAAATGAAAAATCAAGGGGGAGGCCCATGTACAAGAATGGATAAAAACAGGCTGAAGAAGAAGAAGAAGATTTGGATGTGATAAATTTTTTTTTTGGACGAGTGCAATTGTTTATAAACTGACCCCCTCCACTTCTAGTCGTATTGTTGCAATATGTATTATAAGTTACTCGACTAAATACTTCGTACCTACCTTTATTTTGGAAATTCAGCTGCACAGAGAAATGTGCTTTCTTATTTTTATTTACAAATAGGTAAGGTAGATAAAGTAATTTAAATAATATTTAAGTTTTGATGTGATCTCTATGATTTGTATTGTAGAGCGAGTCTTGAAATAAATATAAAATTTCTGTTCAAAGGCAATGTAAAATGTCATTTTGATATAAACGACATGCATACTTTGTGGTAATTCGTTTATCAAAAATGTTAAATAAAACTATCTACTACTTTGTATAATTCTTCTTCTTCTTATTTTAGATCGTAGATCTATTTTTTCGAGAAAGCTATTTCTGTGAAGCTGAGGTCCAGCTACCTTCCCACCTCTTCGGTGGTCTTCCGGGGAGGCGATGCCCTAGTGGGATTTCATTTGCCGCTATGGATGGGATTCGAGATGCGTCCATCCTGTTGACATGGTCCCTCCAAAATCTTCTCCTAGCTCTACTCCATCGTATGATGTCCTCGGTCTCACAAGTCCGCCTAATGACGTCATTGCGAATTCTGTCCCTAAGCATTGTCTAATTGTACACATGTTTAATTCCATGTGTACAGTTAGAGAAATAAATAGTGGAATTAAACAAATTATTGTACTTAGTTTAACATTTTTAGATTAAGACACAGTTAAGATTGTTGAAACCATAATTATATAGGAGAAATAAAACGATTGTAGGTTAATAATTCTATTTTTTTCCTTGTATTTTCAGCTCATTTTTGTAATAGATGAGTTTATATATATATTTTTTCATTTATCAGTTGAAAAGGCGAAAATGTTCCTATTTATATGAATAAAATAGTTTAATTTCAACTTTATTAACAATCATATTATGTTATCCTCCACTCTACATTGCATGGAGGAGGTGTTATATGTGCAGTTGAACAGATTTTACTTAACAAAACTGTTTATATTTCTCCCACTCGAGATAGTATTGCTATCTGAATATATTATTCAGAATAATTTGTTATTCACGTTTGATTATATATAATTTATATAACATACTACCTATATATGTAGTTAGAAATCCATTTCCCTTATCTAAATAATATAGAGTAAAGGTGTTAAAGAGATGCAAATGTCCTGTTTATTATTTGTATAATGTCATAGTGGCAATCACAAAAGGAATGGTTTCCTGTGTAATGTATAACGTGTATAATATAATGTAGGTAGTATAATACGTACTCTGTTACGCCGAATTCTCTCTACCTAACCGAAAGTTCCATTCAACTAACAAAATAATATTACGTCGGGCTCTACTATCGATATTAGATTAGTTTGAAAATGATTTTGCTGAAATCGAAACCAGACTATAAGCAACTATCGGTAACTTTTATACCGGAGCATAGAATCTAATTTCATGATGTACTATAAAATCTATCGACTCTATTCCAAAATCAAATAATCGAACGTTTGAAAAATGTATTAATTGCAAAAGTTTCGATTGGTTTTGGTTTGTTATGATACAAATACGTGTACGTCCACATAATATATAGGGAGAGAATTGACGTTTGTTCTAAGGTAATATTTCCACTCAGAAATAAGAGATCCTTTATTACACATATCCCCACATCGTCCTCTTACACATGCAAACACACCTTTAACCTCTCAAATACTATTGTTTTTTATGAGTTTAGTCTTTTATACTTTTTATACATTAATACATTTTTTTGTATTAGGCAATTCACCCTGAAAAGAGTGCTTTGTGATACCTTGAAGTTTATTGAAAATTTATGTAGAATAAATGTATTGCGTAATTATTGTTAGTATTACCTCAGAACAGGCTTCGCTTAGCGAGATAGTAAATTCCATTGTTATATTTAAGTTTAGTTATATTGTATTATTTTGATGTTTTATGAAAATAAATAAATTAAAAAATAATAATAATAAGATAAATACGTGTGCATAAATCGGTATATTCCCATACGAGAATTTCAATTGAGTGAAGCTCATAAAATACACATCTATAATATTTGTACTTGAAACATCTAACATTTATAAATGAAATGAAATTATTATTTTTTTTAACAAAAATGAATATGTCCTTGTTAATCAAATACATAAACAGCTACCTACGTCCCCTAAAATAAGCAAATAAATGCTATATATCCATTATTTACACACATATACATTAAGCAATAATAAAAATGTAACTTCATATTAAAACGACTTATTATAAACATACTATGTACAATAGTTCCGATTTGGACATTTACTGCATCACTAGAAAAGTCTGTTTTGAGGCAGTATTTTTTCAATCTGGCCTAAGGTTACATATTTTTGAATGCAAAATAATTAAACAGAAAAAAAATAATCAGAAAAATATAACGAGATTTTTAAGTTATTTTAGCCCACAAAATTGTATTGGAAATGATGAATGGCACCAAGATATGGTAGTGATTCTCAGGTTATGAAGTCACAGAGTAGTGAATTATGTTAGGATATTTAACAGGACTCTTAAGTCTCTTAAGCTTTCTGTGCATGCTAGACTGAGACGGGCTGAATATGTAGAACCAAGAGCGGTAGAAGACAAGTCAGTGGACCTAGGCTGCGATGGAAGAACGAAGTAAAAAGGTTACTGCCCAACTATTGCATGTGGTGAGTTGGAGGACTGCAGCAGGAGACGAGGATTGATGGATGCCAAGGCTCGATATGAGCTATAGAAAAAATTGTTTTTGAATAATAAATGATTACACACAAAAGTCGCACAAGACTGAGTAAATTGGCGTCAAAAGACCAAAAAGGCAGATCTCATCACCGTGTAGGAATGATCATCGCCAAGAAGTAGAAGTTTCCGTAAATATAAATAAATATCGTGCCTGAATTAGTAGTATCTTTACATATAATTTTTTTCACCTAAAAGAACTTGTTTCATAAGACACAACAGCGAAAATGAATAGATATATTGTACGAATCTGCAGTTGTTAGCTTCATTTGCATAATGTAAAGATGTTAAAGAAATGCAAATATCCTGTTTATTATTTGTATAATGTCATAGTGACAACCACAAAAGGAATGGTAATCGTGCGTATATTATATAACGTGTGTATAATGTAGGTTAATATAATGCAAACGATAAAGACATTTTACGATTCAAGAAAAGCTACACTAACAATAGAAAACCCCTTCGAACCGCAGAGATTTTCGTCTCAATGTTAAAGACGATGGAATCAACTGATATTCGTATTATAGAATTTTAAGTGAAAAATATTTCTAATTGTGGTATTTCTAAGTGGTACTGTTATTTGAATTTGTGGAAGGATATTTGGTACATCTAACTGATAATTTAATATTTTATATAGTATCATAATATCAGCGATTTTTCGTCTATTATTTAATGATAAAAAAGGTCAATTTTATTCTACACTCATAGGGTTATTTTTGTTCGGCTATTTCTTCTATAAAACCAGATATTATAAAGTTATACAAGCGTTTGTTAACAAACAGTTGTAAATACGGACAAGTTAAAGAAAAACATTAAAAAAATCATAAACGAATATGATATGGCTAAGTGAATTACTCCCATTTAAAGATTGATAATTACATTTTATTGGAGTGTCTTTATTCCAAGATAATATAAAATTTATATATCAGCCAATTCATTGTATGAAATGAATATACTCCTGTGTAAGTCAGCAAACGTAAACGTTGAAAATATAGGCACTTATATAATAATTTTAAAATCTAATTAAAAAATTAAATATATAAAATGTTAAATGAGATAATGACATGTTATTTTTATCCACTTTCAAATGAAATCTTAGATTTTATCTAATAAAAGACACAAGATCTTTAACGAACCAATTATCCACAGTGTATAGAAACAACATAATGATAATTTAAGATCAACATGTTAATTTTTTATGAGACGTTTAATGTTTCGATAACACTTCCTATAACCAATAAAACGTAAAATAAAACCAGGGCTTGTATAGGCTGCTACATTATAAATGCCTACTTCTAATATGAATAAAACTTTTATGTCTGTGATTACATTGTTCCCATGGTACCATTTTTCTGCGGCTGTAAAGGAATATAGGAAAATATTAATTTATGACTTTACATGGTGCTGGTACAAGAAGATATAATAATTTTATTATGTTTTGTAAAATGAGTTAGGTTTTGCATCTCGTGGGAATAAACCCCGAATAGCGCACGAACGGTCTGGAATATTCATGTGTTAACTCGCAATATCAGAGTTTGGCCACAAATTGAAATATTGCTTTATTATGGAAACACAGTGTTCAACAAATTATATAAAAATTCTCCGGGTCGAGTTTGCGAGGTTGCGGTTAAGATCTCTATATTACTAACTGGACTATCAACGTAGCTAGATTCGTCTTTCTTTGATGAAATTACGCTATAGTCTACCAGCATACACACAGAAAAAACATATTACCGAGATTAAACCCTGACCAGAACATCTTTATTTTGAAAAATATAAGATGGATCTTTTGATGCAGTTCCTAGACTTATGTAGGTAGGTATATATGTATATATATAAGTATTGATGGAACCCATCAGTCATTCAAATTGCATCTTTACAACGAATTTAGTGAACTATCTCGACTTTTTAATGCTGTTCACCTACTCGCTCTCATAAAAATTAATGTGTATCGTAAGCTAATAAAATGTATTGTTAAAAATAGCATCCTTCTGTAATGTACCTTTTGATATTTTATGATTATTTTTAATGTTAAGTGAAATTCTTTTATTTGCTACTGTTCATAGTGTATGTCTTGTTTATATTGTTTAAGTGTTCTATGAATACAATTATGGAACAAATCATACAATATCGTGTTAATTGCCTAACTAATAAAAAAAATATTAAAATTTAGAAAAAAGTCATTTTGAAAACCTTTTGCTACATCTTTTTTATTTTGTAATATCATTTATTTTTATCATATATTTTTTATGCAAGCGCATAAAAAGATCATGTAAACCAGCCGATGACAGGTCATAAGCCCTTTAGGTGCCCCAATTTCCTGGTTCTTCTATAATATTCCAACTTCGTCTCTATTGAGATTTTGTAAATATTTGTCAATAATATCATAAGGTACTTTGTGTTTGCTTGACTTGATCCGTACCAAACGTAGGAGAGTGCCGCTAAGTAGAGTTGGATATCGTATAATACAATATAAAGAAAATAACTGGATAATTTGAGCTAAAATACCTTCATGAAATAATGTCTATTTACATATTGTATATCGAAGTATTATCTATCAAAATGTACGTCTTCATAATTAAAATTAGATCCAATATTTGATTCATTATGAATAGCATGATCAAACCATATATGATATTTGATACTAATAACCATAGATGTTGAACAATGAGCCACCATTAATCTGTCGGAAACCAGCCCAAATTTCAAAGACGGAATGAATTTATTGTTCAGATCGAAAATCCACTCAATTGGCAGATCTCACCTATTTATTATATTAAATTCACCAACAGTACGGGGAGTTTCTCCGAAGCCCTGATATGATTGATAATTGATAAGATAATATGTTGTATTCAATACTATCGCAAAGTTGGTATTCCTGTGGGTGTACTTGATTTCCGGAACAGTATTATAACGTAAGAATGAAACGGAAATAAAATTTTGACATGTACATTTAGAGATAAGTATGTACATTTAGAGATTGTCAACCTTTCAAGAGAATAGATGACGTACACTAACATAATGTGGATATTTCAGTGTTGCCATAACACACTCGTTTTGTATGTAAATTAAATATATAAATAAATAAGTCAAAATACTGAACGTTAATAAAAACTAAAAAAAAAATCAAAGCAACATCATAGTATTTAACGCGTTACATACTCATATTTTATTATTAATCGACAAAAATGTAGTCAAAATCAGTTCGGCTTTAGTTGAAAATGTGATTAAAATCAGTCTGACGAGATTTTTAAATGTAAAAATCTATCGTGCAATGCATTGAAAAAGTACTGACATAGCGCACTGGGTTAGTAGTCCAGTAGTCGCGAGTTCGAATCCTGCCACAACCAATCTCGTTCATCTATAGCATTTATGCTTATTTTAAGGAATATATGAAGATGTGTAAGAACTTGTTTCAAAGATATATTATTAATATACAAAAAATAGAAGAGTCTAGGCAACACACCTTCAAAATTCAAAGCGTCAATCTGTAAGCATTAAGTGATAATTTGCTTCTATAAAAAAGTGTTTTTGGTCCAATAATATGAAACTTTTTTTTTGTTAGGCATTCATATATTATTAGAACAACATTTTTTTATCTTAATCTTAATATTAAATACCTAGCAAACATATGTTTATTATTATATTGATGAAGAATTAATTGTATTTTTTTAAAAAACACAAATAACTTTGTTTACACCACTTTAAGAGTTATTTTTTGAAGTCTACCGTTTTCGAAGCAACTGCTTCCTCCTCAGGACTGATTATAACTAACTTTCTACTTTTAGTTATAATCAATCCTGAGGAGGAAGCAGTTGCTTCGAAACCGGTAGACTTCTAAAAATAACTCTTAAAGTGGTGTAAACAAAGTTATTTGTGTTTTTTTTTTAAGTTTTTAAAAATGTACCACAAAGTTAATACAGAAATTATTAATAATAATTAAATTTTTTTTGTTACTGGGTACATGATATAAAAATTTTCGACAATTTCTTGAAGAAACGAGAAAAGACACGTAGCATGAGAATGATAAAGAAAGCATAAAACTCGGAAAGATCTCGTTATGATATATTGCACAAATATAATATTAAAATATTTTCTTATAAACGAATTTGCTTCAAGGTAACATATTGATATACCCACAATTTTTTGAAAATCTAAAATGAACACCAAACAAAATCGTTGTCCCGGAATAAGATTCAACCACAAATATTTTGTTGGGAAAATTTGACGAGAAAACTCTCCTTTTCCCTCTGTAATGTTCATTTTCAATTTCGTCTACAGATAATATACAAGATGATTTTCCAATAACGTGAAAAATCATGAATACTATACGGAGTTAGAATGATAATACATATTATGTGATGTAAGTTAGAATTCTTTACAAAATGTGAATAATAGATTATTATACCTAATATAATCCTTTTCATTATATCCAGGACTGAATCGAACAGGTGGTTAGTCCATCTCTTTTCCACTTTATCAAATATATTTAAAAAAAAACTGTTTTTCTCACATAATTCTTTAACTATACTCCTTCGCCCACCAATTTTTTTCTATCTTTCTTCGTCGTTATGAACAGTATGTTTATTGTGGTATTTACTTTTTAATATTAGGTGTTTGATGCTATTATACCAAACTTAGGTACTTGACACTATGCTCGCTTGGAAGAGATTGTCGCATGATAATTATACCTCGCTTTATTGTGCGCTTTGTTTTTATTTTATTTTATTTTATTTTATTTTATTTTATTTTATTTTATTTTATTTTATTTTATTTTATTTTATTTTATTTTATTTTATTTTATTTTATTTTATTTTATTTTATTTTATTTTATTTTATTTTATTTTATTTTATTTTATTTTATTTTATTTTATTTTATTTTATTTTATTTTATTTTATTTTATTTTATTTTATTTTATTTCATTTCATTTCATTTCATTTTATTTTATTTCATTTCATTTCATTTCATTTCATTTCATTTTATTTTATTTTATTTTATTTTATTTTATTTTATTTTATTTTATTTTATTTTATTTTATTTTATTTTATTTTATTTTATTTTATTTTATTTTATTTTATTTTATTTTATTTTATTTTATTTTATTTTATTTTATTTTATTTTATTTTATTTTATTTTATTTTATTTTATTTTATTTTATTTTATTTTATTTTATTTTATTTTATTTTATTTTATTTTATTTTATTTTATTTTATTTTATTTTATTTTATTTTATTTTATTTTATTTTATTTTATTTTATTTTATTTTATTTTATTTTATTTTATTTTATTTTATTTTATTTTATTTTATTTTATTTTATTTTATTTTATTTTATTTTATTTTATTTTATTTTATTTTATTTTATTTTATTTTATTTTATTTTATTTTATTTTATTTTATTTTATTTTATTTTATTTTATTTTATTTTATTTTATTTTATTCCAGGAACAGACAGTTATATACAGCTTGTGGGAGTAAAAAAAACAATATATATATATATACAAAACCAGTAAAGTTCCCTAATGCTTTTATACAATCAAAATAAAAATAATGGCTAGATAATGTGAGTGATCTTTACTATACAAAATATATAATATAAACAACAAAAAAAAATACTTATTCATAACCTATTACAAACCTCTATAGAACAGGAAGGGAGAGGAAATAGAGGGATAGGAATAACCTCGAAGATTTTCAATTTCACTCCAATAGATCACACCAACAACAGCCCCACCCGGGACCTACATAAATTTACCAAGGTTATCATGAAAAATGTCCAGGGTTCGCGCATTATTTAATTTATTGTATTTGGTTGTTGAACGATTTATGAATGAATTTTTTATGAAATTGGTTTTATAACATTTAATTAAAAAAATATATGGGAACTGTAGATACAAAAGAGAATCGCGGTAATCGTGGTTTCATTGGATTCACGAAACCAGGCCCACGAGCACAGGCGACCAGAGTACCAGTCAGAATAGGTTTGTGGCCATGTATGCGGGCTCAAGGGGTCCCTTTATGACTCGAGTCACGCTCACCAACTCACCCACCAACCTCTGGGCAACCAAATCCAAAAGGACGCGGACAATACTGTTTTTACCATCCTATCCAGAAGTTCTCTTAATTTTGCCCTAGAGAGACCGCGGTCATTAAAGTAGGAATATAAAGACTTTGCGGACAGGACTCTCGCTCCCACCTCTACAGCATATATATGTGTAGTCATGTCAGGCCTTGACAATACACTCTCCTTTGGAAGGGTATATCTCTCTGCTCTCGTATTCACCGAGATATTCCAGACTCACTCTCTCTCTCTCTCTCTCTCTCTCTCTCTCTCTCTCAGAGAGAGAGAGAGAGAGAGAGAGAGAGAGAGAGAGAGAGAGAGAGAGAGAGAGAGAGAGAGAGTGAAGGCTTTGAGAGGTCATTGATGCTGGGGAGCGTTTTAGGAAGACGACCGAGGGTGAGTTCATCAATTAGATGGATAAACCAGAAAGGGTTCCTCATGACCCGATCTTAATACGTTCCTATCTTGTCTTGATTTTAAAAATGTATAAATCAGTACTCGATCATAATCTTATCTTAATATTAATCAAACAAATTCAGCAAGATTAAGGTTTTGTATGAAATTGTCATTAACTTATGTAAAAATAATATAAAAAACAAAAGATTTCTAAATTATAAAGTTAATCGAATTACTGAGTAGCTTTGTAGATCCAAGAAAGCTGCTGTCTGAATGATAAGAGTTGCGACATACGGTGCTGAAGACAAAGAAGCTTTATGCGAGGTACATTTCATGGAGATCACGACCCTTAGTCAAAATTAGTAGTAATAATTAAGTGGGGATGTGTGCAGTACAAGTAGTTGCAATACATGTCAATCGTCAATTTTTTTGTCGTATTGAAATATTTTTAACCAAATACGAAGTTTTTCTTCTATCGTCGGATTCGTAGAATTTTTTTTTTATTTTTGTATTTTATTTTATATTTCGGGTCAGTCTCGATGGACCAGAAACAGGGTGAATTTCAAATAAAAAGATTTCTCAAGGGTAAAGTATTATCATAGATATTTTGTCGTATATAATATGTACAAAAAACATATTGGAGATACATATTCTTTTCTTTTAGTTAAATTGAATTTAAAAGTTTATGTATCTAATAATGGCATCAATTATCGAGTAGCATAATGTATTTTAAAGTCCAAATTTTACCGATTTTTTCAAATCAATTTTTTTACTCCTCAGTAACCCAAGGGGATATAGTGGGGAGTTATGGTTTAACAATTTTTAAGTGTATTATTAATTGCAGATTATCAACAAGTATCATGCTGAGATTGTATTCTGAAAGTTTCATCACAATGTATCTGTGTGTGGATGCTGTGTACAGTGTGCTATGTACGGCGTGTTTATTTTACTTTATCGATTATAGACTAAAGTACTCATTCGTTTTCTTTCAAATTAGGCAAAGTTGTAAATTAAATACTTGCTTCGACCCCATTATATTTTGAAGGATATATGAAAAGTGCTTCTCAATTTTTTAAACTGTCAAATATTTCGAAGTGATCCCAAGCTCAGGAAACTTAAAATTTGAAATTTTCATTTCAAATTGGTAAAAAAGCATGTCACTTTCATAAAATGGCATTGAATAATTATCAAGTTTTCATAATACAATATTTAAATAAAAAATAATCAAACAAATAAAACATGAAAATGCTGAATATTTTAAATATTTGACAGTTAAATAAATTGAGAAGCACTTTTCAGATATCCTTCAGAATCTAATGGGGTCTAAGTGAGTATTATATATACGAATTTGCAAAATTTTAAAATAATCGAATAAGTACTTTAGTCTATAAGTAATCGATAAAATAAAATTATCACGCCGTACATAGCACGCAGCACATAGCACACACACATATGTATGAAACTTTTAGAATACAATCTCATCATGATACTTGTTGATTATCTGCCATAAAAAATAGCCTTAAAATTGTGAAATCATATCTCCCCACTATATCCCCTTGTGTTAGTGAGGAGTAAAAAAGGCATTTTGAATATATACATTCACTCTGGTTATATTGATGACAAAAAACGATAAAAAAAATATTTTGGAAATGGTAATTTAAGCAATATCTGCGTTTAAGCAATTCATAATTATTTAAATTAACACCTTTTCTATTTCCGCGATAAATCATATGGAAATCATAGTTTAAGTAGTTTAACTTGTTGCTTTCAAGGTATCGTTAATATGTCGCAAAAATGTTTCATTATAAATGCAAAAATATTTATATCATGAAAATAGTCCATAATTAATTCCATTACTGTATCTTAACACTGTAAACTTGTACTATTTTATTCCCTGCAAGAAATGTTTTCTCGTGTAAATTCTAGTCTAAAAGTACTTCAAGTTTTGTGTTTTAATCTCATAACCGTCCTGTTTATATTAGCATATATTTGGAATGATGGGAAAATACAAAAAGCAATGTGTGACCAAGTCGAAATACATACAAACTCGTAAAGATGGAAAATATGTGTACATTTTTTGGTTTTCTTTTGCTAAATATGTTTTGTCACCATCAACATATGCTATGAGGAAGCAGAAACATCCGCAGCACCCAAACATCTGTTGGTAGGTACCTACAAAGATGAGAGATCTTTTTTTTCATACATCAAAATTCAGTACCTACATAAAGTACTGATTGTCTTACGTCTTCTTTCAATTAATGATTCGAAAATGTCACGAAAAAAAAAAAAAAAAACTGATTTAAAAAAAGATGTAACGGTTTATTTGTTTCATGAAAGTTCTAAATACATGTAATATAAATTCAAACCGATTAGTCTAAGAGATAGCAACGTCAAAAAACAATAAATTTTTAGTGGCTAGTTTTTTGATATTTCCTTTCTTATTGAATATAGGTATGAAAAATGTAAATCTGGCACCTGGGAGAGGTTGCGTTTAACAGTGCGCATCCCCTTTCTATAGGTATCATTTGTATCTTTAAAGGTCCTTTTTGTGCTCGTTTACCATCCATCTGATTACAATGAAATTTGGTGATTTGTTCAGCGGACAAAATCTCCTTTTTTTCATATTTCGGTAACAACAAGTACATATTTCAAAACGGACGGATTTTTCATAGGTAAAAATAACAAACAAGTACAAATTATATTGAAATAATGTTAAATTCTGAAATTTTCACCTATAAAGAGGATGCGCACAATCAATACCAGGTGCCAGACTTACCTTTTTCATAGCTATATTCAATCATCAAAATCATCGAATACATTGCTATCCCTAGCACGTATAATTATTTTAGATATCCAATAAAATAGATGTATTGGCTATCAAATTTCCCAGGTACCTGCCTAAATTTCATTAAATTTGTGTGAAGATTTGGTCACTTTGTCGACATCTAAAATATTAAATAGGCAGGTGATACATATAAGTTCTATAGTAGTATTTTACAAACATTCTAGAATCGCATTTTAGATATTGAAACTATTGAAAAAACATGAACTCAATGGGGGTCATGTTGATCAAAATCCAGTTTGTACAAATAAAAACAGCTGACATCTACATAACATCATCTACATATTTTGTATGAGATTACACTGGAGATATAATAATGAAATTGAAATCCTCTTTCTCAGAAGTAATGTCTCCCTTATGTTCCTTATGCATTACCTACCCCACGAAACTCTTCTTTCGAGAAGGTCACCCAATTTATGCAAGAACAGTTGAGAATTCACTTTACAGGAGGAGTTACCCAAAACTGAATTTAACCTATTAAAACCGTGCGATTTGACTGTGTGCACCAAATTTATAGTTATCAATATAATTAGGTTATTTTGAACATTAAATTTTGTCACTATTTGACAAATCTAGACTGATGAACACTTCCTCGTCTGTCGAGGTGCGATGCAGAAGACTTGATGATGGTCACTGACAATGCCGTTGCGGCTGGTGTATTCTGGAGCGGAGTGACCTAGTTGAAAAGTACTTGAACCCGTAGATAAGAACAATTACCAAAAAAAAAAACAGTGCAGCAATCTACATGGCTAATGATCCTTCAAGCAGTAAACCGGTTGATGATAGGTCGTAAGCCCAGTAAGTGCCTGATTTCCCGTTTTTCCTCTAAAAATATATCTCAATTTCGTATTTATTGAGATGTTAAATTTGTCAAAAAGATATATTATAAGGGTTTGAAAATGGGATATCGATTAATGGAGGCGTATCAACAGTGGTTTACCGATTCTGACTGTATATTTCAGTGACGAAAATACATAATTGCATTATTTTCACTCAACTACACCCTTGTTTCAATATTAATTTAAAACATATTATTAAACAGTAAACTATTGTACCTACACCAAATGAGTTTGGAATGTAAGTCGCGTATTGAAAATGATATTTAATATAATATTTAAATATGACAAAAAATAACATAGGTAAGCTTTTTGTTTCGACGGGTATTACATTCAAAATTGAATCAACCCCATCCCTAAATAATACATAATCCTGCAATTTGTTAATTATCACGATCTTCGTTCAGACAATATTTATACAGGTGTACCTACGTGATTCTTAATTACAATGGAGAAATTCATGCATATCAAAATTTAATTTAATAATTCTGTAAACTGGATTAAAATCATCGTATGAAATAAAACATTACATTTTTATATTCAGTTTATTAGTTGATATACCTAAGGTCTGTTCAAAGCTTAGAAAAATACGAGAGCAATGAATGTTTGCATATATATTTTTACCACTAGTTTTAAATTGTATTGATCCTTCTTATTGGGATTTTCTCCTTTGGTTTCTTCGTGGTAGTCACTGAACCTCTGTAATATTATACAATGCAGTTTTGGGAGGCTTTTTCTAATTCATTTACTACACGTGTTCCTTCCAATGCTTCTTAGTCTGTTCCCTTTTATGATGGCCTCTACATCGCAGGTTCTGCGGATCTCCTCGTCCAGGATTCTGTCTTTATTAATTTTATTTCAATGTTTATTTTTGTGATGTCTATAATTATGTAAAAGTAAAACACTTTATTGATTTGACATGAATTCAATTTATGCGAAAGGCCTATTTCGCTTTAATGTTAGTGCATTTACGAGCTTATGACTATTTTGACAATTTTCACTTTTATTTTTAGATTAAAACTGTGAATAATTATGTAGGAGCAGCTTACAAGTTCTTGTGATTGCTCATTTAAATCTACTTATATAATGAAAAGCAATACATTATAAATTATCCATATATTACTTACCCATCTATTGCTTTAAAATAAACAAAAATTGGAGAAGACTTGAAGGAGAAATTGGAGAAATTGGAGAAATTGGAGGAGACTTGCTGCAGACAGGGCGGAATGGAGGCAGTTTCTTGAGGAGGCCAAGGCCCACATCGGGCTGTAACGCCATTGCTGATGATGATGATCTATTGCTTTATAATTGAAATTATAAAGTAATAAATGGGTCGATAGCAGAGCGATTAGCGCGCTAGGCTAGTAATCCAGTGGTCGCGAGTTCGAATACTCGACCGATTTCGTTCACCTATTGCACAAGCATTAATGCTTATTTTAGGGAACGTAGGAAGATGTATATGTACTTGTTTTACAAGGACATATTCATTTTTTTATAAAAAAAATACAAATAAATTTATTTATTTACTAAGTCCTGATTAGTTGAAACTATTTATTTATTGACCAATCCCTGTTTAGCTAATTAGTGAAATTAAATTTTATAATTATTAAATGAATTGATTTATGGTGGAATTTATTCTACGAAGAAAAATTGAAAAACGAAACACAAAAAAGAAGACATAATATGTATTATCAAAGATGTCAAACTTAGATTATATACCTTATAATT
This sequence comes from Molanna angustata, assembly GCA_963576475.1. Lineage (NCBI taxonomy): Eukaryota > Metazoa > Arthropoda > Insecta > Trichoptera > Molannidae > Molanna > Molanna angustata. The sequence continues at coordinate 45,009,768 of OY754964.1, read as the reverse complement.
CTATGATTATATCCTAATAATCCATTAAACTAAATACATTTTCTGTATTCATTTTATTACGTTGATGAAATCCTTAATTAGGTTTAGCCAAAAGTTAACACGACATCCATTGACTGAGGCGGTACGAAGTTCGCCGGGTCAGTTAGTTTACAATAAATAAGAAAACTATTCTCATAAGGACCTACTCGTACATTCATGTGTTTGCGGTGCAATACGAGTTACCTAAGATGGGAAATTTCGATGCTGAAAAATATTGTAGGTACTCTGCAATCAAGCTAAATAAACTTTTAGTTCATTAGTTGTATTTATAGAAGTTAGCCACATTTGGAATTAATTATTTACAACAAACTTTTTGACTCCAGCTTTGTACCTACCGCATTTCATAAACAGCGGATAAAATAGAATTAAGATTTACACCGATGTTTCATTTTAAAGGTAGATTTCGTTGTTTAAATCAAACAGTAAGATTATTACTATTGTATTTCATAACCGGTAACAATAATTAAACATGATTCAGTAAATTAGTTTTATTGGGTAAATGGTTGGAAATTTCGAACATTTATCGTATTTAGGTATAGCTTGATGAATAATTTACAATCCAGTCTGAATATTATGTTATGGTTTATAAATTTAATAACGTAAATGAGAAAATATTGTATGGGCTGGAAACAACGGTTCGTTGGAAGAGATTGCCATATGGCAATAAAGTCGCCACATGCGCAGGGTGCAAGGAAGTTTTTATATTATATTATTATTTATTTTATAGCTAACAGGTAAAAACTTTTTTTGAAAAACTTAATTGAATGGTTCAATATTTTCAATAATAGATCAAAATTTTTCAAAAAAATTATAATGTGATTACTACATACGTGAAATGTTTTCTTTCTTGAGAAGTTAAACGTGATTTTACTCAATATTTGATAATAGTGACTTCGCAGGTACTAAAAATTCGCAGGTACTAACGTTCACCAAATATGTCTTCTTATTTATTTTGGTTATAATGATTTATTTTGACCATTCAAATATTGTGCAAAAAAATATTATTTTAAATACCTTTTTAAAATATAAAACATCTCGCAATCAAGTTAAACTTAAATCTTTTATAGCTATTTTGAGTGCCATCTAAATAAATTACCATTTTCTAAAACAAAAATAATACAACATTTCAATAACACTTAAAATTGAACCACCAAAGAAAAAACCGATTCCGTTGCCAATCGTGACCAAAAGATCTAAACCAGTTTTCCTCAATATTCTTTTGTATCTCAACGTTGGCAGATTTCTCAACATGAACCTTGCTTTGCTTATATTGAGATTTTTCTCCAAATTATGGGAGAATCGCTCCACAAGAGTGTACTCCGGTTCATTGCAGGCGGACATACATCCACATTCGAGTCGTCTGCCTTTCAAAGATGTTTCCATATTTGTGATGATCATGTATAATTTGGATAAACATTTCAAACCGTCAACGTCACAATAGAGATGCTTATATTTCGTGGGCATAAAATGATGAATACATTCACAACCATTCAACTGTGCTTTAACGTGACACTGAACAATGCACGTAGAATAACTATAGATTGAGTTTTCATCAGAATAAAAACGACAGTTTCTCTTTTCGGGTGCTACATGATAAATTTCTGGATCATTCATCAACTCTACGATTGAGAACGTAGTTGATGTATCGCTTCCGACCAAGACGGTAGTTTTCATCTCAAAATCTCCATTCACAATAGGAACATCTTCCTGAGAATGGATGAATGCATCATAATCTTCTTTGGCGACTATGTCAATCACGCCAGGACCAAGTTTTTGGTTCGATGTTAAATTCATTAGAACATTTTCTTTATTAGTTAAATTTGCGTGCAACGAATTTATAGAAAAACATTTTCCAAACTCTGTGTCGATCGGTAGAAAGTTTGAACAGCAATCAAATTCGACACCGTTCCACCTGCATCTGAGTAGAATATCTTCACACTTGGATCTGAACGTATCTATTATCCATGTTATATTTTTGGGACAGTTCAGCGAAACGTTGCATTGTAAACAGCTAAAGCAAGTGCCGTGAAAGAATGCGATGTCTCCGACAAAGTTATCCAATTCGCCTTTCCGGTTGGCTCCGAAAACTTTTGTTCCAATCTCCCATATCTTCTCATCGTTGTACAATTCGCAGATCGTGATGGCTGGAAATGTCGTGTTCCATCCCAAGTAAGTTGTTTCGAGCGTAAATCCAATCGAGTTTTTCTCCAGTATGATGATGCCGTCGTACAAAATTGAGCACATGCCCGAAACACATACAAGCAGGACACACAGCCAGAAAACCTTCATAAAAATACCGTTTGAAATTATAAGATATTTTGCTCCGTGGAACGAGGTATTCTCCCAAAAATATGTTAATCTGGAAAATATTATCAAAAGTCTTCGTTTTATCTTTATCTTCATTGTGGTAGACTGTAATTGTAAAATTGATAACTTATTGACGCGTGCATTACCTACGGCAGTAGTAAAGTTTCTAAATTCAGAAACATTAGTTGAAATTGACGTACATATATTTTACCTTTTGTCTGTTAATGTATTTGATATCGTACCATCTAAATAATCTTAATGGTTTAGATATCAGACTGTGTATAAAGAAGTGAATACACAAATAAAAATGAGTTGTGTGAATAATGCCACCGAAGTCAAATTGGACCTTAATGCCACCGAAGTCAAATATGTCAATTATATATGTAATATACGCTGTAATTATTTCAGGGATTTAAAAAAAAAAACATTAAGTTTTCTACGTTTGTTTGTCCATTTTATAAACGTTCCTCAATTTTTACTTATTTTTTTATTTATATTTTTGTACATAATAAAAACAAAAATAATGCACACTGGCGGGCTTATTGTCATTGGGTAATTTCTTCCAAACAAACAGATTACAAAGAATGGGAAAATTTTATATTTATATCAACAAAAAAATGAAAGAAAAAATACAAAAAATTGATACATTACACAAAGATAAAAATAAAAATAAAAAACAGAAACAAATATAACACGTCGTACCAAAAAAGAAAAGTATAGGGAAAAGACGAAGAAATCTGAATTCTTCTTTAGTTTTTTCTTGGAAATACAAAATGAGTTAGACGTCGTAATATCCGGATTTAGGCTATTCCATAGTTTAGTTGCTTGTACCTACTTCGAACGGCGACCTGAGAAATTCATTGTTATGTATAGGAAAGTTTTGAACGTTCAGCAGATCGGTGTAGAAGCCCATGATTGGATAAAAAAGTGAATTTGTTTTTGAGGTACTGTGGCAGGTTTGGATTAGAGAGAATATTGAACAATAGTGAGAGAATGTTTATATTGCGCTGCCATATTGGCCAGGGACTTTATCCGATTAATAAGATATTGTTCCTATGAACAAGAAGAGATAAATTTAAAATCTTCTTTCATCAGAACACCATTGTTTTTTCTTCTTCTTCTTCGCCCTAGCCTTCGTCCCATTTACTTGGGGTCGGCTCTCCTAGTCCTCATCCTCCAAGTCCTTCTGTCCTCCGCGTCCTCCGAACGAAGCCTTGCCTCCTTGAGATCTCTGGTTATTGTGGACATACAAGTGGTCAATATTCTACCTGGTCTTTTAGGTCCCACCTCTATGTCCATCGTTCTTTTTATCATATTATCCTGTGGTAGTCTCATAACGTGTCCATACCACCTCAGTCTTTTTTCTGTCAGTTTTTCACTGATTGGCGCGACTTTGAAACTGCCACGGATATGGACGTTTTTCACCCTGTCCAACTTCGCAACACCGCCAGCCCATCTGAGCATTCTCATCTCGTTGGTGTGAAGAGTCTGGACATGATTGCTTTTCAATGCCCAGCATTCAGACGAGTAGGTCATCGTTGGTCTGACCACTGTTTTATACACCTGACCCTTTATTTTTATTGGTATTTTCTTGTCACACAATACACCAGAGACAGACCTCCATTTAATCCAGAGGACACCATTGTTTCCATTTTAATATCTCTGATATTAAATGGAAATGGAATTAATAGGACGTATAAACGAGATTATTTTATGATAACGTATAATTCAATAAATCCATTTCTATTAAATGGGCACATGTTCTTTGAAAAATTTGTTTTTTCGTTCGTTATTCTTTGTGAAAATACAAAATTGCTTTTTGTGAAACTATCTTACTAAAAAAAGTGGACTCCAATTACTAACTCGTGGTAAAAACAATGTGTTATGTAAAAATAAAAATTGTTTTAGAATATTCCACAAAATAAAATAAAATAATGTGAATGCTAAATAAATAAAATTGCAAACGAGACATGATTCTGTACGAGAAGTGTTCATAATGAAAATTAAAAACGAAAAAAGCATTCAGTTATTCATAGCAATAAAAGGAAAAACAGGATATGAAGAGCGAAAGGTGGATAAAAAAAATTTAGTCTGAAAGGTTAACGGATAAAAAAAAATTTAGTCTGAAATCTTAACTCGAAAAACTTTTGTGTCGCTTTTAATTTATATCATTTTTTTTTGTAAAATAAATGTTTTTTTTTGTTGAACGAGGTCTGCAGTAATCATACGATATTTTGATAGTATCGTATCATAATATTTTATAATAATTCGTACGAATGGGTTGTATTTCGCGAAAATGTCCGCATATAGTGACATATATTGGCACTAAATAAGCATTATACAAATTTAAAAGCGATAACTTGTATATAAATATACGGCCAATATTTTGCTGATTTACAATTGCGAATAAATTGAGAAAACTTACTCAAAGTTTTTTTTTTTGTGTGACAACAACGACATAGAGTTATGAAGAAAAATACGTTGAGTTAATAATTAATTTATTATATATGTAATTATTACATATATAATAAAAATAGAAAGTAAATTTATATTTTTATTTATTATTCTATGTGATTATGAAGTATTATCATGAAGTGGCACTTTAAAGCATTGAAAAAATTAAGCAATAATTTTTTTTTGTGGCTAATTTGATATTTCATCGTATAAAAGGTCGGGTCACTTAACCTTTTTACAGGTGGGTAGTTATTTTGCCACCTCCATTTAACAGAAAAATTCGCAGTAAAAATGGTACGTGCGCTTAACAAAATAACCAAAAAAACATAATATATTAGATAAGTCAGCAAATCTGCGGTTTTGGATTATAAACGTATGAAAAACGAGTGGAAAATTTTCAGCATTTTCATTAAATGAATGATTAATTATTTTTGATTTAAATATGTTATTTTTATAAAATAATGATAATATTTTTTTTTATTTATTTACTTATCACACCATTTAAATAATCGTCATTAAAAATAGATAACTGCTTCCCAACTAGGTATACCTGTTCTAGGGCTAGCAGTGTACATATTATTATATTTCACCGGAGATATATAGGTTGTATCTATTTGCATTTTTTTTTAAAAGTATCAAAACAATATAAACTTAACTATTGTACATAGATTTTTTTTTTGCTACTGCCACCACCACCCGCTCTGCATGAACATTGTACATAGATTATAAAATGAAATTGGAATCATCATGATATGCATATACCTACATACATTGTGTATGTAGGTATCTTATAATTTTTATTTGTCAATGCCATTTTATGAAAGTTATGTGTCTTTTTACCAATTTCATAATAAAAATACAAATTTTTAACTTTATTCCATTAATTCGAAATGCTGACCACTGACGCGTTTCGCTCGAAGAGCATCTACTGAATAGATCCATTCAGTAGATGCTCTTTGAGCGAAACGCGTCAGTGGTCATCATTTTAAATTAGTGGAATAAAGTTAAAAATTTATGTTGTTACTTATTTTTTAAGTAATTTTATAATATTGATAATAGAATTCCATCACGTATTATCAGTCGAAAAATTAGAAATAATAAAAATACTATATTTCATGTTTGCTAAGTTTGAGGTCACTTTGGAATATTTGACAGTTCAGATATATTTCAAAATCTAATGGGGCCTTAGCGAGTAAAAGATATACAAAAATGAAAAATTTGAAATGAATCGAATGAGTACGTTATCCTGCAATCGACTAAGTAGAATAAACAAGTATAGATACATTGTGATGAATCTAAGCATGATACTAGTTGATAAAAAATATAATGGCCTTAAAATTTGCAAATTAAAAACTCCCCACGTTGTCTTCTTGGGTTCATCATCAAATCATTAAAAGTCTCAATCCTGCGGATTGGTTTGCAGAAGAAGTCTACATGTCGCTTTTTTTTCTTGGGCTAGTGAGGAGTAAAATGAAAAAAAAAAAACACACAGTACAAAGTGAATACAAGTGACAGTGGCTAGTCGTGAACTGTAAATAAAGACCAAAAAAAATATAAACATGACATTCAACAATTTTTCAAAGTAAAGGCATCTCAATTTGATGTTTTTATTTCGTTTCGAATTCAGAAACTTTCAAAATCCAATCTCAGCATGATACTTGTTGATAATCTGCAATAAAAAATAACCTTAGAAATTGAGAAAACTCTTGGATCTAGGATTAATTGAGGTATGTAAGTATATGTTTGAATAATAAATTGACCAAATACATCGAAACGTATGTGTGTTGTATAATATATTTGCAATTACTTATTTTAGTAACGGCATTAGTAACTGAATTATTTAATAAATACTCTAAATATGCATAGAAACTATCATTTGATCAGATAGGTTTTAAGTATTACGCTCCGCAACCCGGACCCCCAAAGTAAAAAGTAAATAAAAATAAAATCAACGAAAATAAATAAAATCTGGAAAAGTTTTTCGAATGTCATTATGTTTTTTTAATAACTAAATTGTATTGGTACATTTTATTTTTATTTTGGAACTTCTTTTATGTAAACCTTTGCTTTTTTTTAAATCACTATCTATAAAACAAACAATACAATCTTTTAAAGACTTCTTGTACAGCAAATCATTTGATCTCGTTTTATTATTTAAATGTATGATTTTTGTTCAATCACACAGCGTATTATTTTCATTTCATCTTTTATATTCCTTCATATTAAGTTGTTATTTCTTTCTTTATTGTTGTGTATAAACTTTGACAATAATTTTTACTACCGAATGTTTCATTTTACGCCAAAAACCCAACATTTACAACGCAGGTTTTATTATACACATATTTCAAACTTTCTATGCAAGTTTTAAGACTTTTTTAAGAGGCCATTTTGTTCATAAATTTCTTAAATTAGGTTTGGTGTATCTCGTGTTTAATCAGTTCTGATATTAAATGATACAGTTGTGGTATTAAATATATCTTACTTTTGTTTCAAATTAATTACAATGGTTGTATTTTTATCTCGCTTTAATAAATTGTTGTTTTATTTAAATATACAGACAACTTCATGTATGTAATTGAAGCAGTGTATTTAGTTCTATGCAATCTTTTCCAATTATCAAGGAATACATTAGATTACATTTTTCTCTGATAGGAATCAAAATCAGTACAGACGTCAAAAAATGCTATCAAGGTCGTTTTTTTGGAATATTATAGGAGAACCAGGAATTAAAGCTGAACTAGAAAGAAGAAAAGTTCTAGGATGGACTGCGTTCAGCAAATTATCAAATGTTCTGTAGTCTAAAAATATCCCAATCCACTAAAAGATTTTTTTTGACGTTTGCGTACTCCCTGTGATCACTTACGGCTTTGAAACATCTGCATTGACTAAGAGAATGTTGGGAAAGCTATGGGTGACACAAAGGGCGATGGAAAGAAGAATGTTGAATATCTCGCTAAAGGACCACAAAACTAATGAATGGATTAGGAAGAACACAGGAGTAGCGGATGTGGCCAAAAGAATAGCGGAGTTAAAGTGGAGTTGGGCTGGTCATATATCTCGGATGTTGTGATGCACTGAAGGCCAAGAACAGAAAGCAGAAGCGTGGGAAGGCCCCAGACCAGATGGTCCGATGACATAAAAAAGTAGCAGGTCCAGAATGGCGAAGAATGACACAGGATAGAGACCAGTGGAAGTCCAAGCGGGAGGCCTTTGTCCAATACTGGACTCAAGAACAGGTTGAGTAAGTAAGTAAAGTAAGGAATTCAAGGTACCTACGTACACCATCGGCTGGTGATCACTTTATGCGCTTGCGTAACGTTAACCATGTATGCCTATCTTATTGAGTTCCCTTATCAATATATTTTATTTAATGTTCTATATATTGAGAAACTGATTGTTGGAAAATTAGCTGAAAAACACCATCGCCATCTTTGAAGTAACGGAAGGACCTTTTTTGTAACGCCATCTATTGAGAAATAGGTTTTGTAAACAATTTAAAGCAACAGTCCTTATACATGAGGTAACAATGCTCTCGCACAAATGTCACCCCTGAACTGAGCCAGAACTATAAGATACTTGCATGTACCAATGTACATGTAAATTGAATTCGATCTACGAAGGTCAGTTTTGTATTCTTATTTCTGTTGGAATTAGATGGTGTCTAACTATAATGCTCAGTGTCCTTTTGTACAAAAACATTGATAAACTTAATTGCTGCCCTTTGTCTAAAACTAAATTAACATTGCATACTAGACAAGGTTACATATTCGTTTTTACCGTGACAAATCACCGATGTAAGGTAATTAATTTACTTCGAATAAGAGGTAGAACAAACATTCATTTGCTAAAAGGAAAATGAGTTTGATTGATGAGTAAATACAGACATGAAGGTAATTTTTTATAACACACGAGCTTTTAAAATAAAAAAATAGTATCACTCGATTACTATAAGGATGCCTTGATAAAGAAAACAAAAGGAAAGCTTGGAATTGCTTGTTCAATCATTATAGAGGATGCTTCTCGTTTTATTTGTTTTCGTGTTTTTTAATTAATAAATAATCTATTCAACTCATTCGCCGCTATCGCTCTTCAACGAGAATTGATAGAGATAGATGGATGGTGGCAGAGCGATTTGCGCGCTGGGTTAGTAATCAGTGGTCCTCCCAATCCTGCCACGACTGATTTTGTTCGCCGGTAGCATAAGTACTTATGTTTAGTTAAGGGAATGTATGAGAATATATTAACTTGTTACAAGGACATACTCATTCTTTAAAAAAAAATTAAAATCCGTATTACTGCGATTCTGATTATGCTCGTTGAAGAGCGATACCGGTTAATGATACTAAATAAATGGATCATTTCTATCAAGTCGTTTCAAACATCAAAAAAGATCATAAAATGCATTTTAGTTGATACTTTCTATATGGAGATGGGCTTTAATTATAAGATTGTTTTGATTTATTAGTTTAAAGGAATTTTATCAGAAGATAATTCGCGTGTTCAAAAGTATTATCAAAACACATCTCACTTAATTAGATATTATACTACAGACAGTAAATATTGAGACAACTGCTAATTTATATTATGAAAGATAGTACTCACTCTGACAAGTATTTATTTCAATTAAGGTTTTATATTTTAGTTGTTTAATAATTATGAAATTTGATTAATACAGAATAAGAATGCCGAGTAGAATTCGCGTTAAGTCAAGCCGCGGTACCTACTGGAGATAATCCCGAACACAGATAATATGGAAGTAAACTTTCAGTATACTTCAGATGTGTCACTCAATACATAGAAGCTGTAACCGGATAATCATAAGGTTTCTTGCATCTCCGCTATAGGGGCAATGAATACGCGACCGGTCCACGGCAAATTTAAATTTCCATTTTAAAATGTTTCCAGCTTTGAGGAATGGATTCAAGGATAACTTAAATAAAAAATAACCATTTATCAATCATTATTTTATTAAAAAAAAACACATATGATGGATTTTATTTGCAATATTTCAAAAATCATGCCAAATAATTCACAAAATACATAGTTCTTAATAAAATGTGGATTGTAGATTATTAGGTTTTTTTAATTTATTTTCCACAAAGAAAGATTTATTACTGATTTTCGGAAAACTATATAACTTCACTTCGCCGTATTTCACTTGACAATTTATTCAAAACACAACAAAACTTGTCAGCCATCTTGCGAAGATAATCGAAAGACACAAAAAGCTGGCAATAGATTAACACCATCACCATCACATGACGTGATAGTATGTATGCAGATGAACACCGAAAACAACAAGAATTTTACAAAATCACACGTGTTATATTTATTATCTGGTTTACTTCAAGATTTTAAAGGATCAAAATGTTTCGCGTCACAACAAACAACAAAACACAACTGAAGTATGCTGAAGGTCTGAAAATTGTACATTGCATTTTCAAAAATACCAAGATAAAAAAAAATAAATAGCGCAAACTTTGGAGATGCAAGCGTAAAGTAAAACCAATGCTACCAATAGAGTGCCACCAGCGTTATCCCGAATGGTTAGCATAGGTGGGGACGAGTGTTTATACCTTCCGCTTGCGTTGCGTTGGTAGCAATGATGTGTAAATAAGAGATGTGCGGACGTCGAAGGGATGTTCCGCCACATCTCCATTATTTTTTTTGGAGTCGTTGCTCAGTTTTTTTTTTAACATGTCCACGTAGGGGACGCCAGCTATTAGGATTTGGGTCCATTTTACTCTTCCGAAGAAGCGCACTACGTAGCGTTGGGAGGAGTTTGCAATCTAGAAAAGAGTTTATTAATTAGGATTTTAAAAAGACCCGGGTTGTACGAAGGTGGAAACACAGAATTCGGAAGATCGTTCCACAGTCGGGCTGCTGTATTAATTAAGGAGTTCGAGAAGCGACTTGTTCGTATATGTGGAAGGTCCACTGTGAATGGGTGCTGCGATTGAGTGAAGCGAGTGACTCTGTTGCGAGTGGGTGGAGGAGGGACCAAAGATGCAAGTTCTTCTGAGCAATTCCCGTGGTAGTATCTATAGAATAAACTTAAAATACCGACTCTGCGTCTGTATTCTAGTGATTGCAATCCATCAGTCAGTGATGGATCATCAATCAGATGTATAGCACGCCTTTGGACAGCGTCGAGGGTATTCAGTAGGTATTGGGGGGCGCCACTCCAGAGGTGACTGCCATATTCAATAATTGGACGTATTTGCGCTTTGTAGAGTATACAGATCTGGGTCTTAGTAAAATATCTACGCGCTCTATATAGTACGCTCAATTTTTGGGAGGCGAGTTTCACCTTAGCATCGATGGAGCCCTTGTAGTGTAATTGGTTCATTATAGATACTCCAAGCAGGTCGATAGAGCTGCTGTTAGGTAGGGTGCTTCCGTTGAAAGACACTTGCAATTCATTGGGGTTTCTCTTCGCAGTTATCCGTACTGTCTGAGTGCAAAGTGCCTCTTAGATTTTCTCTATTAAATTTTTTATTAAAGATATTGAACATCTTCAACATAATAAAATGGAAGATTTCTGACCGTACATAGCGTTTACAGACAATTTTCTCAGAGACGAAGATAATCAATTGTTTATAACCACAGATAAAACAACTATATTGAACTTGATTTACCCTCATGAATCTTATCAACGATTCCAGACACGAACATAGAGCCATTAATAGGTATGTTGGAAGGTTCTCAATAAATAAATATAAGCTATGGGCCATACTGACTATAATGTTATAGAAGAATTGTAAGGCATCTGCCCTACATGGTTTTATTGAAATTTAATGAGTTCGGAACCGAATCGGATTGACTGAAATACCAACCACACAAATACCATCAATTCGTGACTCTCTTAGTGTAGGCAAAGAGAATCGAACGAAACATTTTCAATGGACAATCTTGAAAGATATTTATTTCAACTATTGACTGACGATGAGACAGCTTTTAGGTTGTATTAACCCATAATAATCATATGTACCTTAGCGACTTATCCCACAGTGTGTGGTGGTAACCAGATTTGCGGGTGCACAAAACCATATAAAAAGAAACAATGTACATGAGTGTATATAAAGGAAACATTCAGAATGGGTGGTGAACCTCATTGCTAAACTTTGTGACATTTTATTGTTGCCTGTTGTATTTTCGAATTCTTGGCTCTTACGGGACACCCGAAAACAACGATTATATAAGATAGTGGACGGACTATTCTAGGCTGGTGCCTCACAGAAAATCGATCACAATATTGGTAAAAATCAAATGACTTCTACGAAAAACTTAAAAAGCCACTTCCAGGGGAAAAAATCGGCCTTCGTGACCCAGTTGGTTAGATATCTGACTGCTGAACCATGGGTCCTGGGTTTGATTCCCGGTGGAGACACATTTTTTAATTTTGTTTTCAGTCTGGATCTGTGAGACGATTAATATCGTAAGTCTCCAGAATGTGGCAACTTGTTATTGGGTGCGTGTTAAATTAATATTAGACACAGTACCTGTAAGTTGCCCGAGAAGCATTAAAAAAAAGTTCATCACATAAGACGGAAAAAATAAAATCTCGTTTGATTGTTACGAATATAATATTTACTTATCTCACTTTTGAGTATTTAATATTATGTATATTAATACATACCTTAGCATATAATGTAAGTCGTATTTAGATTATTAACTGAACCAATTTTAGGAAACATGGCTACGTAGGGGACACCAGGTATTAAAATTTGGGTTCATTATACACTTCCGAAGAGTAGGGGAGGGTTTTCAATCTGCTCAGGAAAATATTAAGTCGGATCTATGAAAGACCCGGATGCTTTAATTTTACTACATAATTTTTCTTTGTTTCTAGGCTGTATATAAAGTGTTATTATAAAGTGTTTAAGTGGTCTCATTTAAGTTTTTTTTTTCAAAATAAATTTTTTATACAAGTATTCCTTAAAGTACTCATTCCTATTCTGATTCGCTTCAGAAAACGAAAAAGTCTAAATCAACAGGCAACCGTGGATATAAGGATTTTATTCGCGCGGTGTGACGTAATGAGTCCCGTATAAATGCAGTTAACTTTTTGACATTTCTCATATACTAAAATTCAGACGGATGAATTGAGTCGAATCAGAATAGGACATTATATATCCTATTCTGATTCGTTCAGAAAAGGAAAACGTCCAAATCAACGAGCGACCGTGGGTAGAAGGATTTTTGTCCGCGCGGTGTGACGTGAGTTCCGTATAAATTCAGTCAACTTTTTGACATTTTTCATATAAGTAGGTACTAAAATTCAGGCGGATAAATTTAGACGAATCAGATGGGGACATATTTTAATGTATCACAGTAAGGGATTCGTCATATTAATAAACCTTATACATAATATTATGTATGTAAGAAATATCTCCGAAGAGAATTAACTTATAATGCGAAACGATCGTTCTATTGAGAAGAAAAAAAAAATCGTAAAATTATCGATCTTGTTTGATGTTTAAATATTATAAAGTTTAAAAAAAAAAATATGTTTGACCCCTTTTCTAGATCCGACTCCCACTTGTATGAAAACAATGTTGTCACTGTACGTTCTTCAATGCAATTAGCTGTTTCACCAGACAAATGCAATAACCAATTTCCAATATGATTACTTCAAAGCCCAAGTTGGGGTTTTCCAATCAAATTTGAAATCTCGTTATTGTGGTGGCCATTTTGATATGCTTTTATGTCCATCGTTCGTGAATATGACACAGGGCATTGTCAAATCGTACCTACCTACGAAATATTGGGAATAATTAACCAACATTAAACACGAATTAATTAACGCGATTCGTACACAAACAGTTAATGAATACAAGCACTCTTTTGATTAAACTGTATTAACAGATATATCAATCGCATTCATACATTAATTTGTAAATATACTGCGAGGCAGTGGTTTTGGAGAGCCTGATCTATTACAGGATCCAACTCCACTGTCATCGTTCACCAGTAGCTCAGTGATAGAAAAGCAAAAGTCTCTGCTGTCATAACTAGTGCTTACAATGACTCTCAGGGGTTCTATCTCGTCATAAACTTGAATGAGACCAAATAAGAAATAAAATAATTTTATATAAAAAAAATATTATATTAATAATTAAGATCAAATTTAAAGAAATAGATTTGTTGCAAGGATTCTTGAGATAAAGACAAAGTTTTTAAGAACAAATTAACATTTATTTTTAATATTAAGTATTGTACAAGTTTACTAGTTTCAATCCCATGAATGAATCTATTATAATTTAAATAAAAGATATGAAGACTAACTAAAATATTAAGGCTGTTAACTCTTAAGTAATATAAGTAAAATTAAGAATGTAAATTACTTGAAAATATAAAACATCAAAAGATTTAAATCGTCAAAAGAGAATTCTCTTTACATTGGAATGTTAAATAAACCGAACTAATAATAAGTATGAGAATTGATATTAAGTTAATCACAAATTGATAATTCACCGATAGACAATCAAAAATAAAATCATTCTACCTACGCTCGTCTCAATCTAAATCCTACTAAATGTTATAATTTATTAATTTCAAATACAACAAATAAAGAAATCCAGCATGAGTCAAGGACGTCATCATCACTCTTCATACGGTGAACTTTATACATCAAAATTCACCCCTTCAGAGATGAATGAAGTGTGAATGAGTTTTTAATATTCTGAAATCCATATTGTGGTAATCAATTAATACAGAGTTTCTTCCTAGTGAATGGTATCATCATATGAACAATCCAAACTTCAATATCACGTCGAATCTTCTAAATATTTCCTTTTTGGATAGATTAACATGAAATCAATCCTCTTAATGTCCTCCCTAAAGTAAATCCTCAGTTAAAATCCAAATTTATAATTTTTTTTTCACAGTCATCTTTAATAGAACTTTTCATAAGTTTTACGTCCCATGGTCACATTCTCGTCGATAAAAATTGATATACAATCAATATGAGTCGTCTCATGATAAATTATAGATGTTCAAACAAGATGTCAAGTACCAATACAAAACATGAACGAAACAGGACGAAATAAACGTGGTACGTTAATCAAATTGACTTGAAACGACGTAGGACAGGACAAAAAATAAAACGGGTAGGAATAATGGGAAATCTGACTTTCCTATGAAAAGAAGAATGATTTACGCTTATAAACTGTATCAATTCACGATCTACCACAAATATTGTATGTAATAAAATATCGAAAGGACTTACCCATTTCCCCGTTTCACTATTTTTAATTAAATAACGTCACCCGCCATCTTATAAATGGCTGTGACTCGTTAACACAACAATTTTATTAAGAAAAAGCGCCTTTTCGGAATGACAATCCTATTTAAGCGGTCAAACGATAAATGTTGCTAGTTAGCAAAATAACTCAGTGTGTCAGTTTTTTTAAAAAAAAATATAAATTATTTAATTTTATCTAATTCCTAACCAGGATTTATAACGTAACGTGACAATACATTTGAATACAATATATTTGACAGTAGACTCGTCAATAGCACAGATTAAATACATATATAATATACAGATTAAATACAGATTAAATACAAATATTCCATTGAGATTGTTAACGAAAAAAACTTCGGCATTTTACATTCAATTAAATTTAGAAGTTATATGTATTACTCCACACTACCCCAAGGGGATATAGTTGGAAGTTATGAATTCGCAGTTTTTAAAGTTTTTTTCATTACAGATTATCAATAAGTAATATGCTCAGATTGTATTCTGAAAGTTTCATCACAATGTATCTGTGTGTGTGTGTGTTGTGTACTATGTGCTATGTACGGCATGTTTATTCTACTTTATCGATTATAGACTAAAGTACTAATTCGATTCTTTTCAAATTTTGCAAATTAGTATATCTAACGCGATGTCCTACATAAGCGATACAAAGCGAACGCAATTGCGAAGCGATCCGAAGTTGTTACATGCGAATTATATTAATTATCCTTTTGTTTTCTTTATCAAGGCATCTTTATATCGCGAATTAAGATATATTTTTGTTTATTAATATCCAAACCATCTAGGGTTTTTTTTTCAAAATTATTTGTTTTGAAGTAGGTAATGATGCAATTTCAAATTGAAAAAAAAGGTACGTTGGCAGCAGTCGCCCTCTTAACTCACTATTGGAATTCACAACTCCTCAATATTGGAATTCACAACTCCTCAGTATTGGAATTCACAACTCCTCAATATTGGAATTCACAACTCCTCAATATTGGAATTCACAACTCCTCAATATTCGAATTCATAACTCCTCAATATTGGAATTCACAACTCCTCAATATTGGAATTCACAACTCCTCAATATTGGAATTCATAACTTCACAATATTGGAATTCACAACTCCTCAATATTGGAATTCACAACTCCTCAATATTGGAATTCACAACTCCTCAATATTGAAATTCACAACTCCTCAATATTGGAATTCATAACTCCTCAAAATTGGAATTCACAACACCTCAATATTGGAATTCATAACTTCACAATATTGGAATTCACAACTCCTCAATATTGGAATTCACAACTCCTTAATAAGGGAATTCATAATTTCACAATATTGGAATTCACAACTCCTCAATATTGGAATTTACAACTCCTCAATATTGGAATTCACAACTCCTCAATATTGGAATTCATAACTCCACACTATTGGTTTTTTCCTCTCTATCTTCCTTGGGTTAGTGAGGAATAAAAACAAATCATTATAATGCACGACGGGCATTGGGTATATAAATATTTTTAGTTTAGTATAGTAAAATGTAGTAGGATTTCAGAGTACTTTCTTAATACCTGTCCCTAGGTTGTTGGAAATAATTTCTGCACGTAAATTGAAGGAGGGAGAAAAAACCTCTTGTTAATTTTGTATGATTCGCGGTGAATTTAAGGTTAGGTCCGCCGGAATAGCATTTCTACATTAATGACCCTTACGGGGAGGGAATTAAACAGTAAAATGTTGCTACAGATCTCTTTATAGATAATTTAACAGTTAAAATGTAATGGAGATTCTCTCAATTGAGTATTATCCATTGGCCGTTATCTTTAAGAATAAACCTACCTATCGGTAAATAATATGTCTAACTATGTACTTATTTTAAATCAGAACTTTTCCTGAATAGAGTAGTGTGATGAATCTTATTTTTCTTCAAAGTATTCAACTGATTGTGTATTTTCTATTAGAGGTATATAATGGCTGTTTTGAGATGTGTGGTGAAGCATAGCGTTCAACATATCCGTATATATATAAGTAGATGTATATATTTTATTGCTGGGATACTGGGGGGGGGAGAGGGAGAATGAACTATGAGACTCGGGTGGTGTTGATTTCAGTTTTTTAATCGGGTTTTAGTAGCGAAGAAAGATGGTCTGTCTTTAAAAAGGGAGTGAAATAGATCAATTACTGGGGAAGCTGGTTGAACTATACTTTTAAAAACGCGCGCGACGAGGTTCAAAGTTCAACACATTTGATATTCCTTTGTTTAGAAAAAACCAGTAATTAAGTATAAAATAATAATCTATAATTTTAATTAATAATAATTAAATAGTTTTTATATAAGTGAAGTGCTGTTGGAGAAGAGGGACCAATTAAATATTAAATATATTTAGTTATTTTGTTTACTAAAAATATAATAAAACCGCTTCGTTAAAAATAATTCTTAAAATAAATTTGGAAGGCGCCATTCTTCCTGAGAGACGCAAGGAGCTTGATAAGTTTTTTTTTATATATATTTTATTGACACCTTTATTCTTTATAGAGCTGGACTAAGATTTGAAATGTTGTTTATAAAATTATTGTTTATTTTCTAATTTTTATTTTGAAATATTGTTGATCCTAATATTGAATACAAAATTGCATGTTACATTATTTTACATATTTTTCAAGAAATTATTTATTTATAATACTAATCAATTCAATTATTCCTTTTCCAATATTCTGCACGAGGCATGTCCTTTCCTATTAGAATATATTTATATTTCTAAATCCAAATTACCTGACGTTTGGTTTCTGAGTTTCGGGATTAAACGTCTCATTAACAAAATATAATACTAACCTAATTTTTACCAAATCCAAAAACCCTCTGATGTCCCAAAGACATCGCCATCTGACCAATGGCTCCATTCTTCGAATTATCTCTATATAGTTTATTTATTTGTTTATTTGTCATTTAGATAGATAAATGAATAGATGGACACTAGAATTAAGGAGTTACCGACATCCCAGTGGTTGGGAAGTCCTCAACTTAATTAAGAGGTATGTGGCAGATATATAAATATATATAGTAGTGCATGATTTATTTAGTTTATAAGTATAAAAAGTAGTTAGTGCACTCGGACTCAAAAATAGTAATTGTCGGTGTTTTGAGACGTTGAAAGGCGTGTACTGGGGCCTTTCAAACTGCATGAAGCATGAAAAATTAGCATGATCTTCTTGAAAATCTGAATTTCCCTAACCTTAAAATGTCAGATGAAGTATTAAAATCGAGTGAAAAAACACAAAACTTTATTAGCCCATTTTGTAGAAGCCTTAAAATGTCACTTAGACATCGCTAATGGAAATCAAAGTATCACCCTATGTGTCTTGAAATAACCATTTTATCTAAAGTAATCAAAATATTCATGTTTCAATCTGTTACTGTAGAAGGAAAATTCGTGTCCTGAAAACTAACATTATAAAGATATATTGGACATCTAACAAAATTTGATATAAAACTATTTACGTCACACTCATGGAAAGATCGTCGATTGCATATAAATATTGCCTTTTGTTATATAATGTATTTTGGTATTGTTTTGATATGTTTTCATTACAGCAGGATATACTAAAAGGTAGGAAAACTGAATTTCGTTATTTACTAACCTCCATGTGTTTTCTATTGAATTTTATTTATGTTTTTTTATGAGAATCATATGAATTTGTTTTATGATAATTTTTCGTCATCCTATTTATTCTGTAGGTATATTAATATACTTATATCGATCAAATTGAGTAACAATTAAGTTACATAATTTGGGTTGAGAATCGAAGTTTTATCATTACATTATACGAATTTAATAATTCTGTAGTTATAACTTTGTATATAAAGATTAATTATCTTTCAACAGTCGTGGAGTCTATTAATCTATTAATTATTAATATAATATATATTATAAATATTCGTCTGTTTATAACTCGTAAATAAAACACAACGTAAAGGGTCTTTTTTTAACGTGAATAATGATAGTAATCACTAGACGATCATTGGCCAAAATCCGTTGAAAAACATATAAAATTAGCGAAATAAGATAGAAGAATACGATGTTCTTTCATGATAGAATCATTCAATAAGGAATATTCAAATAGATGTAATAAATTCTAGATTTACCTTACAGGTAAAGGATAAACTAGTTAGGGAAATTAGCTATAGTACTAGGAAATAGACGTTAGATTTTAATAGGTAGTTTAGCTAGCTAGTTTAGGAGGTTATGGATCCACAGAAAAATAGTTTAGGACGATATTTAGTTCAGGTTAGGGTGGTCTCCATCACAGAATGGTGCTCGTGACAAAGGATATATCAATATTTATCATTTTAAATATTGACTGGGATTACTACGAAAGCATTAGAATTAGTTGTCTAGAGAAAATGTGGTGTTGTGTCCTCTTTGCCTACCTCGCGAAGGGACGGAATCGTTCGTTTCATTCATGCCATCACAGCAGAATCACGAATCTTGTATAGAAAAAAATAGAGAAAAATGTGGTGTTCTCTCCTCTTTGCCTACTTTGTGAGGGGACATAATCGTTCGTTTCATTCATGCCACCACAACAGAATCACGAATCTTGTATAGAGAAAAAAATAGAAAAGTGTGGTATTGTGTCCACTTTGCCTACCTCGTGAAGATGCGAAATCATTCATTTCATTCATACCATCACGGCAGGATCGTAAATCTCGTATAGGGAAAAGTGTGGTGTTCTCTCCTATTTGCCTACGTCGTGAAGGTACGAAATCATTCATTTCAGTCATACTATCATGGTAGGATCATAAATCTCGTATAGGGAAAAGTGTGGTGTTCTCTCCTCTTTGCTTGCCTCGTGAAGGTACGAAATCATTCGTTTCATTCATACCATCACGGTGGAATCATTAAATTCTCGTCTAGGAGAAAGTGTGGTGTTCTATCCTCTTTGCCTACCTCGTGAAGGTACGAAATCATTCATTTCATTCATACCATCACGGCAGGATCGTAAATCTCGTATAGGGAAAAGTGTGGTGTTCTCTCCTCTTTGCCTACCTTTTGAGGGTACGAAATCATTCATTTCAGTCATACTATCACGGCATGATCATAAATCTCGTATAGGGAAAGGTGTGGTATTCTCTAATCATTCGTTTAATTCATACCATCACGGCGGAATCATAAATTTCTCGTATAGGGAAAAGTGTGGTGTTCTGTCCTCTTTGCCTAGTTCGCAATAATATGAAGTTATCAGAATTTGATAGATAGCTGAAGTCTCTGGGGGGAGAATTGTTTTGGCATAAGTGTAGAAAGAGGTAGAGAATCGTTTATTTGCTCGTGTCTTTATCTATAAATGATATGTAAATTAAATAATTATTTATTTGAGGGATTGTACAATTGTTAATCTAGGAAAATTATAATCTATATATAGTAGTTGGGAACAGAAAAGAGAAATTGGCTATTCGAAAGTATATATATATTTTTTTTTTTTGTTTTGTTTGTTTATTTATTTGTTGTCAACAGCTTTGTACATGCATGTTGCAATGGAGATTACAATTTAAATGATCCAATTATAGACAAGCATAATTTCAAATTATAATATTTACGCTGAAAGGGTACATCAATAAATATAAATTGGTATAAATTGTTTGAAACCGACTCGCCAATATATATGCGAAAGTCGAAATTATAGATACATATAAATAAATTTCGTATAGGATTAGTAGTGTCCACTGTATGTTAGATTTTGGTTATTTTATTGAGTAAAATATTATCTATAGTTTAATATAAAATTGAAATTATTTAATAATGAACAGTGTTAGGAGCGGTAATCTTATTAATTTTAAACACTTAATAGATAATTGAACAGGCTAATTAATGGATAGATAAATAAAATGAATACGTAACGGAGACTATAATAATGTCATTATTTATTGAACTAAAGTTGTCTGATATGCCTGATAGAAAAGTGTGGAGTTCGGTTCTCTATACCAAATGAAATGTGTGGGGCTTTGTTTGTTTGTCTCGCACAATTACGATTGTGGGGAGAGATAAATATAATTATTTAATCATGTACATTGATGAGAATTAGGAAATAATTTATCATAAATAATATGTTTGATTTATCTTGATATTAATATTGGTACCTAAATTTGTGTTATAAATTTTACCATACTAAGAATAACGAATTTAGAATAGTGATCAGAGTCATAACGTGAAAAGATAATTTCTTCCAAGACATCTCATTGATGTTTTGGAGATTTACTGGTAAAATTGAAGCTTAATTTTGTATAAATTGGTTTTGAGATTTTATGATATAGAAAAACTTATATTAACTATCAGGAATAATCCCTAGTTGGACTGTTGATTGTATAAGTAGTTCAATTAAATTGATGATAAAAGTATTAGAGTAGAATTAATTTTCGGTTTTGTTGAAAAAAAAAAAAATGATTTGACACGTGTCTTATAATGAATTGTATTTGCCTAACTTATAAATACATTTTTTTTTATTTTTTTTAATTACACCATTACGATAGGTATTTGGGTGTTTAATTTGGGGTCTTTTAAAAATATTTTGTTATGGTAAGAGCTGCATTTTAACGACGTCGTCCAATTTGAATTTCTTGTTTAGACGCACATAATATCTAATGTTTTAAAATGTTGGGGTTGCTATCGAGGAGGAACAAAGAAATCATAGACGAAATATTTTATCAGAGTATATTTTGGTGCCTAATGTCTTTAGTGAGATCATAAAATAAACGGGAATGGTATGATATACTTATATAT
This sequence comes from Molanna angustata, assembly GCA_963576475.1. Lineage (NCBI taxonomy): Eukaryota > Metazoa > Arthropoda > Insecta > Trichoptera > Molannidae > Molanna > Molanna angustata. The sequence goes on along the minus strand of OY754964.1, from coordinate 44,987,948 downwards.
TGGTTGCCTAAGGAGAAAAATGAATAAACAAATAAAAGGTGCTTATTGAAGTGTTTGTTTCTTTTAATGTCGTCCAATGTTTAAAGATGTACTTCGTTGAAACCATGTTTCAAAGGGGATATATTGTATTGTTGATAACTGCATTTTTGTTTGTCAGTTTAAATAAACAATATTTTATGTTGGGGCAATGAACTTAGAACAAGAAGGTATTTAAAATCATTATGAATAGGGTTTATTGTACATGTAATGCATTTGGTAATAAATAATATTATTAATTACCTACAGACCCGATATGGTTAATTTTTTTGAAAGGGGATATTGTTTTCTTTTATGTCTAGGAGAATAATATACATATATGTTTTTTTTATCGTTTACCATTAAGAAACGCATAACATATGCATTTAATGAATCAATGTTTTAAGTTTTATGAGTACCAATGTTTCTGTTGTGACTAAAGATATAAACAATGCATGGACTTGTTATATATTACAAACTGAAATTCGTCGTTTGTGGGAGTGCATTGATTTATGGCTCAACACGCATAGAAAAATATTATTATGAAAGAAAAGGAGTACATACTTTGTCTTTAACTTTGAATAGATTAGGTATATTTGTTTTAAATGGTACTTAAAATGGGCTTATTCAAATACAAACATTCGGAACTGTTGTATGGTATCATGGGTTCATTTTATTTAGTTCATCGGGAAAAAGAAAAAATTGATGTTACTTATATGTAGACATTGTATTTCTAATACAATTTTTTTTATTTTTTTTTTTGGTATAACGATTGACAGTGTTTCAGAATTACGATAATTGAGTAATAATAATACAATTTGGCGTGATATTGTTATAAATTAGTTTTGCTAAATTCATCGTTTGATTATTTATTGATACATTTAGTTGGCTGTTAAACTATTAATGTTTTTGCACTCTTATCTCACCTTTTCTTCTTTTGACGCTTTCTAGTGCAAATAACTTGAATATTGGCGAAATATTTTTTTCGATCAATAGTTTTGTTAACCAATCATTGGAATTTGGAGTCGATATAAAGGATTTATTTAACATTTTCAAATGCGCAGTAATGATAAATATACTTACATTGTAGGGGAGGAAATATAGCAATGATTGCTTTCTTTCTATTTATCTTTTCTTTCATCCGATTAGAGATAATCTTTGAAGATGGGGCGCTTGGAGTATGTGAGGTATTATAATTGACTATAGTTGGGTCGTCAAATATTTTATTGAGTGTTTGCAACCCTCTTCGATTTCTTTTCCTAATTTTTTGTTGATCCACTGGTCATAATACTATTGATATTTAGGTATACTAATTTATATTAAAAAGATAATAATTTATTTAGATGACATTTAATAGAGTTAGTCAGTTTTGTTAGAAAATTATGAAAAAAATTAAATTAGATAGGCATTCCATACATTGGACATATTTATTGAGTTCTATGTAACATGTAAAGTTGACCAAATTTATATGATAATTATGGTATCAGAAATTTGAGGTCGTTTAGGTAAATATTTTCCGGAAAAGAAAAAAATTTTGAAAATTGTTGTTTTTTTTCTCAATGTGGCATAAATTCTTTTCATTATCGTAAACATTAATTTGTTTATTTGGACGAGGGGATCGTTATGTTTCGTTATTCCTCCATTGGTTAGGTATTTTTTTGAATAGTTTATTTATTTAGGTAAAATAAACAGGCTTAACCTACAATTATTTTACACGATTAATCTTAATAAAGTAATTACATCGCTGTGTATAAAATTTCAAATTGTAAATTGCAAAAATTAAATTAAAGCATTCGAGAATGATCTACTGGTCATTCGCTTGTTTGCAAAAGAAAAAAAAGGTAGATTGTACAATCTCCCCAAGTCAGGGCAAGAAAATACATTTTCAAGTTCGTTTAATTTTGGGAAAATATCTACAAGATGTCTGGTCAACGATATGATTTTGAAATCGCGAGTGATTCTGGGGAGGGGGGAGAAATAGCCTATATTGGTTTTGTATGACTTAAGATAAGGGGTCCCGAGATCTTGTATGAATTTTTTTTCTTTTCTATCAAAATTCGGTGGACGCGGTATATTGGGGGCAACTTGTCTGCGATTGTTGACATAGCATGGGAGTCAGCCGTTCTTCTTCTTTCCTTCAGGGATTTTATAAAAGTTCATTTTTCTCGTATGTATATAGATGTGATTTCTTTGAGCGATAAGCCAGAATCCTGAAGATTTTTTTTATTCTCTCAATTCTCACACTTCGAAATTCGGTGACAAAAAGACCGAATTATATTCTAGAGCAGAAACTATGAGACTTTTGTATAAATTCGATGCTATTGTTTGGTCCAAAAGGTCTTTTGTTTGCCTGCATATAAATCCTTGTGGTTTGAACATTTTTTTTTTATTATTTATTTCATCTATATGCGTGTCATATTTAAGTTTAATATCGAATAGGACGACTAAATCTCTCACAGTATCACATCTTGCTAAATAATAATTGTTTATGTTGTATTGGAAAGATATTTTAGATTTATTATTTGTGAAGGGAAAATATTGACACTTGCTGTCGTTAAAATAAGGGTCATTTAGTTTACACTAATTATGTGTATAGGGAGGCGAGGTCTTTCTGCAGTAGATTACAATCTGTGATAACTTCTACTTTACTGTACAGTATTAGATCGTCGGTAAAAAGAAAAAAAAAGAACAAAGATTCAGATTATTTAGTTCAGAGTAGTGATTTAAAATGTTTATTTATATAATGGCTTCATTTTTACGAGTTGTGTTATATGTAAGAATACCTACCAGCGTTGCATTCTTTGTTTATATATGAAACATACGCGCGGGATTTGTACGTTGGGTCGACACGCATGGACACCACTTAGATTGAAATGATTTATTGCTTACGAGCGGTAACAGGAATAGGGTGACCAAAATATTTTATCGAGTGATACATTATTCGGTTGAAATGGTAGGGTGACCGCATTATTTTTTTTAAATAGATAAAGGATGGAATTTCAAATGGTGTATTCAATATTATCTATACACTTCAAAGTTTGGATATTGATATCAGGGCATATAGTTGGAGGGGAGAGGTTTTATATTGAGTTTGTTTAATATTTGCCAATTCACTGAAGGGACAAAGACAGTTTAGGTCGGGGGGGAGAAGGAGTAGTGTTGTCTGTTCCTTTTAGTCGACAATTATTTTCAGAATGGATGAATGGATAAACAATCGGAGCGGAGGAAATCTTAAGTTTATAATAGAAATATGGGCTACATTATTTAGATTAGAACAACGCGTCGAATTACTTCTTATGAATTTCGGTTGACTATTTAATGGCTTTTGTGTGAAGTTCCACAATTTTCCTAATAAAATTACGTAACTTCAGAGGGGAGAGTGTGATGAATCTTATTTTTCTTTAAAGTATTCAACTGATTGTGTATTTTCTATTAGAGGTATATAATGGCTGTTTTGAGATGTGTGGTGAAGCATAGCGTTCAACATATCCGTATATATATATAAGTAGATGTATATATTTTATTGCTGGGATACTGGGGGGGGGAGAGGGAGAATGAACTATGAGACTCGGGTGGTGTTGATTTCAGTTTTTTAATCGGGTTTTAGTAGCGAAGAAAGATGGTCTGTCTTTAAAAAGGGAGTGAAATAGATCAATTACTGGGGAAGCTGGTTGAACTATACTTTTAAAAACGCGCGCGACGAGGTTCAAAGTTCAACACATTTGATATTCCTTTGTTTAGAAAAAACCAGTAATTAAGTATAAAATAATAATCTATAATTTTAATTAATAATAATTAAATAGTTTTTATATAAGTGAAGTGCTGTTGGAGAAGAGGGACCATTTAAATATTAAATATATTTAGTTATTTTGTTTACTAAAAATATAATAAAACCGCTTCGTTAAAAATAATTCTTAAAATAAATTTGGAAGGCGCCATTCTTCCTGAGAGACGCAAGGAGCTTGATAAGTTTTTTTTTATATATATTTTATTGACACCTTTATTCTTTATAGAGCTGGACTAAGATTTGAAATGTTGTTTATAAAATTATTGTTTATTTTCTAATTTTTATTTTGAAATATTGTTGATCCTAATATTGAATACAAAATTGCATGTTACATTATTTTACATATTTTTCAAGAAATTATTTATTTATAATACTAATCAATTCAATTATTCCTTTTCCAATATTCTGCACGAGGCATGTCCTTTCCTATTAGAATATATTTATATTTCTAAATCCAAATTACCTGACGTTTGGTTTCTGAGTTTCGGGATTAAACGTCTCATTAACAAAATATAATACTAACCTAATTTTTACCAAATCCAAAAACCCTCTGATGTCCCAAAGACATCGCCATCTGACCAATGGCTCCATTCTTCGAATTATCTCTATATAGTTTATTTATTTGTTTATTTGTCATTTAGATAGATAAATGAATAGATGGACACTAGAATTAAGGAGTTACCGACATCCCAGTGGTTGGGAAGTCCTCAACTTAATTAAGAGGTATGTGGCAGATATATAAATATATATAGTAGTGCATGATTTATTTAGTTTATAAGTATAAAAAGTAGTTAGTGCACTCGGACTCAAAAATAGTAATTGTCGGTGTTTTGAGACGTTGAAAGGCGTGTACTGGGGCCTTTCAAACTGCATGAAGCATGAAAAATTAGCATGATCTTCTTGAAAATCTGAATTTCCCTAACCTTAAAATGTCAGATGAAGTATTAAAATCGAGTGAAAAAACACAAAACTTTATTAGCCCATTTTGTAGAAGCCTTAAAATGTCACTTAGACATCGCTAATGGAAATCAAAGTATCACCCTATGTGTCTTGAAATAACCATTTTATCTAAAGTAATCAAAATATTCATGTTTCAATCTGTTACTGTAGAAGGAAAATTCGTGTCCTGAAAACTAACATTATAAAGATATATTGGACATCTAACAAAATTTGATATAAAACTATTTACGTCACACTCATGGAAAGATCGTCGATTGCATATAAATATTGCCTTTTGTTATATAATGTATTTTGGTATTGTTTTGATATGTTTTCATTACAGCAGGATATACTAAAAGGTAGAAAAACTGAATTTCGTTATTTACTAACCTCCATGTGTTTTCTATTGAATTTTATTTATGTTTTTTTATGAGAATCATATGAATTTGTTTTATGATAATTTTTCGTCATCCTATTTATTCTGTAGGTATATTAATATACTTATATCGATCAAATTGAGTAACAATTAAGTTACATAATTTGGGTTGAGAATCGAAGTTTTATCATTACATTATACGAATTTAATAATTCTGTAGTTATAACTTTGTATATAAAGATTGATTATCTTTCAACAGTCGTGGAGTCTATTAATCTATTAATTATTAATATAATATATATTATAAATATTCGTCTGTTTATAACTCGTAAATAAAACACAACGTAAAGGGTCTTTTTTTAACGTGAATAATGATAGTAATCACTAGACGATCATTGGCCAAAATCCGTTGAAAAACATGTAAAATTAGCGAAATAAGATAGAAGAATACGATGTTCTTTCATGATAGAATCATTCAATAAGGAATATTCAAATAGATGTAATAAATTCTAGATTTACCTTACAGGTAAAGGATAAACTAGTTAGGGAAATTAGCTATAGTACTAGGAAATAGACGTTAGATTTTAATAGGTAGTTTAGCTAGCTTGTTTAGAAGGTTATGGATCCACAGAAAAATAGTTTAGGACGATATTTAGTTCAGGTTAGGGTGGTCTCCATCACAGTAGGTAACCAATGACAAACGAATATATGGTACCTTGTATTTATATTGTATCCGCTAGTATTATAATATTATTATAATACTAGCGGACCCGACAGACGTTGTCCTGTACGAACGTTGGCTTGTCTGTTATTAGCTGGTTTAACAAATATAAAAATACCACATGCTATCACGGCATTATCCCACAGCGACAGGTGTGCGGCAGTGGATTACCTTATTAAAGGTAAATATCTCTCTTTCTCTCTCTCTCTCTCACTCACTCTCTCGCTTCATACATAACGTTATGTTATATTTTATAATATGTTATCTCAGTATTTATAGATTTTTTTATTTACATACCAGTATGCCACACTAATTATAGATATTTGTCACCCATATTTAGAATTCAGCAAGATAGTAATACACATTTAAAACATGCGGATATTTTTCATGACACTTTACAACATTATCAAAAACAGATGAAGATGTTCTTAAACAACTCTAATATACAATCCCCTCCTCATTCATTAAAGATACCTCCTCCTCATCCTGAAACATACTTGTTAACTGTATATGTGTATATTTTTGTTTTTTATCTATCTTTTTAAAATTTATTTTATCATGTATTTTATTTATGATTTTTCTTCTATGTAATCAATTACAGTATAATCATTAATTTAAATCGAAGAAAGCACTTTTGGCTAAAATATTATAAAAGAAATGTAATGTAAAATAAATAAAATGTAGCTGTAGCTTTCTAAGAGAAAATAAAATAAATTTTAATACTTTATCTCAATACTTTATTTTCAAAGATAATGTTTTACAAAAAATTGAAAAAAATAAGTCTCTGCGATTCCAAAATGATTTTAAAATACCCAAATGTAACACAGGACAATTACAAAACAACTACATTTATTTGGGAATAAAATGTTTCAATTGCCTCCCAAATGAATTAAAACAGATAAAAGAATTTAAAAAATTTAAACAAAAATTAAAATTGCACTTAACTTCTAACTTCTAAAATATTAGTTTTCGATTTTGTTTGTTTGATTTGTTTCAATTGCCAGTATTTTCTTTTTTTATTTCTAAATATGTGTTTTGGTATGTTTGAATAATCTATATTGCTCATTTTTCAATTTATTTTCATGTATCTCCTCTTGTTTTATTTGAATATGTATTTAGATATGTTTACTCATTTGTATATTTCTCATTTTCATTTATTTTCAAACTTTTTTAATGTTTATTTGATTTTTTATTCATGTTGATTTGATTTAATTACTCTATTGTTGACTTTGTTTAATTGCTTTGTTTTGATATTTTTTATTTTTTTTATAAGTGATTTCCCTCATCAAGCACAAGATTGTAATCTTTTTGATGAGGAACTGCAAAGAAAAATTTGTAAAAATATTATCACCTGTGAATTATCTCTTGATTTGTTATTGTAAATTATTATGTTAAATAAATAAATAAAAATAAATAAATCTCTATCTCAATTTCTAAGCAAGTCTAATGATTTCTTTGTAACATCTCTATAGAAAATAATGTGAATTAAAATACATAGCAACTTTATGTATAAAACAAAAATTTATATGTGATGTGTAATTGTATGCATAAATAAATAAATAAAAGTTTGTTTCAGTTGACTAGACCCTCATCAACTGGCGTGGAACTAGAATCAGTGTGATTGATTAAAAAAACACCTAAATTAACATTAATCGAACTTATACCAATATTTATACTAGAAAAAAATTCTACAAATATAGTTTATTTTATGTTATCATATTTTTAACCTCCACGCGGTGCCCCCTGGTAACAGAAATTCTCTGGCCAATCCTTCCACCACAGCAACGCAACAATGCGTTGCTGACACGAAAGAAGAAGAATATTTTTAGATACCCCTGGATCGTCACAATTTCGATAGCAATTATCAATAGCTAAATCAATTATATTAATGATGATTGAATGAAATGCAACTACCTATTTATTATAATATTTGGTCGTATATTAATGGTAGACCTATCATAAAATATCATCGAGTGGGCAATAAAGTACATTCCCATCCATTATTTTCTCCATTTTCGTACGTTGGATGTGCCTCGTTTTCTAATATCCCCATTAACTTGTAACATTCAGCACTAGCTTCATATAAAAAAATCTTGTTTGCTCAATAAATGTAATTCCCAATAAGCACTCCAATAATAAAAATGTATTTTTTATACACTACGATACAACACACCATCTATGTGAGAATGTCCAAACTAATAATGCTGGACACTGGACATAATATAGGTATACCCTGAATTTTTATACTTTTATCGAATCTTTTTTTATGTTGGTGCAAAAGTGTTTTCGGTTCGTTAGAAAAATTATTCTGTTCTGAAATAATTATTCAAAACACATGATTTCTAAGCAAAAAAAACTAAATTGTTGACGACTTTTCGCAGGTACCACAACCACAGATGAATAGTATGTATTTTTACTCTGTGATAGGTACACATTGATTCATACTATTATATTATGTTATTTTTTTTGCGAATACTGTATTTTGTATTTTAAAACGTTTGGAAATTTTAACGAGTTCTTTAGATAACATTCCTTGTCTGAGGAAAAATGTATTACGTCCTTACTTACATGATGGGCATAACTGTTAGAAAATACCATATCAAGTTTTTGAGATCTTTCACATATGAAACTCTGGTTAACTGGAAGAAATTGCAATTTGGTAATAATTTCACCACTTGCGCAGGGTGCAAGAAAGTTTTTACTTTTAATAATCTCAGAATTTTGTGTATTCAAGAACACTTACATATTATTTTGATTTTATTTAGTTTTTCGATCAAATGGTACCTACGCGATTAAATTATTATGTGAATATAAATGTGAAATAATTCAAATAAATTCTTACGTATTTTATTTAAATTCTATCTACAAGTAAATTGTTAAATAAAATGGATGTAAAATAACTTTACGCTATAAAGTGCCGGTTTGGAATAGTGATTCCACTATTTTCTATTATAATCGTTTTCGGGTGTTCTGTAAGACCCAGGCAATCAAAAATACAACAGGCTTAATAACATCTTACATAGTTCACTACCCATTATGAATGTTGCTTTTATAGGTGAGACGAGGTTGGTGTTTGGAAATAAACGCATCAGTTGTGTTTCGTTTTTTTAAGGTAATGCACACCCGCATATCTGTCACTAGTTACCACACATTGTGGGATATGCAATGGTGGCTTCTTTAAAATAATTTTTTTCAATAATATATAAATATTTTAATTTATTTCCAGATTGAACGGATATCTATATTTAGTTTTATGCATTTTTATTCCGTTTCAATCTACGATTTGATACAAAAGCAATATTGCACAACAATCATGTTTTAACATTTTGTACGTCAGTTGCAACGTTTATTCAAAATATGAGAAGTGAGTGGTGCAAAGTATAAAGGACTGGATAAAGTAATGTCAGTCTTGTTCAATTTTTAAGCTTGACATAAACACAAATTGGTTGTGACTTTTTAATAGCTCCTCTTTGTATTTTTCTGACAAAGCTTTTATAGAATTCACAGTTTTATTTTATACAGTATAATTATAAAGTAGGTATATAAGAAACAGCGTGGTCGGTGGCAGAGCGGATAGTGCACTGCACTAGCAATATAAAAAACTCAGGGTTAAATCCTGCTTCGATCGATTCGTTGTTTTAGTTATACAAACAATCAAGGCATATCCCACAGTGTGAGGTAATCAGCGACATAATATGTATGTTCGGGTGCATATCTTTATATATTATATATATATATATATATATATATATATATATATATATATATATATATATATATATATATATATATATATATATATATATATATATATATATATATATATATATATATATATATATATATATATATATATATATATATATATATATATATATATATATATATATATATATATATATATATATATATATATATATATATATATATATATATATATATATATATATATATATATATATATATATATATATATATATATATATATATATATATATATATAATTCTTCCGTACGTGTGTATGTCACTGAACTCCTCCTAAACGGCTGAACAGATTTTGATGAAACTTTTTGTGTGTGTTTATGTTAGTCCCTGAATGGATTAGATTCACAAAAAAGAATTTAATAAAAAATATATATATTTTCGGAATACGCATTTTGAATAGTGGGAACATTGGCTTCCAATATGTCATAATATTATGCAATGTTGGTTATGTTATGATATTAAAACTTGATCCTATTTGTTTTCATATTTTTAATATTTCATGAAATTATTAAGTTTTTTGTATATTTCTTATTATTATTGTAGGTATAAAGCTATTTAGTTTTTTTTACAAGTATATTCTGTTTAATTAAGTGGTATTATGACAATAGGTAGATAAATCAAAGTTATCTCAATGTAATGTTTCGTAATATTTCCGTTTAAATATTTAAATTAATATATGAATATTACATATTTTAAATGACTTAGTTTTATGTATATTATAATCATTATATTGTGATATAATATTTAAAACCATCCGTAATGTAAAGTGAGGTTATAACATAAATAATTATAATAAATTTTTTAACAGATTTTTAATTATCTCAATAGAGACGAAGTTGGAATATTTATTGTAGGAGAACCGGGAAATCAAGGCACCTACAGGGCTTACGACCTGTCATCGATGACAGGTCGTAAGCCCTGTAGGTGCCTTGATTTCCCGGTTCTCCTACAATAAATATTCCAACTTCGTCTCTATTGAGATAATTAAAAATCTGTTAAAAAATATCTTTGACTCCCGACAGGGAAAAAAATCCAATGTTTGCGCATATGCAATAATAAAAATATTTAATTATAATAAATTTGAATAATTTATATAGCGCCGTTTTTGTGAATATCTCACCTCAAGGGCGCTGAAAAAATGATTACGTTGTATCATTTCGGCTCTGGTAAGATTTGCGAAAAAGGTGCGTTTTAAGTTTTTTTCTGAACGAAGATATATTTTCGGTTTGTCTGAGGGTGTGTGGGAGCTTATTCCATGCATTTGGTCCTGCCACAGCAAATGCACGATCACCGAAATTAGTTGTGTGCACCCTGTTTATTTCAACTAATTTCCCAACCATGGATGAAGAGGCAGAACGAAGTGATGATTGTCTGTCATTTATTGAAAGCGGAATACACAGTTCGGAGAGGTAAGTAGGAGCCATACCACGAAGTGCTTTAAAGATTATGAGACAGAGCTTATATTCAATTCTTTCGGGGACTTTAAGCCAATATAATATATATTTTGTGATTGAAACGTCAAGTTCAAACAACAAACGTATATTAGAGAGAATTTTGTATAGTGAAAAAAATGTACACCTTCGTACTATAAAATGGTGACAGGAAAATTATTCGAAAAACAATTATTCGAATGCTCAATTGTACGAAAATCAATTTTACGAATGGCAATTATTCGAATCACATTTTTTCGAAAAACAATTTTCCGAACACACAATTATCAGAATTAACAATTGTTCGAATTTTTATGACGTCATGTTGGTAGTATTGTGAAAGGAATAAACCATAGATTTTTATTATAATATACTAGATGTCGTAGTTAGCAAATTTTGTATGAATCGAAGTGAGGCATTTTTCCGGGGGATTTTTGACGTTGTAGTTTTTACGTAATTGTTTTCGGATTTATTTGTCGTAAAAAACACTTTGTTAATTTAGATTTAGAAAAAAGTTATTTAAGATGTGTTGAAATGTAAGGAAAACTGAAATATGTTAATAACCAAAACGTCAAACGCGCGATATTCCATGACTCACTTTTATTACATCTACATAGTATAATGTATTATAAAAATCTATGGAATAAACAACATGGCGATGCACCGCGCTGTCAGATATTCTAGGATGTACACCGATTTTTTAAACCTAAACCTACAAAGCTTTGGTAAAAATAGGTTGGTTAGGTTTGTTTGTAGTTATAATTGCGACTGGCGTGAGCCAGTTGCATTATATATTAAAAAAGTAACTATAATATTAAAATAAAATAACTAAATTGGTGTGAATACTAGATAAACTGTCTGTACATGATGTGTCAAAATCAAAAACTGGTGTACAAACTAGGCTATCCCGCGCTGTCAAACATCAGTTATTAAAAATGTGCAAACATACGTAGGTACCCACAATAATACAAGTAATAATAGTCTTCATCGAATATATTTTACTGGCAACAAATATGTCAAAGGAGGCAACATAATGACACAAAAATATATTAAATTCGGTCAATTGGTTTTCCAACAAATGTTAGTTCGAATAATTTGCTTTCGGATAATTGTCATTCTGATAACTGATTTTCGAAAAATTGTTATTCGTACAATTGCGCATTCGAAGAATTGTGTTTCGAAGAATTTTCATGTAATCCTATAAAATTAGGTTATAAATATATATTTTACTATAAAATAAGGTTATAAATTTAGATTTTGTTTGAAAGACATATAGATACTCTTATGGCATTTTTAAATGATAACTGGACAAAATTCAAAATGGACCAAGATTATTCTTTCTCCTAACTTCTAAATATCCAACTCAAATAATAGAATCAATTATTAGGGGACTCTGTATCTTCGAATATAATAATTCTAATGCATTTGCTTTAGAGAGGGAGAGAGAGAGAGAGAGAGAGAGAGAGAGAGAGAGGATGACGTCTGTCGGGTCCGCTAGTTACATTATAAAAAGAAACAATGCACATGCGTGTATACCCACACACCAATCTCGTCCCACCCAAAAAGGTAACATCCAGAATGGGTAGTGAACCTCGCTGCTGAAATATTTGAGATGTTATTTTACCTGTTATATTTTCGATTGATTCCTTATGTGACATTGTGTGGATATGTAATGATTTGTTCATCTGCATATAAATAAAGTAGATCTCGTTTATAATAAAAACATATGCAGCATTAATAGAAAAATCTAAGTTCACAATTATTAATATAACGTTTATTTAAAACATATTCAGAAAAAAATCTTTTGATCCAAAAGCATCAATATTACAAAAATGTAAATTTAATTAAGATTGAAATGAGCTATGGTTCAAAACTTCGTATCAAAAGTTGTGAGTTTTATAATAAATAAAACACAACTTTTTGTACACCACCTAAGTTTTATTCTGTTATACAAGAATAAATTCCGTCTACATATTACGGGAACCAAGTTCCCTTCCTCGGGAGGATACAAAGTATACTAAATAATAAACAAATATATAGACATAAAATTAAGAAATGACAAAATGGGCAGAGTGTGGGCGGGGTAGATAGGAAAGGTTAGGGGTTGCAGTCATGCGATTGGATAATTAATTTTGAATTGGGAAGATATTCAGTATAGGATAATTAGGAAATTGTGTTTAACTGTTTAAAATATTATATTTAAATTTATATTTTTTCTAATTTCTAAAATCACTAATATTATAATGTAAAATAATAAGACCTTAAACGGAATCAAATGTATGGTTGTGCTCTAATAAATGGTTGGCGAATTCCGAATAGTTGTTACTAATCAGACATCTCAAATGTTCCTAAATTTTGGTTCCTATTGTTGTTGCAGTATTTTTTATATAGAATAAAGGACAGTTATTACGATTAAGTTTATTAATTCCCGATTTTTGAATGACACTGTCCTTACCTTTATTATTAATAATATATTTTTTAAATTTATTATTTGTGTAAAAAGCGGGTTGAATATTGGGTGGAAATTTTTTTGCTATTCCATTTGAAATAAGAAGTAAACTTAACAGGGGGACTGCTGCCAACGTACCTATTTTTTCAATTTGTATTTGCATTATTACTACAAAACGGATCATTTTGAAAAAAATTAACCTAGTTAGATTGGATATTAATAAAGAAAAATATACCTTAACTTTTTAATTATGTTCTGTATATATTCTTGTAGGAAAATAATAAGCAAACCCCGATTTTTGACATTTATCTTAAATTTCTAAAAAGAACTATAAAGTATAGAGCATTATATTTTTTTATAAATTAAAGAAGATCAAAATATCTGGAAAAATACGATGTAACGTTGCATTAATGCGTCAGGTTAAGTTAACAAACCAAAACACTTTTATTTCGCAATGGCGCGAAATAGAAAATAAATGTTTTTTAGGTTTATTTACTACACCTGAAGCATTAATGCAACGTCACATCATATTTTTCTAGATATTTTTGTCTTCTTTAATTTAAAAAAAATATGTTGAACTACGCCTTATACTTTATTAAAATTATAAGATAAACATTGAAAATCGGGTTATGCCATTATTTTTCTACGAGAATTTTTACAGAACATTATCAAAAAGTAAAGATATATTTTTCTTTACTAATACCCAAACTATCTAAATTATTCTTTTCAAAACGAATTGATAAGAAATAATGATGGTATATCAAATTGAAAAATAGGTACGTTGGCAGCAGTCCCCCCCTTAAGAAAAAAACTTAAGTGGTGTATACAAAGTTGTGTTTTATTTATTATAATTAAATATGTCGCCACAAAGTAAAAATTCGTTCGTAGAAAAAGTCATGAGTTTTGTTTACCAAAATGGTAAAAACAGGCAAATATTAATAATATTTAGTATATTATTGTATATTTGGGAGCTAAGACACAAAGTGTGTATATTTAGGTACTTATAGCGTACAGCGTTTGATATCCAGCAGAGAATACATTATTTATAAATTCAATGCGCTTCCAGATCTACCATCATCGGAAGACCAAATCGACCCATAGAACCTTTCGGTATCCATTTATAAAAATTAACTTTGATCAAAAATTTTCTCAACCCAATTTTTAGGGTCCCTATAATTCCTTAAAATAGCTTATTAATGTGAATGCAAAACGAGGAAATCCTTCTGGGGGAAACCTGATTATGAATAACGAAGCCTTCAACTTTTTTTACAAGGGAAAAAGAAAATGGTATGAAAACTAATAAGCGAACAAATTTTCTGATATTCCTAGGTTCAATAACAACGCTCCAGCCAGTTTTTATCGAGAAAATGACAAATTGCTGATCTGGAAAGTCGAATATGGCTCAAAGTTAAACAAGATTTTCTTTTCTTGAAAAAACCTATTTTTTTCATAATGAAACACAAACCTTTTAATATCGCAAATCTACTCCAAAGCACTTGGTAATAAAGGTACCTATTGGAAAAAATGAAGACAAAAAATATTATTTAACAATCAAACAATGACGTGTATTGATTTAGACATAAATGTTTATCATTGTACATTTTTAAAAGAAACCTAGTTTTGTTTGTAGAACGATAATTCTTGGTAGAACTCCTTATCCTTATTTTAGTGTTTTTTTATGTACTAGTAAATCAATTTTACATTATTGTACTTTTTGTATCAATATTAATTATCCTATTGAATAATGCATGGAGTTTTCACTGGTCCACTTATAAAGCAATGTACATTGTCTCTTTTATAAATTGTGTAGACTGTATAACTCTCTATCAACCAATAAAAATTAAAATAAAATATAATATTTTTATTTTGACAATGAAAGTATATTTATGTTATGTACAAAAATATATGTGCATTGCACGAAACGCTTTGATAAGCAAATATAAGTAATAAATAGAACTAAAACTGAGAAATGTAATATATATTAAAACAAGTTGGTTGTTGCCAACGCTATATTCCTAACTACCAAGTCACTCCAGAAAGTATTCAAATTTATGTACGGCATATTTATTCTACATCTTACGGCATGTTTATTCTACATCAATTAAAGACTTAAGTACTCATTCGATTGTTATCAAATTATGCAATTTTATATATCTACATAATACTCTCTAAGACCCCATAAGATTGTAAAGAATATCTGATCAGTTCTCCTCAATTTTATTAAATGGCATTGAGGAATTTTTCATACTAAAATATTTAAAACAAAAATAATTTCAGCATTTAACTCGTTTCGTGAAAATGCTGAAAATTTTCCATACAAAATTTGAATAGGTACTTTGCGGAGTGACCTGGTAATGAGGAGTAAAACGTTGGCCACAACCCGCTCGTTTTACATAAAAATGCCATGTGTAATCAAAAAGATTCATTAGACACTCTTTTTCAAATGATTTTTGTTCACAAAGTCTATTGAAAGGATCTATTTGTCTTGATATGTGGAACTGGTGCTGGTTAAGAAAAACTGTCTTCAATCTTCCCATTTTTTCTTATTATTCACAATTTCCTTGTATTATCTATGGGCATAAAGTGATCACGTAAACCAGCCGATGATAGGTCGTAAGCCCTGTAGGTGCCTTGATTTCCCGGTTCTCCTACAATAAATATTCCAACTTCGTCTCTATTGAGATAATTAAAAATCTGTTAAAAAAATTCCTTGTATTACTTGCAGAACCTTTTCTGTATATAAAAAGGTAATACATTTTTGTGTTCCGTTTCTTGTCGTTACACAATGATACATTTTGCGTTTACATGTTCCAATTTAGTTCGGAAGAACCACAAGTCGATTTATCTATAGTGAGTCTAGGTCTAGGTAAAGTTATGTGTGTAGGTGTTCCAGTGTTTGGTTTTTAGATCGATATACAGTAATTGGCAATTTCGTCAGCTTGTTCAAAATACAGCCACGAAATATTTCGAGTGGATATGTTTTTTTTTTGTTCTATATTTTGTTTATGACAAGGACGGAAAAATACATAAACATGGAAAAGAGTCCTCTGTTAATCTTCTACAACGGGAAATACATATTACTTTCTGTCTGTTTTATTAATTTTACCATGAAATTTTCTATATTATATTATTTACATATTATGTAATATAAGCAAAAATGTTTCGTTTTCTTTTACATATATTTTCATTTTAGGTTGGTGCCTATTTGAAAATCGTGCATGTACACACATGTACATTGTATGTAGATTCACTACACGTGCTACACTAAGGTTGCATGTTCATAATAATAAAAATACTAATAATAATTAACGACAACGAACGCAATCTAGAAATAACAACACATGACGCAAAAATTGAAACATGGAAAAATAAAACATAACATGGAATACACCCAAGTCATCTACAACAACAACATATTGATAAAGCCCTTAGTAATAATTGGCTCAAACACTCGGACCTCTACGCAGAAATAGAAGGATTTATCATAGCTATTCAGGACAAAATAATAAAAACAAAAAACTACACGAAACATATAAAAAAAAGAGAATACAATAACAAACGACACATGCAGAAAGTGCAAATTACAAAAAGAAACAATAGAACACATAACAGGTGGCTGCTCAACTCTTGCACCGACGGAATATACAATAAGACACGATAACATCTGCAAACACATATATTTGGAACTAACCCACAAACATAAACTTATCGAAACACACTCCAAGTGAAATCAATACACACCCCCAGCTGTAACAGAAAATGATAACTACAAACTATACTGGAATAGAGACATAATCACAGACAGAACAAACCTACATAACCGACCAGACATTACATTAATCGACAAAATACATAAACACACATATCTAATAGAAATATCGATACCAAATACAGCAAATCTACAAAAGAAACATTTAGAAAAATAGATAAATATGTACATACCTTTAGCAGAACAGATAAAATCACAGAGAGAGGGTTGTGGCCAACACTAAACTCTCCACACCACAAATATTGACAATGAAATATTTTATTCATTCTAAATTTTACTACCAGGAATATAAATTTTCTAACGATAGTATATTTTCATGTTAAGATAGACAAACTATTAATGCAGTATGGTGAAGAATTCTAATGTTGTATGAAATATTTTAATAAAAGCAGATAAATTTTGTTTTAAAGGACGTTACAGCATTTTGACAATTTTGACACGTGATATCATATGAAGAAATTTTTGTTATTTATGGAAAGCTAATCAGTTCTATGTTCAAGCTCTTTACATTATAACATGAAATCAAATTACTGAACTTTTCTATACATAAGAAATTTATCTTATTATATACATTTTTATTCATACTAAATTTTACTACCAGGAAAATAAATTTTCTATCGATAGTATATTTTTATGTTAAGATAGACAAACTATTATTGCAGTATGGTGTAGAATGCTTATGTTGTATGAAATATTTTAATAAAAGCAGATAAATTTTGTTTTAAAGGACGCGAAAGCATTTTCAAAATTTTGACACGTGATATCATATGAAGAAATTTTTTGTAATTTATGGAAAGCTAATCAGTTCTATGTTCAAACTCTTTACATTATAACATGAAATCAAATAACTGAACTTTTCCATACATAGAAATTTATCTAATTACATTTTTATTCATACTAAATGTTACTACCAGGAATATAAATTTTCTTCCGATAGTATATTTTTATGTTAATATAGACAAACTATTAATGCCGTATAGTGAAGAATGCTTATGTTGTATGAAATATTATAAAAAAAGCAGATAAATTTTGTTTTAAAGAACGCGAGAGCATTTTCAAAATTTTGACACGTGATATCATATGAAGAAATTTTTTGTTATTTATGGAAAGCTAATCAGTTCTATGTTCAAGCTCTTTACATTATAACATGAAATCCAATTACTGAACTTTTCCATACATAGAAATTTATCTAATTACATTTTTATTCATACTAAATGTTACTATCAGGAATATAAATTTTATTCCGATAGTATATTTTTATGTTAAGATAAACAAACTATTAATGCAGTATAGTGAAGAATGCTTATGTTGTATGAAATATTTTAAAAAAAGCAGATAAATTTTGATTCAAAGAGCGTTAGAGCATTTTGACAATGTTGACACGTGATATCATATGAAGAAATTTTATGATATCTATGAAAAGCTAATCAGTTCTAAGTTCAAGCTATTAATATTCTTATATCAATATGAAATCAATGAACTGAACATTGCCAAATATAAAAAAATTCTCTTGTTACATATAAGTTTCATACAAATATCCATTAAATAAAATATAATTTTTGAAACCGTTGAATATTTTTCTTTTAACATTGACCAACTTTGAATACAATTATATGAAGATTCTTGGTGTTGTATAAATATTTGAAACCAAATTAAAATATCTCTAATTTCCAGGTCGTGAGAGCATTTTTTCAGTTTTAATAGATGAAATCATAAAGAAACATTGGGAAAAAATGAACCGTTGTCTATGGAAAACTAATCAGCTCTAGGTCTTTGCACTTTACACATATGATGTTAATATGAAGTCGATCAGATTTATAGTTTGGGCTGTAGAGAGGACACAAAAAAGATAAATGCTACGGCGTACGGCGTACGGCGTATACGCCATACACACAAACACATCACGACGAAACTCATAGTGTGCATTCTCTACATGATACCCATTGAGAAATTGATGTAAAAAAAATACGCTTAAATTTTGCGAAATCATGACTCTCCCCTATTCCATAGTGTGGAGAGTAAAAATATAGACATACTAAAGTTACCCCCATACGTAATCACCAACATACAAAAAACTACAATTATCAACACATGCACAATAGTCAGAAAATTTCTACAGGTACCACTTTAAACAACAACACACAACCACACAGACACACAAACACATAGCCTCACAACTTGAGTACGCTCCGTTGTGAAGGAAACTACCGAACCATAACCGAGATCAATCTTAAATAATAATAAAAAAAAACCATCAAATTACCTAAATACACATACGTCACCATGCAAAAAGCAGCCATATTAAACACATGCAGACTGGTGAGGAAATTCCTCCAAATCGACGACACTACTGACCTTACTAACACATAAATACTACACATGGCACCAACACACAAAACACCACATTTTATACACTGAGTAAGGATAGCACTTGGCAGCATTGCTCGTGCTACCCCAAATCCCACCAGGTGATAAACCTGAGAAGGTGTTAAAGAGCCCGAAATAATTATAATAATAAAAATTTATAAAGCGCCGTATAGTGATACAAGATCACTCCAAGGCCGCTGTAGCTTATTTGTTGGCTCTACGAAACAAGGCAGTCTTAAGAAGTTTACCGAAGGTGTCAATGCTCTGAGCTCCACGTATGTCAAGAGGCAATTTATTCCATTTTAAAGGCCCGTTCACACTATAACCGCGATCATAGTAAGCCGCCTTATTGACTCTGTCCAATTCTTTTATAGTGTTGGTACTCTGTGATTCAGACGATCTCAGCGTAAGCTGCCTCCCCGATGGAACATTCCTCTGGCACAATTCCTGAATGTAGTGTGGAGCCAAGTCGTTCAGAGCTTTAAACACCATCAGGTATACCTTATAGTCAACTCGTTCTGTCCACTCTTCATCAATGAACAAATGTTGTACATTGTAAATAAGTACGAATAATTATGAAGTGTAAAGGATGTAGACTTCAAAAAAATGAAATAAATATAATTCAATTTCATAACTCAATGATACTAACCGATTTGACTCTACACTACTATGGAATAGTGCAGTCATGATTTCACAATTTTTAAGAGTATTTTTTTACATCAATTTCTCAATGGGTATCATGTAGAGAGTGCATACTTTAAGTTTCGTTGTGATGTTTTTGTGTGTATGCCGTACACAAATATGAAAATTTGTGTCCTCTGTACAGATCAAACTAAAAGGTCGATGAACTTAATATTGATACCATATGTGTGAAGTACATAAACTTAGAGCTTATTAGTTTTCCACAGACAACGGTTCATTTTTTCTAAATGTTTCTATATGATTTCATCTGCTGTAACAGAAAAAATGCTCTCACGACCTGGAAATTTAAGATATTTTAATCTTGTTTAAACTATTTGTACAATACCAATAATCTTCAAAGAACTGCATTCAATGTACCAGTACCAATAATCTTCAAAAAACTGCATTTAAAGTTGGTCAACGTTAAAAGAAAAACATACAACCGTTCAACATATCATGTTCATAATATAAGATTTTTGTATGAAAAATGTATATAACAAGAGAAATTTTTTATGTTTGGCAATGTTTAGTTATTTGATTTCATATTGATATTAGAGTGAAGCAGAGAAGCTTCATTGTGTTGGCAACAACCCACACGTTTTAAATTTAATTGTAGATATTAATTTTGTTCTCATGGCTACGTAGGGGACACCAGTTATTAGGATTTGAGTCCGTTATTGTTCCGAAGAAGCGTACTTCGGATTTAAAAAGACCCGGGTTGTTGGTTGTTAGAAGGTGGAAACACAATTTGAAAGATCGTTTCACAGCCGAGCTGTTGTGTTAATACAAGAGTTCGAGAAGCGACTGGTTCGTGAATATCGAAGGTTGACTGTGAACTTGTGTTGAGTAAAACGAGTGACTCTATTGTGAAAGGGTGGAGGAGGGACCAGGGATGCAAATTCTTCTGGGCATCTCCATGATAGTATCTATAGAACGAACTTAGAATACCAAACTTGCGTCTGTTGTCTAGTGATTGCAATCCATCAGTTAATTATGGATCATCAATCAGACGTACTGCACGCCTTTGTACAGCATCGAGGGTATTCGATAGGTATTGGGGAGCGCCACTCCAGAGGTGACTACCATATTCAATAATCGGGTGTATTTGTGATTTGGAAGGTTTTTGGTAAATGAAACACCACGCTTGCCAGGCGGGTCGGTGAGCAACTATCCATGGAGCGGCAAATGTTGGGCATAAGTCTGAGTGATAGAATTACAATTACAGAAATCAGACGCCGAACAAAAGTCGCCGATATCATGGATCGGATCGCAAAATTGAAACAGCAATGGGCAGGAAACGTGGTAATACAGCCAAATTCAAGATGGACTCCCAAGGTCTTGAAGTGGAGGCCATGGGAAAACAAAAGCGGTGTCGGTCGGCCACAGAAGAGATGGGCACAGAAAAAAATCCTACTCGCTCTGTATAATACCCTCATTTTTTTGTAGGTGAGTTTCACCTGCGCTTCAATAGAGCCCCTGTAGTGTAGTTGATTTATTATAGATACTCCAAGCAGGTCGATAGATTTGTTGTTAGGTAGGGTGCTTCCGTTGATAGACACTAGCAATTCGTTAAGGTTCTTCTGCCGCAGAAATTAGGCAGGCTTGGGTTTTTGGGACGTTAAAGATACAAGATTCTTTCAACCCAAGTATGAATGTAGTCAATAGGCGAATATCCTCTCCGATATATTTGATATATCCGTGTAATATATTTAATGCAAACATGGATTACTTGTAATCTTGTTTTGTCTCTATTGAAATATGATGAATACAGGTGTGCCACCTTAAAGATATTCTGAATTCTATAGATATAGGAAACTAAACTGATATGACTTGTATTATATTTGCTGTCTTTGTATAACATTATGTTCTAAAAATATTCGCTTATCACTGTCATTCCATTCCACTGCATAGATTATACGAATTTCCCAAAAATAAACAACGTGGAGGTATATTTGGATAGAAGCGAAAATGTGAATATGGATATAAACGTATTTGAGTTGTACATAATGTTGTTCGACGTGAATTTGTCTGAAAAAAACAGATAACATTTTGGAAAAATTGACAACTTTGTTTCGAAGTTATTTATTCAAAATAAAAGTAAGTTGATTGAAAATATTTTAATACAACCAATAAATACCTACAAAAAATATCTCTTTTCAAATATTATTTATCTTTCTATTTAAAACACTTCAAACAATTCACGAAGTAGATTTTTTTCTGAAATTTTACCATCAAAATATTTTTCTTCCATATTTTTAACAAATTATTATATTACTCCTTATTCAATATAGATGGGTCCGTTGCAGAGCGTCTAGCGCGCTAAATACGTAATGCAGAGGACGAGTTTGAATACTGGAATATATCATTCACTCATTTGGACAGAGACGTTTTAGAGTCATTGCTCCTAGAACTTTCAACAAACTCGATAAAGGAATCAAAGAGACAAGAAATAGTCATTCCTTTAAAACTAAAATAAAGGAATGTCTATTAGTAAAAGGCAGTCACTATGCAGAGGAGAGTATTCACCCATAGCCTCCGACCCCTAGTAATATGTCTTACTACACTTATTATATTTGGTTGTTTTTTATTCTGTGAGTTCATAATGTGAATCTATTGATGTTTTTAAATAATTATGTTGCTTTTTTAAAATTTTGTTGTATGTAATTTTAAATTATGTTGTTTTCTTTGTTTTGTATTTTGTGTTTATATTTATGATATGTAAATTATATTACTGTATATATTCAAATTGACGATAGTGTAATATACCTAACAGCAGCCCCAGAACAGGTTATGCCTAGTAGGGCATTGTTGATCAATTTATATATATGCATGTATTGTTAGAAGGAATAAATAAATAAATAAATATGAAGATGTACCTATAATATATATTTACTTGTTACAAGGACTTTGTTCATATAAAGGAATCTTATAATCCAATCCAGTCTAGCATTATTTTGAATTGTAGATATCAAATATTTTTTTACATGGCTACGTAGGGGACACCAGCTATTGGGATTTGCGTCCATTGTATTCTCCGAAGAAGCAAACTTCAGATTTAAGAAGACCCGGGTTGTTGGTTGTTAGAAGGTGGAAACACGATTCGGAAGATCGTTTCACAGTCGAGCTGTTCGAGAAGCGACTAGTTCATGTATATCGAAGGTTTACTGTGAACGGGTGTTGTGTAAAATGAGTGACTCTATTGTGAAAGGGTGGATAGTGATAATGTAACAGTGAACCTTTTTTATTTTTTCATATACCTAATTTTATTATTAAGCGAAAATTAACTAAAACGAATAGAAAATAATTGGTATACGATTATATGTATGTATAATTTGAATTGTTGGTTTTATAAATTTGTTAAAATAAATGAATAATTAAACAAGGAAAGTATATCTATATACTTAACGTGACAACGTGATCATCTTAAAAATATCGTTTCACAATTGTTCGTACACGCTAATTTCCGAAACCGCTCGACCGATTTTTAATGAAATTTTCTATATTTGAAAAGTTGCTTTCAGATTGAAAGATAAAATAGTTTTTAGCCCGATGTGTGGCGCTGTTATTGAGATATATTTTTTTAAGGAATTTCTTTTATGTACAATTTTCGATATTTCATCCGAAATATCGCTCTAGAATTTTTTATGGGAAAAAAGGGTATCTAGTGATTATTTTTTCAGTTGCGTAATCTTTGAATAGATGGCGGTGTGAACAAATCTATTAACATTGGTGGTTGCTGAGTATAGGTCGATCGCAATCGGAATATAAGTTAACAAACATAATCTACTTATATAGGTAATGTTTTAGTTCTGCTGTCTTGCATGCTGTCATTCTTTTCCATAATGCTTTATTTTATATTTTGTTAATGCCCTCGTATTTATATTCTGTTAAGGCTTTTATGCTTTATTTTACATTTTGTTAATGCAAAAATGTTTTTCTTCTTGTTTCTTATATTGATGTTTATTTTCTTTTTTAATTCAATCGATTGAAATTTCTATCGTATGATGTAAAAGCGTAGTGAAAATAGATTGAAATTGTCCTTACTTAAAACAGGAATTATTCCTAGTTAGATAGACATAGGTAAAGTGATGGAATGATGCCAATCAGGGAGCACCCATGGTTTATTATTATTATTATTTTTTTTTATTTGTTTATCATGTTGTTTGTTTTGTATATTTTTTTTGTTTATTTTTATATAGATACAGAGTGGTCTCTGTGGTATATTGTTTCTGTAAGTTTTCTTTTCTTATGGTAAATAAATAAATATATTATTATTATTATTGTTGTATTATTGCATCTATAGAACGAAAAAAAATATGTACATAGATAATTCATAAAATGAGATCTATACGGTCTATGAGGTCTAATGTGTAACATTAATATCCACTTCTCTTAATTTTTTGGTTAGGTTCAGTGAGTATTAAATAACAATAGCAACTCGCGTAAGCGACTTGCTTTATAAATTAACGCGAAATTGGTTTCAGGAACAATGTCATCAATAATGTCATTTGAGGTTAGGAAAAAGTTTTTATTTATTTATTTATTTATTTATCTTCTCGTACAAAATAATACAATGCACACTGGTGGGCTAATTGCCATTAGGCAATTTCTTCCAACCAACCAGATTACAAAGTATGACAAAATTGTATATGTAGATCAACAAAAGACCGAAAGTGAAAAAAAAATCAAGAAAATATACCTACATTATACCAAGATAAATATTAAAACAAAAAAAAATACATCATAGCAAAAAATAAAGGATTAGGAAAGAACAATGAGGGGAAATCGGGATCAGATGATAAGGGATTAGTATTAAGATGATAAGGGATTAAACCGTATGGAGCCCTAGTTACAATATTCACATCGACAGAATTGAGAGGATTCAGAGAAGGTTTGTTAAAACGCTTAATTTTAGAAAAAAAATTTACCGCCATGATTATGACCAATCTTTAAAATTACATTTGAAAAAAGAAGAAAGATATCCGATGTCTATCTGCTTTATAAAATACTTAATAACCTTGTAGACAGCTCTTACCTACTCCAAAAAATTTCTTTCATCTGCCCCATGAAAACAACACGCCAAAATCACCTTTTCTATACACCATACTGCAGAACAAATTACGCACAGAATAATTATGTCAACAGATGCTTAAATTATTACAATATTCTTGACCCCCAACCTGATATATTTAACTCCACTCAGACATCGATGAAACGCCAATTACGCGCAGTTATTGGTAATATTACTGGTTAAAAATCAAACCTACTTTCCTTAAACATTCATCCCTTCCTTATCAACGCTTTCCTATATCCATTACCCTTCCCTTTCCCCCACATACACTCACCATCTTACAATGACTACCCAACATTAATAATGTATAATAATTTAAATATGTGAAACTTTATAATTGGCTATTTATTTTGTATTCTCATTTGAAATTAAGTATTATAAATGTATAGCTGTTAAGTTTCCAAACAAATAAAAAATAAAAAAAAAATAAAAAAAATAAAATAAAAAATAAAAAATATTCCTTCTCAAGTTTTTTCTTGAAAATACAAAGTGAGCTAGACGACGAATTATTATGAATTCGTATTTGATGACATTTTTCAAATATATGAAATTTCTCAACATATTATTTACGAAGTCGTATGATACCTACCTACTATTATCAATACTAGGTACCTACTTATAATATTATTTTTCGCGTTTAATGTCACATTTGACAGCTCATCCGATCTTGGTGAAAATGAGCTGTGGAAATGAAAATGATCGTTTTATTATTGTTTCATACAAACATAAAATATTTTAGTCAATCCACCTTGATAAATTAACAAACTTGACAAACAGTTGATTATCAACAGTAGAGGGACCCAGCACGACATGATCAATTTCGTCGAGAAAATTAAATTGAAAAACCCATCGGCGTGTCTGATATTTTAAATTTAATTAAATTATAGGTAGGTACTACAAACAAATTCAGCGTAGTATAGTTTATAAATGGAAATGGCAAGGGGTCAAAAGTCTGATTCTATTTTAATATTATTATCATCGCTATAACTTGCTGTGAGGTACCGGTTTAGAAATTTGCTTCCACTTTTTTAAAAATACATACAAGAGGCAAAATAACACCTCACATAGTTCAACACTGAGGTTCACCACTGGATGCAGTGCCTTTCAAGATGGGATGAGACGTGTGTGTGTGGATACATGCAAGTTTCGTGCTTTATTTTATAATGTACCTAATGCATACCCGCACACCCTTTGTGGGATATGTATAACAGTAATTTACATTACATATAATCGGATGTTATTGGATAATTTATTCGGTTGACAACGAATAAATCTTGGTAAAACTCCGCGATGACAAAAAACGTTAGTTTTATATCCATCTTCACTGACAAATACGAGCACTATGAAAGTTTTGGGCCTTTATGGTACATACCTTGAAAGTAAGTATTCCCCTTTAGGGGCCCTCAAGTAAAGCCTACACACCAAGAAAAGTACTTTTTGAAAATATTTTCTACACAAAGAATCATAGTATTCCTAACTCGTACTCTTGTATGTAATCAAAATCTTCTGTCTTCGCACTCATTCTGTTTTATTATTTAACATTTAAAGGAATGTTCGCACCTTCAAAGAAGCAGGATGCGTATACCGACAGACTAGACATATTAAACTTTGAATATGGAATTCAATTTACTGTTATAGATTCCTCAAGGTATGTGACGTCTCTTTCACTTTAAACAATGGAATGTCTTTAAGGTGTCTTGAAATCCAAAGCTTCCTTAATATTTGTGTCTTAATACGGAAAATAGTATCACTGTTTACTTACAGACACTATACAAAAATGCAACTGTTCAATGCGAAAACTAGTACATCATAATTATGATGTAGATACATATTTATCAATCTCTGTTGAGATGCATCATTAGGTACATTCAGATGAGTTCCATTTCATTATACAATATTAGCATTATTTAAACTCTATAATAAATATTTCTTATTGTAGGTATATTGGTATATATAACAGTTAAACTGTTTCTATATACCTATCTACCCAATTATGAAGAACATTTTGTTGGTCTCTTTACGATATTCGCATTGAAACACAATAGAAAATACCTAATAATGTATATTTTACGGTGTCAACAGAGAGTGCATTTTTTTAAAGGAACATTAACGATAGGTACCTAGCAAGTATAAAATTGTAACAAGAGATGGCGCCAGTTGTATTTTGCAGTGTCATTTGCATGTATAAAGCCATGAATAGGAATATCCCATTATCTCTCGGTATACTTCCACTAGGTATATTAAAATTCAATACCCACCGAGTGACTTTCGTGCAAATAACAAAACTGAATACATCGATACTGCGTCCAATACTGTAACTTTATGAACAAAAATAGGAACAAGTTTTTTAAACTTATTTTCGTATACTGTAACTGACGTTCCTTAAACACAAAAACTAAAAATTAGTGTACCTTTGATAATAATATGAAATCAAATTGTCTATGCCGCAGACCACGCATGCGAACTGTGCACTATTCGGCCATGTTTATTTATATTCACGTCGTCTAACCTAACATTTCAATTGAACTGTACTAATTTTCGCTTGTATTTATTTTAAACATAACGCAACACGTGTAAATAATCAATTTTTATTTTTTTGCAAACACAACTGGTGTAATCAACTTCTAAAATATCCCGGAGTGCCGTCAAAACAACTAAAATTACCAAATAGTGTGAACTAAAATTAAGAACGTTTTGACAGTTGACTCGACTAAGATGTGGTTATAGAATAGGGAATCGAACTGATTCGTGAATAATTTCAAGTAAAAACGTTCCTGAATAGGAACGTTCCTATCTCAGTGTTATATCAACTTGCACTAAATGGAATAGCAACGCAAATATTTTAGCTGGAACGTTCTTAAAAAGTTATATAAGTTTTTTTTAACAGATTTTTAATTATCTCAATAGAGACGAAGTTGGAATATTTACTGCAGGAGAACCGGGAATTCAAGGCACCTACAGTGCTTACTACCTGTCATCGGCTGGTTTACGTGATCACTTTATGCGCTTGTGCAACATTCACCAATTATGCCTCTTTAATGAGATCCCTATCAATTCAATTTTTGAAAGTTCTATATATTGCAATACTGAAATTCTTTTCGCTTGAGGAAATATAAGTTATATTTACTTATTTGTACTGATATTTATTTTTCCTCAAATTTATGAGTTATCATTCAAAATTTCTCCCATTATAAAATAATCTATTGAAATGTTGGTTTTAGTTAGGCGATGTGAGGCTATATATATTTCAAAACTTAAATTTACTTTATACCTATTGTAATGAAACCAGCTGTTATGGATTTATAGAATAGATGATTGTTTAAGACTAATTTTGGAATTCGTCTACCTAATTGAATTCTCGAACGTTCCTATTACTTGTTACATTAGCTTGAAAGCAAATCTTTGTTTTATGATTTGCGCAAAATTAAATTTAATGGCTGCGACATATTCAACATGAATATTATATGCTACTGAAATCTCGTGAATTATATTACTGCTGGATTATCTCGTGCAATATGCAAAATGGATTAAAACGCTATCTACGCTATGATATGATTATTTAATTAAAATTGTTACAACTTAAACTTGTAGGTATAATTTGGGCTGGAAGTCTGTGGAAGAAAATGAGATACGCACGAGTCTATAGAATAGTACCATAAACATTTATTATTATGAAAGTCTATTGATTAGCTACCTACCTAAATACTATGAGGTATGAAATTGAATATGTAAGTTGCCATGAAGTTATAAACCGAAAATTTCATGTCTATTATTGATAAAGACGGGCGCATCAATGTCCAAGATTGTCGCTAAGATGGATTATCGTTTTGGATCAAAAACGATACTAATATAATGTTAATAATATTTTTTTCATATGTATTTGTTTCATTTCTCTATTATTTAAAAATTATTTTTTGAATATATTTTTTTTATTTTAATTTCATAAATTTTTTTTACGGTGGTTTATTTTTTTTCTGTGTATTGTATAAAGGAGTATATTTTTTCTTGTCTCTTTTGTATGCAAATTTATATGTAAAAAATATGGTTTTTGTAGCATTTTACCTCCCTGGTCACAGACAGGAATATTTTTATTATTATTTATTATTATAAAATATAAAGGCATAGGCATATAAGGCATCCTAAATTGAGCAAAAAAATCCTGCAAACATGACATGAAATATTTTTAGAAATATTGTTGAAAAATCATTTATAATATAGCTGTGGTCCATTATAAACCCCTTTGTATTTTGCATTACAACAATCTGCTTAAAATGCAAAAGTTTTCTAACACAGGGGCACTTTTCCGCATAACACCTTTCTTTTAGTAGGCGTCCCTTGAAAATTAAGTTTTGTTGTCTTTGAAAACAGAAATGTTCTCATAATCGTTAATAACATTTACACAGGCTTGCAATTTTTTTTTGATAAAAAAATCATGTTGGAATTTTTGTTCCTCAGAAATACAATGCAAATAAACATCTTAAAAATTCCTCTTGGATATTTTCATGTTTTATTTTTTTTTTGAGACACCTACAGTGAAATTTTTCCGAGAAACAAAAAATATAATAACTTTTGAACCGTTAATTTTCAAACACCAACGAAGGGAGCCAAATCGATATGAGATACTGTATAGATATACCAAAGCATTTTTAAACAATGAAGACTTTGTGTTCTACCTTAAGCTTAAAGCATATAAATTGTAGTAAAAATTAGCGTTTTTTTTCAGCAATTAATAATGTTTAAATCGCCACAGCTTTAACCAACATTTGCTGAATAAAAGGCAAAAGAAGACTTATAAAAACAGAATGTTAAATCTATCCAAAACACCCGGAGTGGATATTTTTAAATTTATTTTTCTTCACTGCAGGATATCGAAATTTCATTTACGGCCAACGTATATAATCTATGAAGATACGTTTAATCCCCATGCGGTCTTCAAATATAACCTCTCTGGTCTAAGGGATGAATAGCAAAAGAATGCATGGGGTGGATAATATCGGGGGAATATTTCATTAATATCTGGCTCCAAATAACAGTATAATTCTTCAGTACCCCTGTACTGAAGAATTACTGGAAAATCAAGTGCCATAAGTTTATGAAAAAATGAACATGTTAATTAATTTTACAAAACATAATTCTTTTTTTCATGTACCTACATATTATATCATTTTGTCACACTTTGTATTGTGATTGGTTGGATGAAATTACCCAATGACAATAAGCCAGCCAGTGTACAATATATTTTTTTATATTATGTACAAAAAGATAAATAAATTTATACCATATTTTGTATAAATTATGTATATATATATTTTTATTTAATGAAAAATTTTGTATTTGAGAATTCGATTAAATAATAAGCATCAGTACTTTTACTAACATTTTCCTCCACAAAACGTGAATTTATTAGTTCTTATTTATTTTTTATAAGTGTCTATACAAAGGCAAACTTATTAAATTTTATTTTTTGTTCTTGGCCTTATTATTATCATCTCGTTCTCGATAAAATACCAAATAGAGTTATATAATTAAACAAATATTTCCCCGCTTAGTTCTATTTTTTTTTATAAATTTAAATGAAACCATGAAATATTTTTTTTATATAAAAAGATTGAAATATATATGTATACATCCTCATACATTCCCTAAAGTAAGTATAAATGCTTGTGCTATACCTACCACTGGATTACTAATCCAGCGCGCTATCCGCTTTACCAGCCATCTAAACTAGGTCTGGTTAGCCAATACGGTCGTTCTGGTTCAAGGATAAATATAAATATAGAAACATTTTTTTTTAATATCTAGCTTAATGGAGTTCCACACCTTAAATAGTCAGTATTGACAATTTAAAAACATTCTATGTTTACTCCTGGGGGCAAGTCTGGTCTACCGGCGGAATTGAAACCATCCATGTATACACATATCATGTATATAATTATCTTATGGAGTATCTTTCATACTCCATAAGATAATTATATTCATGATATGGGAAAACATTGATGGTTTCAATTCCGCCGGTTGACAAGACGTGCCCCCCTGATTTAATTTCATTATGATAATGAAATTAAAGAATTTAAGCAGATAAAAGAATTTAAAAAATTTAAACATAAATTAAAATTGCACTTAACATTCTAAAATAGTAGTTTTCGATTTTGTTGTTTTGATTTGTTTCAATTTCCAGTATTTTCTTTTTTTTCTTTTTGAATATGTGTTTTGATATATTTGAATCGTCTATAATTCTATATTACTCATTTTTCAATTATTTTCACGTTTTTCTTTTTTTTTTGGTTTGAATATGTATTCTGATATGTTTTCTCATTTGAGTATTCTTCTTTTTCATTTATTTTCAACCTTTTTTTGATGTTTATTTGATTTTTTTTTGTTCATGTATGATTTGATTTAATTACTTTTACTTTTATGTTGACTTTGCTTTGTATTGATATTTTTTATTTTTTTATTAGTGCTTCCCTCATCAAGCACAAGATTGTAATCTTTTTGATGAGGTACTGCAGGGAAAAATATGTAAGAATATTATTACTAGTGAATTTATATATTGATTTGTATTATAAAATTATTATGTTATGTTAAATAAATAATAAATAATATAAAAAAATAAAAATATTTAAAATGAAAAATTTCATTAAAATATATACGTTTTTGGATGAGTAATTTCTTTTTTTTAATCATACATAGTGTGTTTAGTATTGTGCTTGTCGCCTTTTTTCTAGTAAAAGCCAGGTAGTGTAAATTCAGTTTTACAGAATATTATTGGGCCTGTTGCTTTTTTGATCTCAGCAGTGCGGTTGAGAATTGTTATTGGTCGACCTATATACTTGAAAGGGTAACAAGATCTGAGGTGAAAGGTCAGAGGTAATCATTATCAACGTCGAAGGTATAGTTACTTTCTATGGAACCGCTTCCTGATATTGTATTGAAGAAGTTTGATACCGACCGTACGAGTAAAAGGTGTAT
Organism: Molanna angustata; assembly: GCA_963576475.1. Lineage (NCBI taxonomy): Eukaryota > Metazoa > Arthropoda > Insecta > Trichoptera > Molannidae > Molanna > Molanna angustata. The sequence goes on along the minus strand of OY754964.1, from coordinate 44,955,609 downwards.
AGTGAATATTTTTGTATACATTAAAAAACGAAATTTCTTCTTCATCGTGTGGTTATTTGACCTATTTGTGAGGGAGGACTATCCCGGGAGAAGGAGGTTCAACTATCCTTCCATCTCTTTACAGGTCTTCCGGATAATTTTCTGTTGTTGGGTATTTACATATGTCTTGACAATTTTGACAATTCTATTATAATATTGTCTCTCCAGAAGCGTCTTCTGCAACGTCCCCATCTTGATACCGCATATAGACCTAATCGTCTTATTTCTGATGAGGTCCCTGAGGCCTCATGCAATGGAGCGTAGTGTCTTCATTATAGACAGATTTTAGTTCTGCTGGAGTCGGCTCTTACTTCTATCTCACATGTCGGAATGGTGCGGACACACGCCTTGTATATTTTGACTTTATAAGTGGTAAGCATGTGTTTATTTCTCCATACAGTAATTTGTAAGTGACCAGCTACAGGTATTGCTTTATTGGCCTGTGATAGAACTTCGTTATTCATGTCGCTGCTGCTGGAGATCTCTATACCTAGATATGCGAATCGCATGAATATACAAAATAATACTTCTTGTATATTTATGCGATTGTCAGAATGAGTCAGTCAGAAGATGGTCTTCGCTAGACCGATACAGGTCAATGCTTCTAATAATATAATACAGCGAAACACAACTGTTATATACTAATCAGTTTAGTTTATTTTAGGTATATTTATCCAGTTTTTAAGAATTCTATTTTGAAATATCATACATATATTTTTTTACAGATTATGATGTATTGCCAAGATAATAATGTCGGATTTTGTAGGTACTACAATTTATTGCATTATACATAAATGGCAACTTTGGATTCCTTTGAAATGCTAGGATCGGACAACTGGATAAAGTTCTTTGTCTGCATTGTATCCGACTAGAATTATAATCCCAATTCCGATGTGCATTATTATTTATCATTTCATTAACGGCAGGCTGGGTTGTTTCAACAAAAGTATCAGTAATAGTATAGTTTAAATACTTTGATTTCATAAAATTGTTCAAAATTACGTCGTTTGACGGCATTAGTTTTCAATGAAACAACCAAAAGTTTTTAGAATTTTATGAAACAAATTATTTTACCAATACTTTTATATTAATCTTTGTTCGAGAAACACAGCCTTTGTATTGTACTTTATTATTTTAAAACCTAGATTGAAACTACTGTAACATTAAATATTCATATTTGATTGATTTTTGGATTTACAAGAATCTATGAATTGCTTTTATACAATGTTGGGGTTGAAACAAGTAGGAATAACTTATTTGTTTTGAACGTTGTATTACTTTGCGGAGGGAACTCGCAATTAAATGCCAAATGTCAATTCATACCCAATAACAAATTGCTACATCTTTGAGAATTTATTATGATATAAATCCAGACTGAAAAACACAGTGTCTCCTCAGAGATTCGAATTTGAGACATTTACACGGAGGTCAACCATTTAATGTAATTAAATTGATACGTCTCTGTAAACTGTCGAAAATAACGCCAAAATAAAAATATTGGATTCAGTGAATAAAAAAAAAAAATCACCACGACCATCACTCGTTATAGCTTAACAGTTCGTTAAAACTGAGGAAACATTTTAAACCTTGATATGTCCTATTCTGATTCGTCTAAATTTATCCGTCTGAATTTTAGTACGTGAAAAATGTCAAAATGTTGACTGCATTTGTACGGGACTCATTACGTCACACCGCGCGGAAGAAATCATTTATCCATGGTTGCCCGTTGGTTATAGACTATTTCGTACTCTGAAAATAATCAGAATTGGACATATTGTGACATATATACACTATTCATACATGCCGTCACGTCATGTCCATTACGGGCAGAAAGAACCGTACGCCATACTCCTTTATTTTTGCACACATTCCTGGCTTCCTTCACATCCATGCATAGTCCCATACATGTTCGTCGATTGTTCAAACTTATGTTTCCTTGTTTCAAAATATATTTCACATGATCATGCCATCCCTTTCGGGACATACTATTCATTTCTTCTCTTACACTCATCTATTTTTTTGGTCAGTCGTTCATCGTTCATTCTTTTAATATGCCCAAACCACGTCAAGGCACTCACATTCATTTTGCTTATTATATCCTTCTTTATCTTGTATTCTCTCCTTATGTCCTCATTATAAATTCTATTATATATCGTTCTATTATATACTTTTCTTAGTGATCTCATTTCTGCAGCATTTATTCAACTTTCATGCGTCTTTTGCCACGTCCATGTTTCACTGGTTTTGCCAATCCACACCGCTGCGTCAAGGACTCACAACATGGATCTTGAAAGGTGGACTGTATATTTTGTTGGATAATATTATTTGGAATAAAATCGGGACGGGATGGCGGAAGCGAATCCAACTTAAATCCGATTTAATATTACAAGGCCGCCTTCTCCACATTGGTGATCAATATGATGCATTCATAATTGATAGGTAGTTCACACACAATTAACGATCGTACAAAATCGAACCTTATTTGATACACGCCATGCCGTATTAAAATGTCAAAAATCACTATTGATGGTTTGCCTGGTACTTGTCGACTGGCCTTGGGCGGTCAGCTGATTAGCATCAAGAGGGAAGGGGAGGTGACGAGAAACGAACGCAAATTCGGGCGTCAACAACTGGCATACGTCAAAGTAGGCACTATAATTACATTGTGTACTGCAATTTTGGCTTCCTTTAAGATGCTTGGATCGAACATTACTGATCTCCGTTTTTTCTATTACCTGCCATAACTCTACTTTCAATATTCTTTATCAGGGGGGCAAGTCTGGTTCAATCGGCGAAATCAAAACTCCCGTGATTACCCATATCATGGATATAATTATTATATGGAGTTCTACAATATCTTTAGATGTCATAGAACTCCATACTATAATTATATCCATGATATGGGTAATCACTGGGGTTTTGATTTAGCCGGTCGAACCAGACTTGCACCCCAGGTCTCGCAATCCGTTCAAACATACTCCCCAAGTATAAATATTCCTCTAGTTATTCTAGCCATTCATTCTCTACTTTTATCATACATGCAGTTAAACATTCAGTTTTTTCGAATACCAATTTACTCACATTCATTCGCAGACCATTCTGCAGGCATCTTTCATATACTTTATTCACTAAATACCGTGACTCATCCGCACATTCAGCAATCACCACTTTGTCATACGCATACCTCTAATCACGTACGATTACAGAACTTATTTTCAAGGCCATATTTTCATTATTTTTTCATAATTTCTTTCATTAATTTTTGTTATGATTAAATTTGCCGTCATTGAAAAATTGTATTCGATTTATTCGTTGAAAAATATTCTTTGTCTTAAAGGACGACAGCTATTTCAAACTTTATATTCAAAATACATTTTGAAAATTTGATTTGATCTTTCATACGTTCAAAATACCTGTATGTATTTACTAAATATCACAGGAAATGTATTTATGAGGCAAACTAAACACTTTTACCTTAGGGCTATTACATAATTGTATCTCGACAATTACGTTAAAGTTACGTTAGAATATAACACCCGACGTTATAGTTCACCTTCAATATATTATATCTGCCAACGTTAATGGCAATTATACACTCTTCGCTAATAAAAAATAAGTAGGTTGTACATCACTAAGTGCTTGTTCAGGTCGTGAAGCGTCTTATGGAAGAACAAAAAGTGTACAATTGTTGTTCACACCTTTACCAAAAACTAAATCATGAAGGACTTTATTATAGTTTAGCGTAAAATCACACAAATAAAGTGCTTGATTTCAAAATAAATTTATGTTGGAAACATTAAAATCCAATAAAACACATTGTATTGTTATTTTTATACAATGTAATTTTGAATAGGTACTCATTTCCAGCAGTATCTCGAAAGCAAATAAACATTTTTATTTTATCATGGTCGTCTACTTTGATATGCCAAACGTAGGTACTACAATATAATTTTTTATTATAATTATTTTCAAATAGTTAATTTTCTGGTATAATTGAATAATGTTATTAAATACAACTCACTTTTATTAAACGGAACAAAGAAGAAGCGGTGGCTTCAATATCGGCATACTTACCTATTCGTAAATAGCGAAATGAATTATTGTTAAAACTATTTGTGTCAAAGAATTTTTCATTTTTTTAAAGTAGGTACGTCGGGGTTTGTGGGATTGCGGGTTATCTATATGTCCGAATATTACTTCGACAAATTCACGACATTCGGTTAGACTCCGGGTTGTCTATAAGGAAATTACGTTGTCATATTCACGATATTGGGCTAGACTCCAGGTTGTCTATTAGCCCGGATATAACGCTGTCAAATTCACGACTTTGGGATAGACTCCGGGATGTATATAAGTCCGGATATTACGTTGTCATATTCACGATATTGGGCTAGACTCCAGGTTGTCTATTAGCCCGGATATAACGCTGTCAAATTCACGACTTTGGGATAGACTCCGGGATGTATATAAGTCCGGATATTACGTTGTCGAATTCACGACATTGGGCTAAACTCCATGTTGTCTATAAGCCCAGATATAACGTTGTCAAATTCACGACTTTGGGCTAGACCTCGGGTCGTTTATACCTAAGTCTGGATATTAAGTTGTCAAATTCACGACATTGGTTTTGACACCGGGTTGTCTATAAGCCCGGATATTGCGTAGCCAATTTCACGACATATATTCGAATAAATCAAGAGTAAGAATACCTATCAACGTCTGAGTTCTATTTTCTCTTTTTTCTTTCGTATTTTTTATATATATTTTATATTATTGTAATATTTGAAATATTTTTTTCATATATTTAATTCTCACACCACACTCAACAATGACTAGGAAAGCCTGTTCTAGGCTGGCAGGTAACAATTTTGACTATGGCAATACAATTTTGAACTGAATGACAGTTCCCCCTCCTCACTAGGTAGGCACATATATCACAATACTATTCAAAACTACTGTTTTAATAAACATCACAGCAGACACATAGATCACATAAAAAATCAACTAGATTCAATAATTTATTAATTTATTTAACAAATTTTTGGAACAGAGTATATAATAAATATTTACTGTAACATACATACACTTATATACATCAATTACACATACCAAAACTCCTACAAGGCTTAGCCTGTTTGTGGGTATACCTTAATAAAATAAGAAATAACAAAGTTAATTGTGTGTTACATGTAAACAGTTTTTTATTTATGCATATGAAGTGATAAATATATTTAATAATGACAAAGCGTAATACATACAATGTGAATAGAATATAAATACACATTACTGGTCTAAAAATGTAACTATTACAAAGAAAAAAAAAGAAAAAAACAATATAAATTACAGAAACATAAAACAATATAAAAAATAATAATAAGAGTTATAATGTCCATTATAATGCCATGAAACTGTCATCAGCAGACATCTTCCGTCAATCCAATCCTAGACCCGACCTGACATATCAATACTACTGAAAAGAGTCTCAATGACATCGTAATGGACCTAACATTATAACTTTTTTTTAACAATCGTTTTTAACCATTTTGTTCATAACATCTAGATCATTGAACGAAATCAGTGAATATCAAAACTCATCCTTGTGTACAATTTAATCATAATATTTGACAAGTTGATAAACAAATAAATAGAATCCAGAATAAGGTATTGTAGCAAAACGAAAGATAAAACTAAGAACATAAAAAAATCTATAAAACTTTGCACGCACTGTACTAAAGACACCTTATTTTAGGATTAAAAATAGGCTGATGAAAGACGCTAGTTGATCAGGTCTAAGGTTGTGTTTCTCGAACAAAAATATCAGTAATAGTATAGTTAAAATACTTTGATTTCATAAAATTGTTCAATACTTTTGGATGTTTTATTGAAATCTAATGCCGTCAAACGACACAATTGTAAACAATTTTATGAAATCAAAGTATTTTAACTCTACTATTACTGAAACTTTTGTTGAAACAACCCAACCTTGGTGTATGGTGTTAAAAATAAACGCTTGTCCGATCTCAAACCGTTCGAATAAGTAAGTAAAATTTGTGTTGAGATGAGTAAGTGTTGGTATGTACAATGTGAAAGCTAGAGCCATGGCAAAGCATCCATTATCATCATAAGAGCTTAGTACAGACGCCAAGAAGCATTATCTTACTTGAGACTTATGTAGCTGGGCTGCGGTACCTTTCATATGGCGCACGTATACACGCAAACAAGTGCAAAACTTAAATATATATCAAAGGATAATTTATTGCAAACACTAACTTCATTGATACGTTCTAGGTATGTACAAGGTGGATGGTCTCAAAATGCAAGAAATAATAGGTTTGTATAAACAGCGTTAAAAAAAAATCAGCCAACTCAAAACTGTACAAGTGGATATAAATGAATGAGAAACGTTTTTTTTTCTCGCTAGTTAAACATTCTGCATAAATTCAATAATAATTTGATTCGTGTCTTCGCATAATAAGATTATCTACAGACTATTGGTCCCGTACCCACGAGCGAAAGAAATTAATGAATCTCAAAAATATTATTCCTAAAGCGATTTTTAGTGTACATAACCGTAATGGAACAATAAAAGCTATTCTCATTTCGGTCTTTTGTGAAGAAAAAAATGAGAACCACTTTTCAGTGGGGGAGGAAGATAATTTGAGACGAGCTTTACATAAATTATTATGCGACAAAAGTAACACTGAACTCCATTAGGCACAGTGAAACAAAACACTTTTTTTTTTCATAAAAAAACGAAAAGATGCATTATTAAATATTCTAGATTTTTGGGAGCATATTTTTTATAACTATTTTAATAGTTACTTGTCAGAAAAAATGATTTTTAGAAAATCAGAAATAAAATATCCATTCGGTCAAAAAAAAAATTACATCCACGCAACACAGCAATAACACTAAAAAGAAAATTGATAAAACAATTCATTAGCAATATGGAATTATATAAAAAAAATCATATCAACGTTCCAATAAAGAATTCTTGCTGTATGCTTTATGCTATGATAAACCGAGTGGGTTGTGGCCAATGCTAAACTCTTCACTACCAAGTCACTGCACAAAGTATTCAATTTTTGTATGGAAATTTTTCAGCACTGTTTTAATGAAATGAGTTTGTTAAAGTATTTTTGATTTAAATATTTTATTATGAAAACTTGATAATTCTTCAATGCCATTTTATGAAAATTATGTTACTTTTTTCCAATTTCAAAATAAAAATATCAAATTTAAGTTTCCTGAGCTTGGGGTCACTTTGAAATATTTGACAGTCAATAAAATTGAGCAGCACTCTTAAGATATTCTTCAATATCTAATGGGGTCTTAACGAGTAATAGATATACGAAATCGAAAAATTTGAAAAAAAATCGAATGACTACGTTACTCTATGATTGATAAGGTCGAATAAACACGTACAGGTACATTGTGATGAAACTTTCAGAATACAATCTCTATATGATACAAGTTGATAATCTACAATAAAAAAATAGCTTCGTAAAATAAAAACTTCGTCGATAATTAAAAAAAATAGCCTTTAAAATTTGAAATTCCACAATACCTTGTGGGACAGTGGCTAGTGAACTATAAATAAAGTCAAAGTAATACATAAATATGACATTCAGTAATTTTTCAAAATAACGGCACATGAATTTGACGTTTTTGTTTCGTTGGCGACACTGATATCATTGATATTATATTTTCTTTGATCAGATTTATATTATTTCTAAATACAAAGATATATTTAACCCGTCTGTCAAAAGAAATATTTTTTGTGAAACAGATCAGAAATTGGATTTAATATCTATGTACAAAAATATAGACTTGTGTGTGGGAAAACACGTATGTTTCGTGCCTCCTTATACAAGGGAATGGACGCATATTTGTCGCAACATGCTGTAATAGCATCTTTGTTTTATGTATGTACAAAAAAACTTTTTTTTATAGAAATGAAATTCATTGGCTATAAAGAAAAAAAGATCATTTTTAAATCTTTGTTTTATTTTTTCTTTTCCTCGTTCTTCTCCCATTTTTGATTTGGGAACGGCTCTCCTTAAATATTTCTTAAATATTTTATTCAATAAATTAAAGGCCGCAAAAAACGTCCTAATTATTATTTTTTCTAATACATTCGAATATTTTGATATATATTAAATATTTTATTTTATTTTACCCTACATCTCGGGCAACTGACAGGTACTATGTCAGATATTAATTTAACACGTACCCCAATAAGTTGCGTCATTATGCAGACTTAGGATATTATTCGTCCCACAGGTCTAGACTGAAAACGCAATTAAAACTACTGTCTCCACCGGGAGTCGAACCCGGGACCTTTGGATCAGCAGTCAAATACCTAGCCAACTGAGCCACGAAGGCCGACAATTTACACAATTAAGGCAGTAAAAGAAACTAGACTTTTAATGAAAAAATCTTTTCACTTGATCCAAATAAATCGCCTGTTCATTTTTTCAAAAGCTTTAAATTTTCTTTGTATTCAAGGCTCTTTTTTAACATTCAAAGTCAATACGAACCCCGAAAAATCAGACAGTTGAATTCGGAATACATAAAAAAACCTTTGAACCAAAAAAGAGCTTTTTGGCAGAATAGTGAATTTCCAACAAAGACATTATGCAAAGGTCTCTACTGATTCTTAACACACTTTAAATTTGAATTTGTAGAGTATAATTTGGCTCGACTTTTTTTGCGATGAACAAAACTTGACATGAGTTGAAAATAAAGTATATTTTTATATCTTTCCTTGTGATGGTAATATTTTTTCATTTGACTAAATTATAGATTGAAATTGTAACATTCTTACTGCAATAAAAATGGTATTGGGTTTCCATTTGGGTATTATTTCAAAGTACAAAGAACCTTTTATTGCGAAATAAGCATCGAGAAATGTAATTATGATTTTTTGCTACTGCTACATCCCCTCTGCATGTACTATTATCGTCCCTTGAAATGATATTATGCGATACTTGTTAAAACATCTTTTTTCGGCACAGTAAGGTTAGTTTACGGTAAACATGTCCCGCGTGACAAGTTGCACTTAAATGGAATTTGAATATGCACGTTTGTTAAATAGTGAATTAGGTCAAAATAATTTTTTTTTTTTATATAAAAAAAAATATGTCCTTGTTGAACAAGTACATATACATCTTCTTACGTTCCCTAAAATAAGCAAATAAATGCTTGTGCTTAGGTGAACGAAATCGGTCGAGGCAGGATTCAAACTCGCGGCCACTGGATTAATAGCCCAGCGCGCTAACCGCTCTGCCACCGACCCATCTAATAATAGATTCAAAATAATTAATAATTCACTATGCATTCTATTAATTTTGTATATTATAAAAAAGCTTGACGTTATTATAGAAAAAAAAATTAACTCACATCATTATGTTGGCTATCGTCTTACTATAATATTCAGCACTGCTGAAAACAACGTAAGTCTTGGGAATGATGCAGTAGGTTGCATTAAAAAAAGTGCTGCTTTGATGTCACTCTACTAGCTAAAATTAAACGCAACGAAAACAGAGTTTATTGGGTAGCTAGGAAAACATCTCATTGCAGGTACTCCGATTGATATCAATGGAGAAGCACTTACACCATCAAATGCATTTAAATATCTAGGAATCCACTTGGATAACAAACTGTCACTGGACTTGTAAATCCCAAAAACTGTTAGCGCTTGTGTCACTCATCTGAAGACAATTGAAAATAATCCGTCGGAGCTTACCTAAAAACGAATCTATAACGTTTATAAATGCAGGGCTGGATAACTGTAATGCTATATATATATGTACTGGTTTACCCAAATATCAACTTGATATGTTGCAAATAGTATTCAACGCAGCTGCAAGGTTGATACATGGACCCGACAAAATATGTCACATAACACCTCTTCTTAACGAACTACTAGCAAAATATAATGTATGACTGATGATGTTTAAGGCTCTGAACGAATTGACTCCATACTACATTCAAGAATTGTGTCAAAAGAATGTTGTTAGGTTGTAAGCCCTATAGGTGCCTTGTGTTCCTGGTTCTCCTATAGTATTCCAACTTCGTCTCTATTGAGAAATGTTCTCCATATTACTTTAACCATGTGCTTTAAAAGGTGTCCAAAGTTTTCGCTTCACGTATCAATATACCTAAATACATTTATTTATCGGAATATTAAGAAACTGTTTTTTCCAAACATCAATTCACAATTCTTCCAAATGTCTAAAATCGACGCTCAAAACTATATTTTATGAAATGCCTAGAAACATATTGGATCGACTCTTTACGGTAAATCAGCGACGTATCATTCATTATATTTATGGGTATATGTGTAATGTATACCAACATAAATATTTGTATATAATCTGTTTATTCACGATATGTATAACAGATTATATATTGCGATGTTTTTGGGATATTTCATAAACCAAACAATTAGATTGTTCAAACAGGATTTGCTGAGGGTACAGTCCCTTAGCAGTCTGCGTCTAATAAATTTTGACCAGAGAACCAGATGCTGTCAAAATTATACCGTAGGTGAGTCTGAAAGGAAAGTGTATTTTTCGCCCGAAAAAGGATGTTTGTTGAGTCGCCATTTGGGGAGTCTGTGAGTTTACGTTGGGTGTAATAATATACCCGGTGACCATAAAGACCTAGGTAGTTCAAAAAGGTACAAATAGTACGTTTCGCAGATTTTATTTGAGATAAAAACGGGTCCAGTTGGGTGATCTTGAAAAGTCATCCTACATAGTATACGGTTGGTATCAAATGTCGGCTTTTCGCAATTTGTGAAAAACCATTGTCATTTGGAGTTCGTATTGTTGAGAGTTTTTTTTTGTGCAAGTCAAAAAGGAAATGATTGGTTTACAAATTGTCAAGAATCAGGCGTCATTGGATTAACACGTTTAGTAAATTTTTTTCATTCCATAATATTTACTAAAATATTTAATAGTATTTTTAATCCTCAAACAGATAAGAGAATGTACATAGAGTATTTTAGACTTTTTTTAATATGCCCCTAACTGATTAAAATCTTATTATATATGTCTCTCTGTTGCTTTGAAAAGGACTTTTACCATCGCATCTGATCGCACCGCATCCATTTTCTGGGCTATTTCCTATGACAATAAACCCGCCTTTATCTGCATTTCCGAAGCAGGTAAGTGTTTATAAATAAACTAGTTAGCAAGTATAGATCTGTACATGAATTAGAAGAAAACTTTTAATGTTTACTATGATTATGACATTTTTTTAAAATCTTATGAAATTGGAATATAATTCAAATAACAGGAACTCAAGGCACCTACAGGGCTTACGACTTGTCATTGGCTGGTTTACGTGATCATTTTATGCGCTTGCGCAACTTTCACCAATTATGCCTTCTTATTGAGTTCTCTTATTAATGAAATTTTGAAAGTTATATATATTTTAATAATGAGAAACATCGATTGAAAATAAGACGTTTCTACTTTTGGTATGTATGAAGTAACGTAGAAACTTTTTTGTAACGCCATCTATTGAAATGTTGATTTTTTGTAAACAATAAAACCAACAGTCCTCATATATGATGTGACAGTCTTCTCGCACATATTATGTCACCCATGAACTGCGCCAGAAATATTATTTCATTTTTGCTTTGTTTACCTACTTGTAGTGGTTTGGACCTTGAGGTGGTTTGGACATATTGAAAGAATGAATGATGAACGACTGACCAAAAAAATATACATGGGTGTAAAAGATGGAGTGAATAGTTGGGGCCGCCCCAGAAAGGGATGGCATGACCATGTGAATGATATTTTGAAAGAAGGAAATATAAGAAGCTTGAATAATCGACGAGCATGTATGAGACGATGCATGGATGTAAAGGAAGCTAGGAATGTATGCAAAAATAAAGGAGTATGGCGCTCGGTTCTTTGTGCTTACCACGTAAGGGATATGACATGATGGTATGTATGTACCTACTTGTACCAATTTGTATGTAAATCAAATATTTTGCGTGTTTGCAACATATAAAAAAATCGGTTTATTATAATTATTTAAGTGTCTAGTAGTCGGTTCTTATATGAAAGTTAAAGAGAACATCAAAAAAATAGTAGAAATGTGTAAATACAAGGTTATATAGTATAAGATGTGTATAAGATTTTTGTTTTGTATTGCTGTATGTTTACCGAAATAAATAAAATAAATAAAATAAATAAAATAAATAAAATAAATAAAATAAATAAAATAAATAAAATAAATAAAATAAATAAAATAAATAAAATAAATAAAATAAATATAATAAAAAAAAATAATAAAATAAATAAAATAAATAAAGTAAATAAAATAAAAAAAATAAACAAAATAAATAAAATAAATATAATAAATAAAATAAAAATAAATAAATATAGATCGGCGTCTTGAGAAACACAATCTTGTTTCATAAACGGGGAAAAAACTTCAAATATAAGTTCAAATTATGAATCATTATCGAGTCATTGGTATATATTAATTTAAACTACACAAAAATGGCTAAATGCAGGTCGCGCAGCGAAAAAGTCCTTGAACCGATTGAGGACGGGCGATGGATGAACGCTGGACAACCCGAATATGTGGAAATTCCTGCAACAGGGAATACCGACAACTCGTGACTATGAGGAACGGCAGCCCACCGCACAAATGTGCAGCTGTCCCACAAGTCAGGCCAACTGCACCATGCATGACCTAATGTGAGGCAGCGTTTGTGCTATGGACGTCACTAGACATTGACAGACAATTATTTAAATCCTTGCTGACACGATGGAGGAAGAAATAAATAAATTGTAATTTATAAAAGTGCTTCACCAAGAAAATCGGGAAATAAAATCAAAGAGTAGCTGCGTATATTTGTTCCATTATTTTAATATTATGTCCCGTCTGGATTTAATAAATTGTGACATCTGTGGAATATGTAGGTGTGGACTATAAACCAGCTTTATTAGAAATAAGAATTAGAAAGTTTCTTCTTGTTTTACACTTAGATGACCAGCGTTAGGCACATAACACTTAACACTTGGAATAAGAACAATTCCAGTAACGCGAAACTCAAAAAGTTTTCCTTTAATTCCACTATTTATTGTTTTGTCCCAAAGAAGCGACTTTTATTTCCAAGATTTTAGTAGCACGGTAAACTCTTTCGGTTTTTATTTAATATAAATGTTGATAATATATTTTGATTAAGGACAATTTTATATATGATTTCCTACTGTTCAGTCCAAATTGTGAAAATATTTTTTGGGAAAAGGGGTAAGTATGGAAAATGGAATGTGAAAATGGGAAAGTATGAATTTCTGGTGTCTTTATTACGAATCTCAAAAACTTGTTGATTAGCTGATGTTACTTTTTTTATAATCATTAATTTTATTTGTCATATATAGATTACATTTTTTACTCCTCACTAACTCAAGGGGATAGTGGGGAGTTATGATTTCGAAATATTTCAGGGTAATTTTTTTAATGCAGATTATCAACTAATATAATGTTGAGATTGTATTCTGAAAGTTTCATCTCAATATATCTGTGTGTGTGCTATGTACGGCGTGTTTATTTTACTTTATCGATTATAGACTTAAGTACTCATTCGATTCTTTTCGAAGTGACCCCGAGCTCAGGAAACATAAAATTTGAAATTTTTATTTTCAAATTGCTAAAAAAGCACATCATTTACATAAAATGGCATTGAAGAGTAATCGAGTTTTCGTAATAAAATATCAAAATAAAAAATAATTTAACAAACTTATTTCATGAAAATGCTGAATATTTTCCATACAAAATTTAAATACTTTATATAATGACTTGTTAATGAGAAGTTTAGCGTTGGCCACAACTCACTCGTTTTGATAATTATATACAGTTGATAGTCTCAAATCTGTTTCGAGTTGGTTGAACCACACCACCGCATTGAACGTGTAGTAGTATTGTGCAAAACTTGTATGTATTAACGAGGTACAATTGACAAGTACAAAAGCATCCCGCAAATTTCCTATGTCTTTGAAATAGCATTTTTTTTCATAAATATTTTTGAAAGACGGCACTTGAAAATTATTAGTAAGTTGCAAAGTTTTGTTGTTAGGTTCTGAGGAGGTCTCTATACTACCTATCCACCCTACTGATTCCCATCAATCAATTAATCAATCAATCAATCTGTGTGATTTTATTAATAATGAAATTTGTATTATTAATTATCTCTGAATATTCCATTACATATATTAATAAGAATTGTTATTAAATCAAAGATATCTATCTATACATATTCATTATATGTAAATAAATCATACATACATACATACCATCACGCCATGTCCCTTACGGGGTAGGCAAAGAGATCCGAACGCCATATCTGTCTATCCTGGCACACATTCATCGCCTCGTCAACATTCATGCATCGTCTCATACATGTTCGTCTATTGTACATGCTTCTAACATTTCCGTCTATCAGAATATCGTTCACATGGTTGTGCCATCCCTTTCTTGGGCGGCCCCGGCCTCTCAATCCATTCCTATCCGCATTGTATATTTTCTTCGTCAGGCGTTCCTCATTCATTCTACCCATGTGGCCAAACCATCTCAGTGTGTTCACTTTCATTCTATTAATGATATCTTTCTTCATCTTACATTGTTTCCTTATGTTCTCATTTCTTACCCTGTCATACATCGTTCTATTGCAGATTCTTCTTAGCGATCTCATTTCAAAAGCATTTATTCTGATTTCGTGCGACTTCTGCCATGTCCAGGTTTCACTTGCATATGTCAATGTTGGCACTAAGATAGCGTTATGGATGGCAACTTTGGCAACCTTTGATATGTTGCGATCATTCATAACTGGTCTCAGTGCTCCATTCACTCTGTTTCCTGCCATAACTCTTCTTTCGATATCCTTATCAGGTCGTCCATTCCGTTGAAACATTAACATTGTTAAAGAAATAATTAATTAATTTTTGTATTTTCAAATGTTTGAATGTTAACTTTGTGGTTCATATTTAACAAATTAAATTTAAAGATATAACTTTGTATTAACCACGTTTTTTGGTTGAAACGATGCGACCGGTTTCGGAACTAACCGTTCCCTCATCAGGCTAACTTTCAACTGAAACAGAATGTGACGACGTGCTTACAAGAAATCTATGGGGGCGGAGGTAGAGGTAGGGTGGGGGTACTTAGGGTTGGGTCTTGTGCAGGGTGGGTCCGATTGGCTGAAGGATTAGAAGTAAAAGGAAACATATTTAATAATGGACTGAAAGATAAATTTAACTGATTGTTTATTATGTTCTGTTTTGAATTAATACACTTTTTAATTTCTAGTCAAAACTATTTCCAGTATGATAATGTTGTTTACCAACAAAAAGAAGGATTATCAATGGGAGCCCGTACAAGTCCACTTATAGCCGACATTTTTGTAGATTTCTTAGAAAATAAAATATTTGGATCAAATTCGGTTTTATTGAAATATATATTTTTATGGAAGAGATACGTGGACGATATATTTTGCATTTTTACCGGTACTGATCGACAATTAAAGTTGCTCTTAAATTTTATAAACTCGTTTCACCCTAAGATTCAGTTCACATTGGAAATAGAAAAGGAAAAAACACTAAATTTTTTAGATTTAAAATTGATAATAGTAAATAATAAAATTGAATTTGATATATATCGTAAACCGACCTATACAGATACAACTATCCACAATACATCCAACCATCCAGCATCCCATAAACATTCCGCTTATCATTCCATGGTCCATAGATTACTAAATATACCACTATCATCAAATAATTTTAATAAAGAACTAAATACAATAAAACAGATTGCATACAATAATGGTTATAACAGTAAATTGATAGACTCTATTTTAAATAAAAAAATAAAAAATATTAACGTCAATAGATACCTACATAGTTATAATACAAATATCAAAAAAGATGAATATAGATGGAGACGCATATTGTTTGTTAATAATTTATCCCAATTAGTCTCAAATTTCTTACCAAAAGACATAAGACCGGCATTTTACACTGACAATAATATTGGAAAAAGTTTAATGAATTCCAAAGATAAAGATAATAAAATGGAAAACTCCGGCGTATACCAACTGACATGTGGAGACTGCTCTGCAGTCTACATAGGAAAAACAGGACGGAAATTTGAGACTAGAGTAAAAGAACATATTAGATGTATAAACAATGATAATTTTTCGGAATTCGCAGAACACTTAGTACTTAATGATCATCAATTTAATATGCAATCGGGAACAAAAATTTTACACGTCAACAAAGTAGGTCTCCGTCTTGATAATTTAGAGTCGCTAGAAATTAAAAAGTGTATTAATTCAAAACAGAACATAATAAACAATCAGTTAAATTTATCTTTCAGTCCATTATTAAATATGTTTCCTTTTACTTCTAATCCTTCAGCCAATCGGACCCACCCTGCACAAGACCCAACCCTAAGTACCCCCACCCTACCTCTACCTCCGCCCCCATAGATTTCTTGTAAGCACGTCGTCACATTCTGTTTCAGTTGAAAGTTAGCCTGATGAGGGAACGGTTAGTTCCGAAACCGGTCGCATCGTTTCAACCAAAAAACGTGGTTAATACAAAGTTATATCTTTAAATTAAATTAATTAATTTTTGATCTATTTTAAAATGTTTGATATCATTGGTGTCCTATAATGTTCGCGGATGATAAATTCAAATATTCAAGTACAAGAAAAGCGATCATCGTAAAACAACGATCAAAAGTTGAGAAAACACCAAAGTGCGTAGTTCATTTAAAAATCTCGTCACGATTCATCAATGCTGTAGATATTGAAGAATGGCAACATTCTGTCATAATATCTTTACATTTTATAAACCCAGCTTTACATTAGAAAAGTAGCAGTCTAGTTGAGTGATTGGTACAAAGCAGCATAATTTTTTCTTCGCAAACACATAGATTAAAAAAATAGATTATAAAAATAGCTTATCAAAAAAAAAAACACAAAGCACAGGCAAATAAAGAAAGCGCGTTAAATATTATCTAAAAAAAATCTATAATGAGTTTGCGGATGTTTTTACTCTCCACACTATGGAATAGTTGAGAGTGATGATTTCACAATTTTTAAGCGTATTTTTTTACATCAATTTCTCAACGGGTATCATGTAGAGAGTGCACACTGTGAGTTAAGTCGTGATATGTTTGTATGTATGGCGTTCGCTGTACGCCGCCGTACGGATTATCCTTTTTGTGTCCTCTCTACAGCCCAAACTATAAGTCCGATTGACTTCATATTGATAATCCATAGATATCCGTTAATTTCTTCTCTATCATTTCATCTGTCCGAATTTTCTAAATGCTCTCATAGAAAATCGAGGTATTTTTATACTGTTTTTTAATTCGGCACACAAGTAACAAGAACATTACGAAATTACGAATGACTGGAACAATGACTGGAATCAGAGACTAGCCCAATGTACCCTTAACATAACATAACCCTGCGTATACTCTAATGAACGAAGACTTACAGTTTATAAGATGATGGATGAGCCTAGGCTATTATGATGTAAATACATTCTGAACGAAGGGCTGGGCCACAGTTTCATCTTGAAGATTCGTCAATTTGAAAGGAAAAGTGATTTATCAATAAAAAATGTATTCGATCTTATAAAACAGTATTGATGAAATAAAAAAAAATTAAATGTAAGTCGGTACCTTGGATTTATGACGATGTTATCAACTACCTTGAATTGATAGTCTTGTACCTAATATTTACTAGAACTAGGAAATCCTGTTCTAGGGCTAGCAGTTTACAACTTATGGTACAACATAAGCAATTATGATATGATAGGTGATTTTTCCCGTTCCACATTAAATAGGCACACAATCTCAACATTCTGCACTCACAATCATTACCTCAACAAACATGTTCGCGCTACAAAATTTAAATATAAAAATATCACTGCATTTGACTTATTTGGGTGCCTCTATGTGTCATTCGAGTAAGCAATGCACCGACTCGGCCAATAGGAATGCCGTAAGTTTATCGCGATCGCCGCCGGGTGTCCATATAGACGACAACGATAACAAGTGCTCGCTTCGCTCGCGCCGCTGTGAAAAAGGACCTTTTTTTTCACTGTTACTTTCGCTGCCGTATATATTATACTGTTATGAAATTAAGTACTATTTCTATTTAAATTGAAAATTTAAATAGAAATATTTTGAAAATAAGAACCCAAGAAAAATGAAAACAAAAGATGGAGCAGTGAGTTGGAAAAACTAGACAAACCTTGTAAAAATATAAATTGTAGAAATATAAATTGTAAAAATAAATAAGACTTTGAACCATAATAAAATAAATAAATATAAATTTCGGTACATTTGGTGTCAGGTGTGGGGTATAAAAATACCCAAGTATTTTTTGTGTAAAAAAAAAAATTAATATAAAATAAACTAGTTATTTATAAAGACATTTATTATGGCATCAAAGAAAATAACTCTTTTAGAGTTGAAAGTGGTTGATTTAAAACATGAGTTGGAGGAGAGAGACGCTGATACATCAGGAAATAAAAATGCACTTCAACTACGATTGAGAAAAGTGATGCAAGAAGTAGGTGAGGATCCAGACACATACCTTTTTGAAATGCCTTGCTCTAACAACGATCTTTGTAAAGTCTTAAAAGAACATTCCAGAGACATAGAAGAGAAGTTTCAAGAACATTCCAGAGATATAAAAGGAGAAATTAAAGAAATCAAAGGAGAAGTAGCGATGCTTCAAGAGCATTCAAATAATATAGAAAAGAAATTCCAGAATTATTCTATGACCTTTGATGAGAAGATAAATGAATTAACTAAACAAATGAAAGTTTTGGAGAATCAAGTGCTTCCTTCAATCACGCCAATGAATTCCGAGCAAAATTCAGCTGTAGATACAAATTTTAAGTGTGTAGAAGATACAAGAGTACCAACAGTGGAGTGCGTGCGAAATGATATGCCAACCTTTGATGGAAAGTGCCCCTGGGAAGAATATTTAACATTGTTCGAGACAGTGGCCATGATAAATGGCTGGTCCATGACAAGAAAGGCCTCAGTGTTGAGTGTATCATTACGAGGTGATGCTTTAAAAGTTTTGGAGACAATTCCTCTAGCTGAGCGACGAGATTTAAAATTGTTGATTGAGAGACTTGAGATGCGATTTGGACATAAGCACATGGAACAGTTTTACAGGTCACAACTTAAGAATCGTAATCAGAAATCTAATGAAACTCTCCAGGAATTTGAGGCGGATATAGCGCGTCTAATTAGATATGCATACCCTACGGTTCCTGATGATGTGTGTGAAAGCCTTGCAGTAGAAAAGTTCTTGGATGGATTGTGGGCAAGCGAGACACAACAAGCTGTAAAACTAGCTAGACCACAAACTTTGAGTGACGCTTTAACCCAGGCACTCGAATTTGATTCTATAAAAAAATCTTTACGAGGTCATGCTCAAGCCCGCGTTGTTGAGGCCGTTGAAGAGAATCAAAAACTCATCGAATGCATTGTCGAAAAGGTGATGAAGGCATTGCAAGGAAGAAAAAGACAGTTTCGCTGCTGGGGTTGTGGACGAGCTGGACATCTACGTAATCGGTGTCCAAATGAAGCAACAACGCAACAGCAACAGCCACAGGAAAACTAAAAAGGGTTGATGGGAAGGGGCAACTGTTGACCTACATTACCAATGCCTCAAAGAGATCTGCAGTTGTTGCATCATTCAGTGGTCGAGATACCAGTATGTTTATAAATGGCAAAGTAAATGGAAAGAATTTGAAACTTTTGCTGGATACTGGAGCAACGATGACAATCATGAGACCAGATTTGCTTTATAACAAAAAGTGTATTACACCAACTAAATGGACATTACGAACAGCTACTGGGGAGTCGGCATCTATATGTGGTGAGATATATGCCAACTTTCAAATTGGTAGTTCTATCTTCGATCATCAGGTGCTAGTGGCGAATATAGAGGAGGAAGTTATTCTCGGAATGGACATAATGGCGAAATATGGATTCCAGTTGGATCTAAAGAGGCGATCTTTGAAAATTGGAGATGAAGATGTTCTCGTACAAGAGCGTGAGGAATTTTCTACACGTGTTCTTGCAGCGGATGTTGTAACTATTCCAAAACAAAGTGAGATGTTAGTACGAGTCAATTTAGACTGTGTTATCCCGAATGGACATGTTTTGGTTGTGGAGTCCAACGCCAACAATGAAGCAGGAAAAGGAGTATTAATTGCAAGAGCACTGATTCAAAACCAAAAGGAAATTTTAGTCAGATTAATGAACATAAATGAATATCCAGTAACTGTCAAAAAAGGAGCTTATTTAAGTGTGTGTTCATCAGTTTCATCAGTAACACAAAACGCCTGCATCGCACAAGTTTCTTCAGAGGATGTACCAAAACATCTTGAAGACTTTGTAAAAGATGCTTGTAAGGAACTTACCAAAGAACAAAGCAAACAAATTAGATACTTCATTGCTCATTATCAAGATGTTTTTGAGAATGCGAGTCTTTCTAAAGGAAGAAACAATGTTGTTCAACATCAAATAGATACGGGTGACGCAAGGCCTATCCGCCAATTACCTAGAAGGCTACCATTAGCAAAGCGGGCGGAAGCAGATCAAATTATTCAAGACATGGAAAGGGATAGCGTTATTGAACCATCAAGCAGCCCATGGTGTTCACCAGTAGTGTTAGTTAAAAAAAAAGATGGCTCAACTCGGTTCTGTGTGGACTTTCGCTTATTGAATAATGTAACTAAGAAGGATAGTTATCCACTGCCTCGAATCGATGACACCCTAGATACATTGGCTGGTTGTAAGATCTTCTCAACTTTGGATCTAAAGAGTGGTTATTGGCAGGTTGGATTGGAACCCAAGGATAGAGAAAAAACGGCGTTTTCTGTTGGAAGTGGATTGTGGCAGTTCAAAGTGATGCCATTTGGACTTTGCAATGCACCTGCTACGTTTGAACGACTAATGGAAAGTGTGCTAAGAGGATTATCGTGGGAGACCTGTTTGGTATACTTAGATGACATCATCGTACTTGGGAAGCGTTTTGAAGAACATTTAGGAAATTTGGAACAGGTATTTTCACGATTGAGGTCGGCCAACCTTAAACTCAATTGCAAGAAATGTATATTGTTCCGAAAGCAAGTCAACTATCTAGGTCATGTTGTCTCTGAGGAGGGAGTAGAAGTAGATCCTGAGAAGATTAAAGCTGTTCGAGATTGGCCAGTACTTAAAGACAAACATGAAGTAAGAAGCTTTTTGGGTCTGAGTACCTACTATCGACGATTTGTTCCAGGCTTTGCTGACATCGCAAAGCCGCTGACAAAACTCACGGAGGAAAGCAGTGAATTCATATGGGATTTCAAGTGCCAACATGCATTTGAAGAATTAAAACAGGTTCTAATTAATTCTCCGGTTTTGAGTTATCCTCGAGTTGAAGGAATGTTTATTCTGGATACAGATGCAAGTAACGTTGGTATCGGAAGTGTGCTCTCCCAAGTACAAGATGGGGCAGAACGCGTGATTGCTTACTTCAGTAAAGTATTGTCGAAACCAGAACGCAATTACTGTGTAACACGAAGAGAATTGCTTGCTGTTATCAAGTCAGTTGAGCACTTTCGCAAGTATTTATATGGACGGAAATTTCTTTTAAGGACAGATCACTCGGCACTTGTGTGGCTTTTGCGATTCAAGAATCCTGAAGGTCAAGTGGCAAGATGGATAGAGAGATTGCAAGAATATGACTATGATTCTGAACATCGAGCCGGACTTCATCATAGAAATGCCGATGCACTGTCAAGGCGACCATGTCCAGAGGATTGCCAGCACTGTAATAAGGCTGAGGAAAAGTTTTTTATAGCTTGTAGAACCACAGTCGTTGACAATTTTTGGCAAGATGATGAAATACGAGCAGACCAATTGGAAGACCCAGATCTCAGGTTTGTAATGCAGTGGAAGGAAAATGATCAAAGACCTTTATGGGAAGAAATAGCTTCACTATCTCCAAATATTAAGTCATACTGGGCTCAGTGGCAATCCATTGTCGTGGAAAATGGGTTGTTAAAGCGTGTATTGGAGAATGAAGATGGAACACAGCAGATACAACAACTATTGATTCCAAGGAAGAGAATTCCTGAAGTTCTTAAACTGCTTCACAATGATGTGTCTGGGGGACACTTGGGAGTTAAAAAAACCACAGAAAAAATTCGTCAACGTTTTTATTGGGTCAATTACAATGGAGATGTAAAAGATTGGTGTAGAAGATGTGTAACTTGTGCCACTTCAAACGGACCTCAGAAACGAAGGCGTGCGCCAATGAGGCAGTATAATGTTGGTAGCCCATTTGAAAGGATAGCCATTGACATAGCGGGGCCGTTTCCCACAACGGAAAGAGGGAATAAATATATTCTGGTAGCAATGGACTATTTTAGTAAATGGACAGAAGCCTATGCACTACCGAATCAAGAAGCTACCACTGTTGCTGAAGTCTTGGTAAGGGAACTGATAAGTCGTTTTGGAGTACCATTGGAGTTACACTCGGACCAGGGAAGAAACTTTGAATCAGCCGTATTCCAGGGAATTTGTGAAGCATTAGGAATTCGAAAGACGAGAACAACTGCTTTGCATCCACAGTCGGATGGAATGGTGGAGCGAATGAATCGAACAATTGGAAGATTTTTGTCAAAAGCAGTGTCCGATCACCAGAAGGATTGGGACGAATACATCCACTTGTTCTTATTAGCTTATCGAGCGGCAATTCATGAGACAACAGGGCAAACACCGGCAAGTGTGATTTTTGGCCGTGAGTTACGGTTACCTTGCGACCTGCAGTATGGATCTAAGCCTGGAGAAGATCTAGTTGGAGAAGATTATGTGTCAGATCTTCGGAGGAAAATGAATGCTATACATGACCGTGTACGGTCCAATATTCAAGTAGCTAGTGACAAGATGAAGGAGCGATACGACATTAAAGCTGTGGAAGGTGGTTATCAGGCTGGAGACTTGGTTTGGTTATTTAATCCACAACGACGACGAGGCTACTCACCAAAGCTTCAGAAATCCTGGGAAGGACGGTATGAAGTGATCAAAAGGATAAATGATGTGGTTTATCGTATACGAAGAAAATCAAATGGAAAGCCAAGAGTGGTACATTTCAATCGCCTGGCTCCCTTTTTAGGTGATAACAAGGATGAGGAAAAAAATCCAGTTGCTCAAGTTTGCAATGTCCAAAGTGAAGAAAAGACCTTCGAGGAATTCATGATGACTCCTTATCGACGCACTCGCCATGGTGTGACTGTGGAAATTGAGCAAGACCTCTTCGATATCCCAGAAGATAATGTTTTAGCTTACTGTGTGGCTCAAGACATGAAGATGACTAGTGGTATAGCCAAAGTTATCATGAGAAAGTATGGGATGTTATATGAGCTAAAAGCCAAGAATCTGAAGATTGGAGAAGCGGTCCATTCACAGCATGGAAAACAGCATTTATTCTACATGACGAATAAGGAAACGTCTGAGGAACGAGCAGAGTATGCTCAGATGTGGAACTGTCTACGAAGTATGCGGGATCAAATGTTACAGTTGAATCTTATGAAGCTCGGCATTCCAAAGATCAGTGATGGTATGGATTGGAAAGTGGTTCGGAATATGATAGAAGAGATTTTTCATAATACTGGAATTAATGTTCTAGTTTGCTGCTATAATCCAAGATACAGTAAAAATATGAAAAAAAGTGTACCATGTTACTTTTTCAAAGCATCTCACTGTAGAGAAGGTTCAAAATGCCGATTTATTCATCTAGAGAATTCTGTTCGGGACGAACTGAACTAAGAGGGAGGCAGTGTTATGAAATTAAGTACTATTTCTATTTAAATTGAAAATTTAAATAGAAATATTTTGAAAATAAGAACCCAAGAAAAATGAAAACAAAAGATGGAGCAGTGAGTTGGAAAAACTAGACAAACCTTGTAAAAATATAAATTGTAGAAATATAAATTGTAAAAATAAATAAGACTTTGAACCATAATAAAATAAATAAATATAAATTTCGGTACAATACATTATTGCAATCTATATTTAAAATAAGTTTCGCTATTCTTATCGCCGCCGCCGATATAATCGATACAAGTTCGACTGTCGCTGAGACGTCGAGCTGCCGTCTTCATACCTGAGACATCTCCAGCTGCCCACACTGCAGAGGAGGGCCCTTCCAGCAACCCTGGTCCAAAGGTAGGTGCATTGTCTTGTTTGGTGTCACTAGAGGTGTTTAAATTTGTTCAATTGCAGTGCATAACTATTATATCTCACAAATTCTATCTTTACGAATGAAACTTATAAATCGAACCAGCGCCGCATTCTATCAACACCAAAACATATGAGCTCACACAAATTAGATCAACCAGCCCCCCTCGACAACGTGTCATTTAGCTCAAGAAACGAAACAAGAAAAGATAACTCAATGTATGGAAGTGACAGTTGTCACGTGACTGGCAACTGTCACTTCCATACATTGAGTTATTTTTTCTTGTTTCTTTTCTTGAGCTAAATGACACGTTGTCTAGGGGGGCTGGTCCTAATGTCCGCCATAGTACCTGTCATAAATCCAATCTCTGATGCGATTTTTATTTCAGAACCATAGAAAAGACTAGTTAACTACGTTGGTGTAGTTGATATGAATCACATGCTTCCAAAATCAAATCAAATATTTTTATGTGTTAATCAAAGAGCACCGCAAGCACAATACGGCATAGTTATAAATTTTATTAATAATTTATTGATCAAGTCAAATTTCAACTGCGACACGCAGAAGCAGCAATAAAGCAAGTAAATTTATTGCTAAAAACTTTTCAAGTCTGTTTAATGATTTGATTTCTTCGATTCGTCAAAATATTTTATTATACGTAAAAGTTAATGTAATAAAAACTGCCAAAATATACATAGTATTGGCTTATCAAATACTATCTTCAGGATGTAAATAAATATACAGTAATTTTTTTTTCAATGTAATGTACATATTATATCGGATAAAATTGTTTAAAAGTTATAATATGGAGTTTTATTAGCAGGATTCGTTATTTTTTCATTCCTTTATTGATTTTTCGTCATTTTTGTCAGCCAATTTTATTTTATTCAAATAGTATTTGCAGAGGAATAATAGTATTAAATAACTTACCAACTGACGTAAACTTTGAAAATAAAATGGGATTCGTTACCTGAAACAATTAAATAAAATAAATCATTATTACATTCAAATAATTTCTTAATTCTTAAGATTAATAAATAATAATAATAAATAATTTCTTAAGAAAAACTAAACTGAATTTATAATATTATTATCATACATTCTGGAGAACTTGTCGATATAATCATTTTTTTTCTTTTTGTGTGCATTAAAAATGTCTCACAATTTTCAAATGCTGCAGATTTCAAATTTCATTTCAAGACCATATCTTTTATAGAAATATATAAATTGTTTACTTTAAAAATATATATTAAATGAAAAGTGCTATATTTTTAAGGAAAATTTTGATCTGAAATCAATCTAAATATGTTAGTATATCGAATATCAATAAAAAATCTTAAAGTTATACGTATAAACGTTTTTTTTCGCCTTATTTGACTTATTCAAAGTAATGGACCAGGAATTAAAAAAAAAAGTCGTTTATAAAATGTCAAATAAATTATTTAAATGTCATTATTAGAAAATTTCCTTTTAAGAGAAAATTTCCGACGATTTGTTCGTGTTCTGTTTATATGTCCATTTTTGCATCACATGAGATGTTTTATAAAATAAAACGCTATGGATCACTGCCCCTGAATCTAGAAAGTCGATTGCTGCTGAAATTAATTATATCAATATATATTGTTTTTTGTTAGGGTATATCTTGAGATCAGAAAGATTTAAACAAAAGCCCCCGGCAAAAAGATGTATTTTATGACCGAATTCCAGTCATTTCAAATTGATCGCCAAATATTTATTCATCTGAATAATTATTATTAAGCACAAAGATTAAAGGTTAGAAGATTTCTGTCGAGTATAAATTGATACTGTTTTAGAACCCTCTGGAGGTGAACTTTTGGGAATATCTTAATTGGATCTTTCGACTCGAATAATAGATTTGCTGCTTTTGTGCTAAAGAGATTCATTCAATTCTGAAGGAATTATAGGCACTTGTTATTAGATATTTTCACAGCGATATTTTCTTTTCATCTTCAAAAAGTGATATTCAAATGCCATAAGAGCTTTGTAAGAGCCTGGTAATCGAAAACACTTGAACATGGTTCAGCAATGAGGTTCAACACCCATTGTCTTATTAGGTGAGATGAGACTGGGTGTGTGGATGTGTCTTGCTTCCTTTCCGTATATATAAATTTTTACCAAGAATTTTCCGTTGAGAAGATAAGTAATGCATTTTTATACGAAAACACTACATAAATTTATAATAATAGGTATTTTAAATCAAACAAATGATTTGTCTACATATATATTTTTCCTGAATCCAGGACGACCGTTTCAGATTATTAGGCCCATATCAACTGGTTGATATGGATGTGTCTTGTGGATGTGTCTTGCTTCCTTTCCGTATATATAAATTTTCACCAAGAATTTTCCGTTGAGAAGATAAGTAATGCATTTTTATACGAAAACACTACATAAATTTATAATAATAGGTATTTCAAAATCAAACAAATGATTTGTCTACATATATATTTTTCCTGAATCCTGGACGACCGTTTCAGCTTATACGGCCCTTATCAACCAGTTGATATGGGCCTAATAATCTGAAACGGTCGTCCTGGATTCAGGAAAAAATAAATATGTAGACCAAATAATTTGTTTGATTTAAAATACCTATTATTATGGAATTCTACATATTCAACACCGTCAGTATTGACAAAATTAAAAAAAAATATATAAATTTATATTTTTGTATACATATTTTTATAGAAATTGTTTGAAAATGATCTATATTTGATTTAGATAATAATCTAGTTAGAACCTTCGTCTTGAAAGTCAATAATGCTTTATCTAACCAAGATACCGCCTCAGCTAACACCATATCATTTGTCTCTTTAACAAGTTAAGCTCAGAACGTGACATCTCAGTAGGTATTTGGGATAGCCAATTTTGCTTTTACTTCTGTTGAATTAGGTAATAAGTATAATCTCTATGTTTTGCTTTCAATCTGCACTGCAGAATAGTTTCTGCTATGTTTATTTTGAAACAGCCATACTTTCAAGAAGTGAATAGTTATAGACAGAATCTTGAGTCATAGGTCCGGGTTCGATTCCCATGAAAGTCATAATAAAAATAATATTTTTTTGCTGCGCCGTTTTATGATAAAATACCATTCCAAGGGCGCTTCGAATATCGAAAAACGCCGAAACACTGTAACAAGATAATTAAATTTTCTATAAAAAAATATGCACATTATAGTAGTAGGTACTAATCAATCTTTTTTGACAATTTTTATAAAAATTGAATTTAGTGACGACATCGTTTCATACAATTTGTATGGCAGTATACACAACACAATATAATAATAATAAACACTTCCTTGCACCCTGCGCAAGTGGCGAGGTTATTGCCGCATGGCAATTTCTTCCAAACAACCGGTGTTTCCAGCCCAGAGAAGCAATATTTGCGTGAGAAATGAATTTAAATAAATTTCTCCTCTGCTGGGAATCGAACCCAGGACGCCCGCACAGAAACCGAATGGCTTACCAGTTGTGACACGGCGGTCGGCAATATCTACAGGGACTTATAATAGTTTGATACTTAATCTCCAAACATACACACTAGCCGTCTTTTTTTTTATTTTTTTATTTTTCGCTGTTTTCATATTATGGGTAGGGAAAGGACTGACCTCCATACTATCCTATCCTGACATATTATAGACCTATTACATATTTGTATAGAAAACAAGACATTTTAAAATATTCAATAATTCGGATTTATGAGTTTATAGATTGGTACGTATTCTTCAACTATACATACTAATGCCATCGAAAGTTGGATCTCATGTGTTACATACAACTAGTGTATAGGAAAAGATTATATATTATATCTTTACGTATTCTTACACTATACATATAGGTCGCCATCGACAGTTGGATCTCATGTGATACATGCAACTAGTTTATTTTGCAATACATACACACACAGATAATTATACCGTCAATTTAATGTAGGTATGTCGTCCAACTACCAACAGCGCCACCCGCTCCACTGTTAAGCTGTTATCGTTAAAATTAACGACTGGCTTAACACTTGCCAGTAATCGTCACTAATGTTATGGCTATTTTATTGCTCCTTCCTACTTACATTACATTATTTACTAACAATATATATTATTCGGTATCATGGTGTGGTGTGTATCTGGAAACATTTGCCAACAAATTATTTTATGCCGAATTCACGAACAATTCATGTTTTTATGATCATATCGTGAAATGTTACAATAAAATTAACGAAAGATTTACTTTGAAGTACGTATATTATATATTATTTATATATAGCTAGAGACTACACACTCTGCCTCTTACGCACCCCCACCCTTTTTTCCGAGATCGTATTTTCCAAATCAGACCGATTAATCAAGATTCCATTGTAAAACAGGGAGATTGTGACCAACACTCAACTCTCTGAAACAAAGAAAAATTATACTTTCCCTTCTTTAGAATTTGATAATCATGGAATTTATTTTTACGAGACTCTGATCTTGTACATTCTTTAAACGAAAAAAAGTTTTTAGACTCTGAGTGCATTTATAAAAAAGGACTGATGAAGTTACAGAGAATAAATAAAAAAATCTTTGGAAAACTTGTCAGATCTAAAAATTAATTTTATACTCATTGTATTTTAATGAAGACACGTTAGTTTAGATAATTTTCGTATAACAATAACATCTAAATAAGAGACAAATATCATTAAATATTTTTTAAAGATTTTTATATTCAGGGTTTTGGCTGCATCATCATCATCATCATCCATTGCTTTACAAACCAGGTCTTTTGCAACTCCGTTCAACCAGCTCTCCAAGTGCTTCATACAAGACACAAAATTTCATAGTACACCATATGTTTATATATTTATTTATGTTATTATTCATTAGACGTTTTTGAAGTCCCCATAATCGAAATGGATGGTGATATAGGAAAACAGTAGGTACGCCATGCGCCACTTGTCAAACGTACAAAAACCTCACGAAGAAACTCCTATTATGATTCAAAGGATGGTCTAATCTTTATATGTTCGGTACTGCTATGGTCTTGAGGCATGGACCCTCAAGGTTGATACCATAAATCGCATTGAAGCGTTCGAAATTTGGATTTACCGTAGAATGCTAAGAATATCTTGGACCGATATGGTGAGTTACGTTGAAGTCTTGCGTAGAGCTAATGCTGACAGACAGTTGTTCACAACAGTCAATCTCCGTTAGAATTCGTATTTCGGTGACATAATGAGAGGCGAGAATTACTCGATCCTTCAATTAATCATAAAGGGAAGATTGAGGACCACAGAGGGGTCGGAAGGAAGCAGCTATCCTGGTTCCAAAACATTCTGGAATGCACCGGAATAAGACGTGTGAAGGTTGTTTGAAGATGATGGGTTGAATAATTTAATAATCCATTGGTTACAAGTTCGAATCCTGCCATGCTTAATTGAGCTAATGTATGAGGATATTTTTTTTTAATTTTTTTTTTATTATTTTTTTTATTTATTTAACATAAATAATTTTATAATACAAATCAATATATAAATTCACTAGTAATAATATTCTTACATATTTTCCCTTGCAGTACCTCATCAAAAAGATTACAATCTTGTGCTTGATGAGGGAAGCACTTATAAAAAAAAATAAAAAATATCAATACAAAGCAAAGTCAACATAAAAGTAAAAGTAATTAAATCAAATCATACATGAACAAAAAAAAATCAAATCAACATTAAAAAAGGTTGAAAATAAATGAAAAAGAAGAATATTCAAATGAGAAAACATATCAGAATACATATTCATACCAATATTCATATACATATATTACTTGAACTTCTTCTTCTTCGATGGCGCTACAGCCCAAATCGATCCTTGGCCTCCTTCAACAAGCGCCTCCAACCTGTTCTATCCTCAGCCGCCGTTCTCCAGTTAGGGACCTACGTCCTCCCATCTCAGTCTTGGTCTCCCCATCTTCCGTTTACCATATATTACTTGATACAAGGACATATTCATTCTTTAAAAAAATCTTGTTGATAAATGGATAAATTTTATTATTGTATTGGGTACTTCTCGGGCAATTAACAAGTATTATGTCAAATATCAATTCAACAACTTGAAAACTCTGTCTCAGCCGGGAATCAAATTTGGCTTAGCAGTCAGATATCCAACAAACTGCGCCAAATCCAAAGGCCGAATGAAAAACTGTACGCTTTAAAAGTGTTAAATCATAACCCTCCTCTATTTCATAGGACTGGTGAGTAAAGATATGAAAGAGGCGTGTTACTTTGGATTAATTGAATGTGTGATGGACGTTTTTAATTAAAATAGACAAGCGCTTGAATAAAAAAAATGTCAGCTATAAGGAGATTGGAAATAGGTTGTCACAATGTCGTTTAGGAATCGAGAGGAACAGAGTTAAGTGGAAATGTGTCAAAACAACATGTCTCTCTCAGTGGTACGTCAGTGAGAAGTAGTGCCAAGGTCGGCATACTTACATACTTCATATTTTTTTTTGCTTAACATATTAATAGACGTGGCGTTCATACAAGACGTCTTAGAGAGAGATTTTACATATAAATCACAATTTTAAAAGATATACAATTTCCATCATATGATTCATAATAACCCTCTTTAATTGAGATAAAATCTCGTGTTAAAAGAGGGGAGTATCTATTTAATATTGTTACATTTGCCAAAACATTGTAATCTACTAAAAAACATGAAGCTATACAAAAACAAGAATGAAATAACAAAAAATAAATAAATAAATCAATACAATCTTTTAATATATTTGTCATCTTTTGTCCTTGAAACATTTTTGCTTCATTTTGAAGATCAAATAATGTTTTTGGGTTTAGACTTACGATGAAATTCTACAGTCAACGTATAACGATGTCGCAATAAATTACGTACAATTTTTATTTATTAGCATACCTACATAACAGAATAAGGATTGTAATCAAAATTCGTTCTTATATTCGATTATTTTTTTCACTAGAATCTTATTGGTGCACTTATACATGATTTAAATGAGCTATCACTTTAGGAATGTAATTGTTTAATCGACATATAGTGGCAATGAAATGTGTAATTCATTTGGAAATGTTATTGAAAATTTTATAGGTATTATAAATATTGTCAAATAGTCAAATCAACATAGAAGAAAACACCGTTAATTTATTAATTCCATAACTGATAACGATTTCGTAATACGAAGAGAGAATAAGACCGCAGAAGCAGATGAGATGTCTGTAAAGTTTTAATGATGGGCATAACGTGCTTCAGAAACAAACAAAATTTAAGTTTTAATTTTCCCTTTGTTAGCCTAAGACATTTTACCAGAATACCAAAATCAGAATTTGTTCATACAGCGCCTGCTGAATATTCGGTTGGCATCAACGGAAACTGCGATAATAAGAATATTTCAAACCGTGACTAATAAGAAGAAGTTATTTGAAACCACAGGTTTCCCACTCTCCACATCACAAGGTCAAAGAAGACCAGAAAGCTGAGATGGATGGACTGTCAGCGCTGATAAACCCATTTTACAAATCAGTTATGGGAAAACAAAGGCAACAATGGAAGAGACTTCTGGATTCAGCCAAGGCCCACCCAGGGCTGTCTAGCTTATGATGGATGGATGGTTTCGAAGTGACAACTTCTTTGTCAGGAAGGATGACATCTCCTGATGACGGATGAAAAACTTCCCGAGGAAGAAGCGGCAGCTTCATAATTAAAATATTACTGCATTGTGCGTATACATTTTGGATTGTTTAAAAACCAATTGTCAGAATAATTTCTAAGTATAATCAGATTAGATTTCTTAGTATAATGATTCTGTGGCAGAGCTAGTCGCGAGTTCTAATCCTGTCTCGACTGATTTCGTTCACCTATAGTACAAGAATTAATTTGAATCATGCATCGTTTAGGAAATGAATGAAGATGTATAATATATTGGTACTTATTTCAAGGACCAAGTATCAGTTTGATAGATTACAAATACTTTTCAACGCAGCTGCGAAGTTGATATATGGAACTGACAATCAGTCATATAACGCATCTTCTTAACGAACCACACTAGTTAAAATATCCAGAACGAGTAGACTTTAAGGTATGACTGATGGTGTTTAAGGATCTGAACGACTTGGCTCCACTTTCAAGAACTGTGTCGAAAGAATGTTTTATCACGAAGAAAGTTTACATTGAGATCATCTGGATCACAGAGTACCAACTCTTTAAAAGAATTGGGCAGAGTCAATAATGAGGGTTACTATGATCGCGGTTTCAGTGTGAATGGACTTTTAAAGTGGAATAAATTTCCCTATGAGATACGCGGAGCTCAGAGCATTGACACCTTCGGAAGAATTTTTTAAGACTGCCTTGTTTCGTATATCTAACAAATAAGCTACAACGCCCTTGGAGTGATCTTGTGTCATTAAACGGCGTTTTATAAATTCTCTTTATTATTATTATCATTTTAATAAAAAAAATATTAAATATTAACTAGTTGCATGTAACAGATTCAACTGTTGATGGCGTTAATATGTATCAATGGAGAATACGTACCAATTGTGTTTTTATTTACAAAACATGTATATCAGGATAGGAGAATGTGGATTCAGTCACTTTTTCTTACCCCGAATATGTAGTAAAACGACTCGATTGTATGTAGTTATGTAAGAATTTTATAGTTTCTATAAGTCTCTGTTGGTTTTGTGTATTTTGCCATACAAATTGTATGAAACGATGTCGTCACATAATTTAAAGCTGACTTTTTTTTTGCTATTGGTACCTAAGGTACTGCTTTAAAGTGTATGTTTTTTAAAATAAATTATTTCGTTGGGGTGTATCGCCGTATCTAGTTTGAAATATAGGCAGTGTAAAATTTTGTAAATTTTTGAAATATAGGCAGTTGTATGAAAAAAAAGGTTTACTTATTAAAAAAATGAGAAATCCTGGATCTTTTTTACACAAAATTGTTTGAGATATTGTATTTGTCTATATAAACATAATATATTTTCAGTGTTCTAGCATTTATAGTTTTTGAGATGTGGTAATATAAAACAAAAATTCAAATGTTGATAACTGGAAAAGAAACTCAAAATTTCGAGTATAGGTATATAATAGTTTTGGGATTTTAAAATCTTAATCCTTATCTAAATTTAAATCCTCATCCCGAAAAATTCCTGAAATTTCTATATTTTCTAAAGTTTTGGGGTCGGTGCATCAAGCACATCAAAAGTTACAAGAGAGGGGTGTACACACAGATACACTAAATGTTCTATTACGAATTCTAAGTTGAATTACGAATTTATATGCTGCGAAGCTTCTATGTTGGTGTTTTTTGACTTCAAAGTTGGCAAAACCATGCAAAATATTCACTACTTCATACAATTATCTCACACGCTTAATACTCTTTGATTTAATAAGAGAGATAAATAATTTTGAAGAAATCGACAGTTGGACAACTCAGTTGAACAAAAATAAGTAAGTACAATACATTATTATCATTACATATAACACTTAAGAAAGCACTAGAAAAGATTATCGCCTTCCTTTGTAATAGTTTCCCTATTTTACTCTTATTTAGTACAACTAGAATATTATACATTTTTTACAGAATTTGTTTTTCAAAATATTAATTAGGTAGGTACACGTTTTATAAATATTTATTTATTTATTTTATTTATTCATCTTCTTGTACATAATATAAACAAATATAATTGTACACTGGCGGGCTTATTGCCATTAGGCAATTCCTTCCAACCATCCAGATTACAAAGTATTACAACATTGTGTATGTACAACAGCAAATAAATAAGAGTAAAAGAAATCAAAGAAAATACGAATAAAACATAAATACTATTAAAAAAAAAATAATAATTCATACCAAGAAAAAGGGATATGGTAAGGACAGGAGAGGAAATTGGGATCAGGTGTTCAAGGATAAATATTCCTTCTTTAGTTTTTTCTTGAAAATACTAAGTGAGTTAGACGACGCAATATCCGGACTAAGGCTATTCCATAATCTTGCTGATTGTACTTCGAACGAAGAGCTGAGAAATTCTGTATTATGGATAGGGATGGATAGTGTTGTACGTTCAGCAGATCGGAGTGGAAGTCCATGGTTGGATAAATAAGTGAATTTGCTTTTGAGGTACAGTGGCAGGTTTGGGTTCGAGACAATATTGAACAATAGTGACAAAATGTGTATATTGCGCCGCTGGCGTATCCTGGGCCAACAAAGAAGATTGCGGTAAGATGATATGCGATCAAATTTTTTCAACCCAAAGATGTTCGAGTTCTCAAAAAACGTTCAAGTTTATTGAGATGCACTTCATTTGCATCCTAATAGCATACATCGGCATAATCAAGCAATGGAAGAAGAAATGATTGAGTTAGAGTTATTTTACAACGGAATGGAAGGAAATTTTTAAGTTTATTAAAACCTGTTCATGCCATAATATGCCACATATGCCACATTTATGAAAAAAAAACACTCGTTACTCGACGAAAAACACTCAATATCTACCTTAAATAAAACAGAAAAGTTCATTACTTCAAAATGATAAACAATTCAAACTAATATCACAAGTTTTCTCCAACCACGAGTAAACAAACCGTAAATTTTGTAACACAGTAATTGTATAGTTAATGGATTGATTTTGTGAACATTATTAGCTGTTTATTACAAACTTGTTTACTTAAAGTCATTATTAGTATCCACTAAATAAATTACATTAAATAACATGAAAATATTGATTGGAGTTTAAAATGAACTCAAAAACTCCCACATATTTTTTTTAAAAACCGAATCCTTTATAAGATTTTAATATAGTTTTTTTAAGATTTTAAATTGTTTCAAAACAAACATTTTATGCAAGTAATTAATTTTATGAACATTACTTATTTTGGCAAAAGATGGAATTTTAATTTAATTTATTTTCAAACAAATATATATATATATATATATATATATATATATATATATATATATATATATATATATATATATATATATATATATATATATATATATATATATATATATATATATATATATATATATATATATATATATATATATATATATATATATATATATATATATATATATATATATATATATATATATATATATATATATATATATATATATATATATATATATATATATATATATTGTTTTGTAGTTTTTAAAAATTGAGTCTTTTAATATTTGCTACAAAGTTCAAATGAGAATGTGTTGTACTTACAGATTGTAATTAATCCCTTTAATTCACTTGCACTTTACACTGTATGATGAATGTTGACAAAACACTATGATTTATGATTTCACGATTATTGATTATTTAGCAATATAGAATTAATTTTATTATGTCGATCGACAGATGATATGTTATTGATTTTTAATACTCCGATTTCGCAATCGATGTTGACAGCGACACGTTCGATAATGATCTGGCTCGATGAATATGGTAGGATACGGAAATATATAGGAGTGAAGGAGACGGATATAGGTTTTAATCGATCTTGCATAAATCTATGAAATTTGATATTATTTAAATATATTGCACGCAACATACTCCCACCGAATAAAGCAGTGGCTTTATTATATGAAATGATTAAACAATAGAAAAAAAATGAATAACATAAAAAAAAAA
The DNA here is from genome assembly GCA_963576475.1 of Molanna angustata. Taxonomy (NCBI): domain Eukaryota; kingdom Metazoa; phylum Arthropoda; class Insecta; order Trichoptera; family Molannidae; genus Molanna; species Molanna angustata. The sequence goes on along the minus strand of OY754964.1, from coordinate 44,919,635 downwards.
AAAATAATAAAACATAGAAAAAAATAAACGAATAAAAGAATGATTAATACACGCAACTTTGATGAATTGTCAATCAAGATATATTTGGCAGGGGACATAGTTTATTTTCTTTTATGCGTTGTATGTTAGTTAGAAATTCCTTTTGCTGTATCAATTTTACTATAAGTAATAGTGAATATTTCCATTCAGATAGAGTCACTGGACCTATAATCCGTTTTTTGCCTTTAAGGTTTACCAAAAAACGTCTGCACAGCGAAACTATTCTCAGTAACTTTCCCAAGGAACTAATTTTTTGTAGAAGATCATATATTGGTTCATACGTTATTAATGCGCACTCAAGGGGCAAGGGAGGAGATTCAAGGACTAATGAAGTGGACTGTATATTTATGTTAGATATATTTTGATTTGACTTGGGCCATAGATCAGATGATTTAGATAGCCATGGTGGACCCCACCATAGTAAATGATGTTCTAATTGGTCAGGCATTATACCTCTTGATGCGCAATCGGCCGGATTGAGTTTGGATGGCACGTAGCGCCATGATTTGGGATTGATTAATTGATGAATATTGGAAACTCTGTTTCCTTCATAGATTTTCAAATTGTGAGGAGGCGTTTTTAACCAAGATAAAACGACATTAGAATCACACCATGCGGTGATAGAATCTATTTTTATACACGATAACAAAGATTTACAATGAGATATTAATTGAGTCAACAGAACCGAGCCACAAAGTTCCATACGAGGGATTGTGAGCTTTTGTTTGATGGGTGAAACTCGAGATTTGGATAAAAGCAGGTGAAGAGATATATCACCGTTAGATTGAAGAACTCGAAGATAAACAACTGCAGCATACCCCTTTTCAGAGGCATCGCTAAAACCATGCAACTGAATATCTTTAACTTCGTTGGGTAGTATATGACGTGGTATAGAGATATTACCTAACAGATGAAATTTGGATACATACTCTTGCCATTTTTTCAAAATTTCATTTGGCAAGATGTCGTCCCACCCCAATGATAATAACCAAATTTCTTGCATTAAAAGTTTAGCAAAAAATGTAACTGGAGTTAACATACCGCATGGATCATAAATTCTTGCTATATTAGATAATAAGCCACGTTTGGTATTGGCAAAATTGAAAATTTCGGCATGAAAATTAAATGAATCACAAGATGCGTTCCATCTTATACCTAAAACCCTTATATAATTGTCGATCTTTGATTCAAAATTTATAGGTATTTCACAAAAATGTTTAGGTAAGTCACTTAAAAATTCAGATGAGTTGCTACTCCACTTACGGAGCTCAAAACAAGCACTACCTAACATGTCAATAAGCTCACGACGTAACTCGAGAGCTTCCTGAAGCGATGAGACACCAGTAACAATGTCGTCAACGAATATGTCTTCAGTAATTATTCTGGAGGCTTGGGGGTATTGAGATTTGTATTGATTAGCTAGTTCATGTAAACATCGAATTGCTAAATAAGCAGATGAACTAACTCCATAGGTGATGGTATTTAATTGAAAGTGTTGAAGCGGTTTTTCAGGAGAGTCCCGCCATAAAATACATTGATATTTTCTATCATCTTTATTTAATAATACTTGACGATACATTTGTTTTATATCAGCGATAAAAACGATTTTATGGATTCTGAATCGCAAAAGTACATCTACTATGTTACTTTGCAGTTTAGGTCCAGATAGCAAGATATCATTCAATGATATGCCAGAGGAAGTAGGCATTGATGCGTTGTATACAACGCGCAACTTAGTGGTGGTGGATTCTTTGAGTACACCATGATGTGGGATGTAGTATCGCAAACTATCTACGGATTTAGATTGATGGATTGATTCCATATGTCCAAGATCTAAGTATTCTTCGAGAAGTGCAACATATGCAGATTTTAAATCGGGATCACGAGCAAGTTTTCTTTCTAAAGAGTAAAATTGTTTGAGAGCATTTTCATATGATTCGCCTAATTTCGAAGGATGATGTTTAAATGGAAGATTTACTATGTACCTTCCCGATGATTCATCACGCTTGTGCGTTGTCATAAAGATTTTTTCACATAAAATGTCGTTTGGTTTTTTTATGATTTCTTGAGGAATGTCTTCTATTTCCCAAAACTTTTGCATAATATTATCTAAGGTGACAGAATGAGAATGAATTATTTTTTCATGGGATTTGTATGTAGCGACTCGTCCAATGAGTATCCACCCAAATATGGTTGGATATGCAGTTGGTAAATCACGAGATATTTTGACAAACTTGTCGTCTAGGACAATGTCTTGATAGACGTCAGCTCCTAATAAAATGTCAACTTGATTGGGCTTAAAACATGTAGAATCTGCCAATTTTAGGTGAGAAAATTTATCGATGATATCGGGTGAGATTTTACAAGATGGTATTTTGTTGGTGATTTTTTTTAGAATAAAGGCATTAAATTTTAAAGTGGGTGACGGAGATGATCGTGATTTAATAATACACTTAACAGTGCCATTTGTTGATTGGACAGGATTTTCACCTACGCCAGATATAGACATTTGATTGCGAAACCTTTTTAAGCGTAGCCTTTGTACACAAGATTCTGTTATTAAAGAGCATTGAGATCCATTATCTATGAGAGCTCGTGCTTCGTGATAATCTCCGTTTTCATCACAAATATTTACAAGTGCAGTTGCCAATAATACGCCCGAATTACAATAGTTATTGTTTGTCATAATGGAATTTAATGAATTTAGCTCAGAGACAGATGTAGCTTTAACGAGATTTTTTGAAGAAGAGGGATTATTGATATCGGTTGTGGGGATATGTAACAGTGTGTGGTGTCGTTTTGCACAAGTTTTACAACACGATTTACTATAACAATCTTTAGATGAATGTGTGGGTCCAAAACAGTTAAAACATAATTTGTTTTTGATAACAAAGGATTTTCTGTTTTCTAATGACATAGCATGAAATTGACTGCATGCAAACAGGTGATGATTTTCCTTACAGCATGGACAAGATTTCGATATATTTGTAGAAAACGAATTTCTAAAAGATTTATTATCTTTGCCTTTGTTTACGTTGGTTGGGCGAAAAGATGAGTTATTTTGGCAATGATCATGCTTGAAAGATGAGGAACTCATTTCCAAAGCATCACAATGATGTTCGAGATATTCCAATAAATCACTGCATGTAGGTATTTTAAGTTTATGAGACATTTCAAAAGATGACATGATGGATGAAGTTAATTTTTTTGATATAATGTTCAATAATAAAAATGACCACTCAGAAACAGGATATTTAAGGGCTTTTAAGGCTTCTAAGTTTTCTATGATGATGTTTAGAAAGCTCCTTAATGACATGTCATTTTTAGAAGATAAATTGGGCAATTCTAAAATATTATCTATGTGAATGTTGGCAATTAAACGTTTGTTTTCAAAACGCTTTTCCAATAATTTTAATGCTATTGAATAATTATCGCCTGTGATGGGTAAGTGACGTATTGTCTCAAGGGCAGTGCCTTCCAGGCAACTTAATAAATAATTAAATTTTTGAGTATCACTTATTGCGTCATTTGTGTGCACAATACTAGTATATATCGATATAAAGTTTATCCATTTTGTCATTTGGCCGTTAAAACGAGGCAAGTTTATATGTGGCAATGAAATGTTTTTGACACTATGATCAGATATATTTGAAGATGATGATTTGGTGTTAGAATGAAGCGATTTGTAAATACCTTTTACTTGATAAAATTCATTCATGAATAAATCGTAATTATCCTGGTGATTTTCATTATTAAAACCGGCACGCTTTGCCGCTTCGATAGATATATGACTTTCAATAAAGTCCGTTCTAAATTTGTCGCCGTCTTCGTATTGTGTTTTAAATGAATCTTCAAAGGAATGATCTTCTTGTGCTTTTTTAGCAGCCGATAGCAAATTTTTTAATGAAAGTTGGGCCAAACGGTACCTGATTTCGGCCGACATACTTGATAAGATACAATTTACCTACTTGATTGACAATTGAATCAAAATGGCGATGATAAAAATAAACAATGATATTACAGGTTACTGCTTAACGCGTTTGACAAATGCGAAGCAGGTTGCAACGCCGCAAAGCAACGTTGCCGGTTGCCGATGTGATTCTATGTATAAGATTATTGTCGTCGCGACAATATAACGTGACAAAAAAATAATTTGAAAAATAATTTGTTACTATTGAAATGATTTTATGCAAGACTGATTTGATGGATTGATAAAGGGTAAAGGGATTAATGATTCGATGGTTTATCCGGCTCGTAGGAACAAAAATGTTTTGTAGTTTTAAAAAATTGAGTCTTTTAATATTTGCTACAAAGTTCAAATGAGAATGTGTTGTACTTACAGATTGTAATTAATCCCTTTAATTCACTTGCACTTTACACTGTATGATGAATGTTGACAAAACACTATGATTTATGATTTCACGATTATTGATTATTTAGCAATATAGAATTAATTTTATTATGTCGATCGACAGATGATATGTTATTGATTTTTAATACTCCGATTTCGCAATCGATGTTGACAGCGACACGTTCGATAATGATCTGGCTCGATGAATATGGTAGGATACGGAAATATATAGGAGTGAAGGAGACGGATATAGGTTTTAATCGATCTTGCATAAATCTATGAAATTTGATATTATTTAAATATATTGCACGCAACATATATATATATATATATATATATATATATATATATATATATATATATATATATATATATATATATATATATATATATATATATATATATATATATATATATATATATATATATATATATATATATATATATATATATATATATATATATATATATATATATATATATATATATATATATATATATATATATATATATATATATATATATATATATATATATATATATATATATATATATATATATATGTTAAATCTAAGGTTTTCGCGAGTACAAAATATGTTATTATTAAGTATTTTGGGGATAACCCGCGTCAAATTATGATTCCCGAGAGAATCAGTCGTCTGCCGACGTTTCGTCTGAATCACATCAGACATTTTCTAAAGGCGCCTTGTTAATAAATTTTCGTCTCGAGGGATAGTGCACGCACGTCCGTTCGAGTCGAAAGCTTACTACCAAGCTTACTTCCTGAAAGGAAGCTTACTTCCTGAAAGGAAGTAAGCTTCCTTTCAGGAAGTAAGCTTACGAAAGCTTACTTCCTGAAAGGAAGCCGCGTCAAGTGTTAGTGGAGGGGTGGGTTTCCCCAATGACGTCATTATTGCGTTTTGTTTGGCTTCTAGTGACTCTAGTACTTAACGGTATATTGTTTACAGGTGGATTATCAGTTTTCGGCTTACTAAGAATTTTACTAATGTTTTTAATGTGACTATTGTTTGAAATATCGGTAGTTTGATTACTATGGTTTTTAAAAATGTTGTTTTCAAGTACACTTGTCCATGCGGTCGGGATTCGAATGCTATCGTCCCTGTTATTCATTATACTGTTGCTTCTTTTATATATTTCGATTGCTTCCCTGTAAATTCTAAATGTTTCATTGTTAATATTCGCGACTACTTTTGAATTTTCAAAGTCTATGGAGTGATTTTCGGTCAATGAGTGATTTACAAGAGATGAAGTTAGTTTCCGGTTTTTAACATCTACGCGATGTTCAGAGACGCGCGCCGAGATTCTGCGATTTGTCCTGCCTATGTAAGTTTTTGAGCAATCACCGCATGGGATTTCGTAAATACCGTGTGACTCTAATGGTATTTTATCTTTCGGACTTTTTAAAAAGGATGAAATTTTGTTGTCTGTTCTAAAAATGGTGCGAATATTATGTTTATAAAGTAGGTGACTGATTTTGTCTGTAGTGCCTTTTATGTAAGGCAAAAATGCAATGGAGAGTGGCTTTACTTTAGTTGACGTATCTTTTTTATTAAAATTTTTATTAGTTTGATTTTTTACTGCATTATTTATCGTAAAATAAGAAAAACCGTTATTTCGTAGCGCGTTTTTAAGATACTCTAATTCGTTTTGAATGTTTTCGGAGTCAGCTATCCTTAATGATCGTGTTACCAAGGTGTTTGCTACAGAGGCGATTTGTGCTGGATGATGGTTCGACGATGCGTGGAGATATCTGTTGGTATGTGTTGATTTTCTGTACACAGTGTGGCCGAGAGTGCCATCGTCTTTTTTGATTACGAGAACATCAAGAAAAGGTATTTCACCGTTGTTTTCTATCTCCATTGTGAATTTGATGTTATTGTGGAGATCGTTCAGAAAATCAAGAAATTTGTTAAGTTCCTCCAAACCGTGAGGCCATATAACGAAGGTATCGTCCACGTATCTAATCCATAGCTTTGGTTTTAAGCGCGCTCTATCTATAGCTTCCTTTTCTAACTTGGTCATGAATATGTTAGCGACTGGCGGTGAAAGAGATAGACCCATTGGTGCTCCTTTTACTTGTTTGTACATGTCGTTATTATAAGTGAAAAATGTGTTATTGAGGCAATGTTCTATTAAAGTTATTATGTCATTCGGTGGGTCACTCATTTCTTTAATTGCTTGAAGAGCTTCGTCTGTGGGTATATTGGTAAACAAGGATACGACGTCAAAACTGACAAGGATGTCGCCCTTGTTTAATTTTTGATTTTTAATGATTTGTATAAAATGTTCCGAATTTTTGACAAAAGATTCCGCTGATTCTACATCTGGTTGTAAGTAGTTGGCAAGATACTTTGATAACATTTGAAGTGGAGAACCGACAGAACTGACTATGGGTCTAAGAGGAACATCCGTCTTATGAATTTTTGGCAAACCGTATAATTTCGGAAAACGTGACGATTTTTCTCTAGGTATTAACGACTTTTTTAATTCGGGACTTAATTTGGATGACATAATTTTAGTTTTAGTCGTTTTTTCTAAGTATGTTATAGGATTATTAGGATGCAGTTTATAAGCCGGATCGTTAAGCAAATTAGTAATTTTAATGTGATAATCTTCGCTTTTCATGATTACTGTTGCGTTTCCCTTATCTGCCGGAAGAATAATTATATCTTTATTTGCGCGTAATTCTTTAAGAGCTCGTATTTCATCGAGAGATATATTTCTTTTCGGCGGAAGCGATTTTCTAAGTATATGGCAAGTTTCTTGTCGTATAGTTTCGGCTATATTATTTGGTAGTTTACATACGGCTGATTCGATTCCCGTAACAATGTCTTCTTTTGGAATTTTCGGAGGAACAACACCAAAATTAAAACCTTTACTTAGAACCGATATTGTATCGTTATTTAATTTAAGATCGGTGAGATTGTGAATTATTTTATCGGTATTTAAAGACTGTTGGTATTCTACTTTTTTGATATTATTTTCGATACGCGTGAATTTACTTATTTGGCGGTCGGAGTTTATTTTATTATTCGTTTCAATTCTATTATGAATGAGATTATCTAATTCGGACCATATTAATGGGTGTAATATATTAGAAAGTTTTAAATGAAGATTTTTAATATCAGTACCAAGCGTATGTAATTGTAAATGAATGTAACCGATTTCGTCGCGTATGAGGGAAAAACTAGTATTACAAAGAATTTTTCTCACCGATTTTCTGCTACCGCGTTGTCTCAGTTGAAAACACTTTGGCACTACTTTTTTATCACGACATCGACGCAAAAAGGTTAGGTCACATAGAAGCTTCGCGTGTTTTGACTTTAATTTTTCAAACTTTTTCGTTTCACTGTATATTTCCTCCCCGTAGAGGTTATTTATGTTAAATCTAAGGTTTTCGCGAGTACAAAATATGTTATTATTAAGTATTTTGGGGATAACCCGCGTCAAATTATGATTCCCGAGAGAATCAGTCGTCTGCCGACGTTTCGTCTGAATCACATCAGACATTTTCTAAAGGCGCCTTGTTAATAAATTTTCGTCTCGAGGGATAGTGCACGCACGTCCGTTCGAGTCGAAAGCTTACTACCAAGCTTACTTCCTGAAAGGAAGCTTACTTCCTGAAAGGAAAGTAAAAGTTTGAAAGGAAGCCGCGTCAAGTGTTAGTGGAGGGGTGGGTTTCCCCAATGACGTCATTATTGCGTTTTGTTTGGCTTCTAGTGACTCTAGTACTTAACGGTATATTGTTTACAGGTGGATTATCAGTTTTCGGCTTACTAAGAATTTTACTAATGTTTTTAATGTGACTATTGTTTGAAATATCGGTAGTTTGATTACTATGGTTTTTAAAAATGTTGTTTTCAAGTACACTTGTCCATGCGGTCGGGATTCGAATGCTATCGTCCCTGTTATTCATTATACTGTTGCTTCTTTTATATATTTCGATTGCTTCCCTGTAAATTCTAAATGTTTCATTGTTAATATTCGCGACTACTTTTGAATTTTCAAAGTCTATGGAGTGATTTTCGGTCAATGAGTGATTTACAAGAGATGAAGTTAGTTTCCGGTTTTTAACATCTACGCGATGTTCAGAGACGCGCGCCGAGATTCTGCGATTTGTCCTGCCTATGTAAGTTTTTGAGCAATCACCGCATGGGATTTCGTAAATACCGTGTGACTCTAATGGTATTTTATCTTTCGGACTTTTTAAAAAGGATGAAATTTTGTTGTCTGTTCTAAAAATGGTGCGAATATTATGTTTATAAAGTAGGTGACTGATTTTGTCTGTAGTGCCTTTTATGTAAGGCAAAAATGCAATGGAGAGTGGCTTTACTTTAGTTGACGTATCTTTTTTATTAAAATTTTTATTAGTTTGATTTTTTACTGCATTATTTATCGTAAAATAAGAAAAACCGTTATTTCGTAGCGCGTTTTTAAGATACTCTAATTCGTTTTGAATGTTTTCGGAGTCAGCTATCCTTAATGATCGTGTTACCAAGGTGTTTGCTACAGAGGCGATTTGTGCTGGATGATGGTTCGACGATGCGTGGAGATATCTGTTGGTATGTGTTGATTTTCTGTACACAGTGTGGCCGAGAGTGCCATCGTCTTTTTTGATTACGAGAACATCAAGAAAAGGTATTTCACCGTTGTTTTCTATCTCCATTGTGAATTTGATGTTATTGTGGAGATCGTTCAGAAAATCAAGAAATTTGTTAAGTTCCTCCAAACCGTGAGGCCATATAACGAAGGTATCGTCCACGTATCTAATCCATAGCTTTGGTTTTAAGCGCGCTCTATCTATAGCTTCCTTTTCTAACTTGGTCATGAATATGTTAGCGACTGGCGGTGAAAGAGATAGACCCATTGGTGCTCCTTTTACTTGTTTGTACATGTCGTTATTATAAGTGAAAAATGTGTTATTGAGGCAATGTTCTATTAAAGTTATTATGTCATTCGGTGGGTCACTCATTTCTTTAATTGCTTGAAGAGCTTCGTCTGTGGGTATATTGGTAAACAAGGATACGACGTCAAAACTGACAAGGATGTCGCCCTTGTTTAATTTTTGATTTTTAATGATTTGTATAAAATGTTCCGAATTTTTGACAAAAGATTCCGCTGATTCTACATCTGGTTGTAAGTAGTTGGCAAGATACTTTGATAACATTTGAAGTGGAGAACCGACAGAACTGACTATGGGTCTAAGAGGAACATCCGTCTTATGAATTTTTGGCAAACCGTATAATTTCGGAAAACGTGACGATTTTTCTCTAGGTATTAACGACTTTTTTAATTCGGGACTTAATTTGGATGACATAATTTTAGTTTTAGTCGTTTTTTCTAAGTATGTTATAGGATTATTAGGATGCAGTTTATAAGCCGGATCGTTAAGCAAATTAGTAATTTTAATGTGATAATCTTCGCTTTTCATGATTACTGTTGCGTTTCCCTTATCTGCCGGAAGAATAATTATATCTTTATTTGCGCGTAATTCTTTAAGAGCTCGTATTTCATCGAGAGATATATTTCTTTTCGGCGGAAGCGATTTTCTAAGTATATGGCAAGTTTCTTGTCGTATAGTTTCGGCTATATTATTTGGTAGTTTACATACGGCTGATTCGATTCCCGTAACAATGTCTTCTTTTGGAATTTTCGGAGGAACAACACCAAAATTAAAACCTTTACTTAGAACCGATATTGTATCGTTATTTAATTTAAGATCGGTGAGATTGTGAATTATTTTATCGGTATTTAAAGACTGTTGGTATTCTACTTTTTTGATATTATTTTCGATACGCGTGAATTTACTTATTTGGCGGTCGGAGTTTATTTTATTATTCGTTTCAATTCTATTATGAATGAGATTATCTAATTCGGACCATATTAATGGGTGTAATATATTAGAAAGTTTTAAATGAAGATTTTTAATATCAGTACCAAGCGTATGTAATTGTAAATGAATGTAACCGATTTCGTCGCGTATGAGGGAAAAACTAGTATTACAAAGAATTTTTCTCACCGATTTTCTGCTACCGCGTTGTCTCAGTTGAAAACACTTTGGCACTACTTTTTTATCACGACATCGACGCAAAAAGGTTAGGTCACATAGAAGCTTCGCGTGTTTTGACTTTAATTTTTCAAACTTTTTCGTTTCACTGTATATTTCCTCCCCGTAGAGGTTATTTATGTTAAATCTAAGGTTTTCGCGAGTACAAAATATGTTATTATTAAGTATTTTGGGGATAACCCGCGTCAAATTATGATTCCCGAGAGAATCAGTCGTCTGCCGACGTTTCGTCTGAATCACATCAGACATTTTCTAAAGGCGCCTTGTTAATAAATTTTCGTCTCGAGGGATAGTGCACGCACGTCCGTTCGAGTCGAAAGCTTACTACCAAGCTTACTTCCTGAAAGGAAGCTTACTTCCTGAAAGGAAAGTAAAAGTTTGAAAGGAAGCCGCGTCAAGTGTTAGTGGAGGGGTGGGTTTCCCCAATGACGTCATTATTGCGTTTTGTTTGGCTTCTAGTGACTCTAGTACTTAACGGTATATTGTTTACAGGTGGATTATCAGTTTTCGGCTTACTAAGAATTATACTAATGTTTTTAATGTGACTATTGTTTGAAATATCGGTAGTTTGATTACTATGGTTTTTAAAAATGTTGTTTTCAAGTACACTTGTCCATGCGGTCGGGATTCGAATGCTATCGTCCCTGTTATTCATTATACTGTTGCTTCTTTTTATATATTTCGATTGCTTCCCTGTAAATTCTAAATGTTTCATTGTTAATATTGAATTTTCAAAGTCTATGAGTGATTTTCGGTCAATGAGTGATTTACAAGAGATGAAGTTAGTTTCCGGTTTT